>CM061041.1:69944989-70544989 GCA_030762985.1 Adelphocoris suturalis | reverse complement strand
TCCGATACGTTTTACCACCGTCGGGAAGAACATGTGCGCATGCGCAAACGTCATTGAAACAGCTATTTCCAACTATACAGGGTGTTCACAGAAGATTGCTAATCTCTTACGAATCGATTCTACAACTAATTTTCAACAAAAAGTTCCTCCCAGCAACTTTTTTTAACACATGATTTTTGAAGTTTTTTCACTTTTAAGTTTATCTTCGTGTTTTCGACAATGCATCACTAGAATGGCCATATCTCCCCTAACTTACAATGTAATCTTAAAAAATAGATATATAGTTGGAAAGAGCGTTAAATTTCCCATCCCCCTTAGGTATTTGGCTTCTTTTTACAGTAGGTCACGCAGGCGAAAAAATGGACAACACGAGAATTTCTCACTTCTTGAAAATTACTGTTTTTTAAGGTGCGTTAAGTATTAAAACGAAAGTGTAAAAAACTGTACGCATTACAGGGAAAACTTGCCTTAAATCTCAGCTTTTGAACGGTATAGGTAATTAATTTTTACTTTACTTTAATAATTGTGGGAGAAAAGTATGTTTACATGTTGAAAAACGCAGTTTTTCGAAGAAATCTAGCGTTTTGTGAAAAATGACCCCCTAAGAAAAGACTAGTTTGGGGTCGGTTTCTACGTATTTTGCCCGCTGAATCGAATGGTAACACTCGCAGATCTCTCCAACTCCGTTACAACCGAGTTTTACACTTTAACTAACAAGTTTTACCCTTAAAAACACTTAAAATTTAGGATAACCAATAAACTAAAAACTCATGAGTTAAAGTGTAAAACTAGGTTATAACGAAGTTGGGAAGATTTGCGAGTGTGACCATGATAACTAGTATTTTCTTCTAGGTGTTGGGGCTATATATATATAGGGTGTATTTCCAGACGATAACTCCCTTAAAATACGGCGTAAAAAATTCTTTCCAACGTAGAAAAGTCCTTTTTGGCAAAAGAACAGGTCGAGTTCGTTGGCCAGCCCGATCGCTCCGGAATTTCAGGTTCAAATTTACAATTTAGTGTCCCAAAAAATGCTTTAAAAAATCGGTTTTTTAACAATAGGCATGTGGGGTGTTGCAGTGAAGTATTTTTCAGCGCTGAGTCAATTCCGACCACTCCCACATCTCCAAGATTCATAAATAAGTGAGAGAAATAGATTTTTAGGTGACGAATGCCCAAAATTGACCAAATTTCCGAGTTCGGCTGCGTGTCCTAAAATTCACTTCGCGATCTCGTCACACGGCTGTCCTCTCAGTTTTATTTACAAATTTTCTTTGAAAATTCGCTCCATTTGCCATGATGAACGACTGAGTACTTATTTCTTCATTGAAATGGTTTTCCAAAACTGTGTCGCGAGTGATTTATTTCGTTTAAGTTTTAGTTCGTATTGGAGCGTCTTTGAAGGTTCGACTCAAAGTCCAGTAGTAGATTCCAGTAACATGCTTGATTGCGATTGGATCAACTGAAGCTATTGCGCATGCGCAATGAAACTCGGTGTCACATAAGAAACACCGAAACTTCGGTTAACCAAATATAATTAAAATTTCAGATATTGTACGTGTTAATCCCTAGATAGTTGTTTACAGGTCTCATTACAATCGTGTCATTAGTAACGTATGCGCATGCGCAAATGTGAATTCCCTCTAACGCCTATTTCTCTCGTCTAATGAGCAGAAGTGGCTCAAAATTGAGTAGTAGTAAAAGTGGTAGGTAGTAAAATTATGAACCCGATTTTTGAAGGTTCTATCAGGAATTGAGCTAGTTAAGCTTTATAAAGTCCTTTATCAATTTCATTGCGTGTGGATCATTAGAAGCTACACTTTATTCAATATCTTCGTCGTCTTTTGTCTCTAACTACTTCTTTTATATAAGTGAGGAAGCGGGTTACTTACCGAATTGGTTTTTTGTTGTTGTTGAGATATTAAGTAGGTAGGTTCCTATTTTGAGAGTGTTTGGAAACTTGATAAGTAAATATATATACGCAGCTTGTACTTACCCCAAGTAACAAACCACTATCGTTATATTTTACGCCAATAGAGAGACAAAATAATAATTTTACAAATCATAACAACTTGGGCTTGTTTTTACAGAACTAATTCAACGCCAACAGCACTGAGTCAAATTGAATCATGTAGATTTTTGATGTATATGTGGTTATTAGTTCACTGATGATTAAATCTCTTGGTTTCAAACAATTGAACGATGATGATTTGAGTGTTTTGATATGCAAAACGTCAACAAAGTATGTGTAAAGAGTTTCTTATTCGTTTCTTCAGTTCTGTAGAACTTAAATCAATTTAATTTTGTCACCCTAACAGGACTTAAGGAATGCATTGAAGCCCAACGGGTATATCTTGACTGCAGCCATCTCAGCTGGTATCGATACGTTGAAATCTGGATATAAGTTGAAGGAAGTAGCAGACGCATTGGACTACGTTCATCTTATGTGTTACGACTATCACGGATCGTGGGACTCGATGTCTGGGTCAAACTCTCCTCTCGGACCAATTACTGACCAATTGACGATCGTAAGTCACCATTAAATTTGAATCCTTATATATAAAACTCAAAGTTTGTTTCTATATATGTATGTTTCTTCATAAGTATGTATGAATATTCCCAATAGACGGCTAAACGGCTGGACCGATTCTGACGGGAACGGTCATAAAATGATCAGCAAGTTCCGGTGCACAATGTAGGACAGGTCCGAACCGCCAAAATATCCTTCTACTTCATATCCTTTGCAACCGATTCGTTTAGTTCCCGAACTTTTATTATGGTTGCTAATAGGCAGTTTGTTAGCGGCTAAAATTTGTGACAAGTGGACAGCCTTGACTGGTTACTACGGGTGTTCCGAGTGAAGCATGGGTTGCATTATTGATAGGTGATGGACGGGAATTTGATATTTAGTGCGGAGCACGGGACGGAAAACTGATTTGTTTGGCTCTCGAAATTTTATTACGGTTTTCAACACGCAGTTTGAGGCCTTTCTTGGTGCGTGTTTGGTTTTGACGATTTCTATCTGTTGAGTGGGCTAAATTCTATCCTGTTCACCCTAGGAAGTTGAAATTTGACAGAGAGACTTTCTGGGTAATTAAGCGACGATTAAAATGATGGTATCTTTTCTGATCAGCAGAGTGAGGTAAATTCTCTCCTGTTCACCCTAGGGAGTTGAAATTTGATAGGGTGACTCTTTGGGGCGATAAGAGACGATTGAAATAATGGGCTCTTTCCTGATCAGTCCGGGCCTGATTTTGCTACTTTTACGCTGTAATTTGGCATGTAGCCTCCGTAGTTATGAACACAGTCACGATATGGTTATTTCAGCAGTCTATGCACCGACTATCCCGTACAGGTGGGTCCGTGCAACGCACGGGTAACCTGCTAGTGTAGCATAAAAGAGCAAGATGAGCTCTCAATCCTCGTCATAATTAGGCTCAACAATATCATCTTACAAAACAACTATTAATTATTGTTGTTACGTTTGTACATGGAATATCTTAATCATAAATCCTGCTATATTTTAGCTCGTTTAAGAGCTTTCCTAACAGCAAGGCCTAACAAAGTCGCATCGCTTGCAAATTCAGACAGTGAAGCTCAGAAGAAGACGGAATGTCACGCCACATAGAGCATTGATTGTAGGGAAAAGTTGTAAAGTGGCAGGAAATGTATTGCTGATTACAAATAATATACTTCACTTATGGGGTCGCAACTTACCTAGTCGAGAAAAACTTGTTTTAAGCTATTTCAAACAACTTTAATGAACATAAAAAGTATCCCATTACATTTGAAAAATAATGATTTTATCCTTTTTGAATAACCTACTACATGCTGAACTGCAAATAAAGAAACAAATAACTCATTTTTCTTGTGCAGCAGTACAACAAGTTGGTAAAATTCCAAAAAGTGCAAAAAATCACTAAAAATGGCAAAAACGGCTAAAAATTGTTAAATTTATATTTTTTAGCTGAATATTACTCTAAAAAAAATTATTAACTCAGAACTATAACATTAAAAAATGCAAGCACAAATTGCTGCTGAGAAATGTACTTAAATTTCAATAATATGAGCTAAAAAATCGATAAAAACTGCGAAAAATACAAAACATTCCTCTTTGAATTTCAGAAAGTTATTTATTTAGAACATGCTTTGTTAATTAAAACTGATGATTCACAATGTCATTGCACTTAAATTCTCAAATTTTAAAATAATTCCACATGATTATATACGTAATTTATAATTATTCAGGACCGGAACTTTTCTTATAGATGCCGATTTTTTATTTTTCTGCCTTCAGCTGTAAAACAAAATATTTTTGTCAAAATCACTCGTACTCCCAGCTGATTAATTAAAATCTTCTCTTTCTCAGCGTCAAAAACGGAAGGGAAACAGAAAATAATACTCAAAACTTCCAGCCATCCATTTTTGTTGGCCAAAGCCAAGAAATGCATTTTTTGTTCTTGGCTTTGGCCAACCTTGAAATTTTGAGTAATATTTACTATAATATTTCCCCTCCGTTTTTGAGGATGCCCTCATTGAGGGCACAGCATTCAATCTTTCTGATGATGGTCACGGTGATGACTGAAACGTAGAAGGACCTATTGAAAATGATTACAACAATGTTGTGATTGAGTTTTTTCTTTCTGGGTCGAATCCCGACTAATACACACCTGAATACGTATAAACGAGCGACACAACACTCCAATCAGAATGATATAGTATGTTTGTTTCATATTTTCATGTATGAATGTTTCTATTATTTGATGTTACAGGAATCGAGCGTTACGTATGTTATCGCAAACGGGATTCCAGCTGGGAAGCTCGTGCTGGGGCTGCCGATGTACGGAAGGACGTTCATTTTGGCAGAGGAGCCGGCGCCCAACGCCACCCGCAAGCTGGGGGAACTCACCAAACCGGGAGAGGGGTTCCAAGGCCCGTTCACCAGAACTGCTGGCTTCCTCGGCTACAACGAGGTGAGCCGCTCGAGAATTAGCTTGAAAAAACGCGCATGATATAAACCGAAAGTAAAAAAAGGAGTTGAAGTTGGAGGGAATAAATCGGTTCGTTTCTCGAGGATTCATCGGATAAATGATCGAAATGCCGAGGGTGAAGGACGAGAATTATATTTTTATACCGAACCCCTGTTCACGTAACAGTGCCTAGAGTTGACTCAGCTTATTCTGGAAGTAGAAAGAAAGAAACACAGACTGCTTTTTCGTTTTTTTGCTAGCGCTTTCGGGAGATACGATGCCCCTTTCCACAGGCTCTGTAATTTATTTCACCACAGTACGAGATGAGATACACTATAGAACATGACTTCAGAATTTTTTAAAAATCACAAACAACCCCCCAGTCACTGTATTCCCCAAACAATCAACAATAGTAGGTAAATAATCTGCCCAACAATAACAATCTTACAAATCTAACAAATTTTAGAACTAACTTCCAACAAATATACAGAACAACAAATCAAAAATAATAATGGGCCCTATAATCAAATAATAACAAAAAGAAGTAACAAACTTACAACAACCAACAAGTTATCTCGTTCTGCATCGATCCAATCCACCATCCAACCAAATACTGCAATCCAACTCCAGCCACTTACCGCATCAACTAAAACAGTTCCGTTGGTTAAAGTAGATAGCTTTTTCTACATGTGGCTCACACTTCCTACCTTCACTGAGATTACGTGGTATTACTTATCAAATTTTTTGTATGGGAATTACGAATAATGACGTAAACCCACTCTAATAGCAATTTGGGGATCAAAACAGGTCAGTGGGTAAAATATATAGATGGCTGTTTCTGCGTATGTCCCACACATAGAATACTTTCAGTATGATACCCAACATACACCTATTACAAATCAAATTTTTGGCATGCGATTTAGAAATGATGACGCCAAATCACTCTAGTAGCAGTTTGGGGAACAATACAGTTAAGTGGGTAAAGTATATAGTTATGTATAGTACATATAGGAAACATTTATAATAAACAAAACATTTAGTGCGTAAAATAGATAGCTGTTTCTGAATGTGCCCCATACGTAGAATACCTTCAGTATGACACCTTAAATACCTAACACATATAAAATTTCTGGCATGGAAATTAGGAATGACGATGCTAACCCACTCTAGTAGCAATTTGGGGAACAACACACGTGAGTGGGTAAGGGACAGATAGCTGTTTCTGCGTGTACTCCACACTTCCTACCTTCAGCATGATACCCAACCTATCACTGGTAGAGTAACGTGGTTTCCTGCAATCTACCATCCGTTTAATGCCATATTAGAAAATTCGTAGGAAATGAAACTATTGCAATGGCTCCAAAAACTTTGAAATGAAAATGTTCTTCACTCAAAAAACTTCCCCTAACAGCAATCCTCACCATAACACTACACCGAATCATTAATCACCTACCTTGTCTCTTCCTGAAATCATCCCACGTCACGAAAACCAATCCCTTACAAACAAACACCATACAGCCATTACCAGCTTGCGTCTCCAACCCTTCAATACCTGCAAACGAGCCCAATCATATTACTCCAGTACACCTACCATGAAATCAGTCCAGAAAATTACCTCAACTAATATACTCACCAAACAACTCCAATCTTCCCATAACACCTCATCTCATCCCAATTAGGTATATCCTGGGATCACTCCCCTGCAAATTTCTCATGCATAAACACGAAAAACTCGGAAAAACTGCAGCTTCCAATCAAGGACCTGTCAAAACTCTTTAAAACAAGGACGCTAATCTACTAGGATTTGATTCAGTGTGTGACCACGAAGGTGATGGAAATTGAGTAGTCACTCCTTCAAAGGGGAGAGGCGATTAACCTGTTATACCGAGAGGCGATCCTGGAGATTGAATAATCTCCAGACAGGAGCGTCGCTAGACGAAAATAGTGAGGGGGGAAGTATCATGAAATTTCCAACCGAACGAAAAGTTTTCCCTACTCATAAAAGAAATAAAAATGGCTAAGTTCCTACAAATTTAGTCCTAAGCACTGAATCTTGACAGAACATGGAACATGTTCGTCGGAGGGAGAATTTAGGTCACTCAGCTGATTAGGAAAGAGCACATAATTTCAATTTTCATCATTATCAAATTTCAACTTTCAAATTTCTTTCCAGTCTAATAGTGGTTGCAATAGTGTATAAAAAATTAACTGAGAAGGATCAGCTGCATGTAAACAATTATTAAATTGTTGGCCACGCACTGCGCAGTGGTTAGCATAATACGGTTAGGTAAATCGAGAGCTTTCCAACAACTGGCGAACGATTTTTGTACGATGATAAATGCCTAAGATACAGTAGCAACGATTTGGCTACTATAATCATCAGAAAATAGGAGCGTATCGCACTTATCACGTAACGGTAATTTTGTCTCATTTTTGGTCGGGTTATGATGACAATAACATGTTCCATGTTAGTAGTAGAAAATGTGTAGTATCACTTATTAATGTTACCTGCTACCTACACAGTTGATATCTATTGCTGATAACAGGGTGTCTACTAGATCTGTAAAATAAAAATCGGGGACTTTTTGGGGTTCTAAATTTTAAAATCGGTGACCTTTTACAGGCTTTAATATCTTTAGGAATAGCTTACCGAAATACTTACCAGTAGACCTACTGTAATCATGGGTACCCTATATAAAATAAGTATGTTTTGTGAATCCCGGTACTGGCATTATATTATGATTATTCAGTTACCGACGCCAAAAAAATCGGTGGCTTCTATATTAAATTCCGTGATTTTCGGAAATATCCGTGCCCTACTATTAAATCGGTGACTTTTCTGGGACTTTCCGGGAATCAGTGACCTGTAGACACCCCTGATAGGTACCTATTTAATTACACGTAACTCTTCTGTAGAATGACCATTTTCATGTGAGTTGTTATACGAAAATTTGATAACATATCTTTTGTTGTAAGACCGCAATATTAGTTATGGATTAAGATAATGAGAGGCCAACAAATAATAACGACTTACCTGTGAACTTGTGGCACCTAATGTATGTAATTGAACAAAAGTTTAATGAGTTTTTCGTGGATTTTTAAGCAGGAAGAAAATAGGAAGAACAAAATGTACATATGTATATCATTTATCTAATTGTATTGTCCTTTGTTTGGCGTATTCTGTAGAACTCCATTACTAATTTGGGTGGTTGAAATATGACTCAAGTTCTACACTTTGTTTTTAAATTATGGGATACCTATATTTTTCTGGAATCACCCTATCATCAGTTAGACTGATACAAAATAAAACTACATCACTAGGAACACTTTCATTTAATCACCAACATACTAAATCTTCACTTAACATCTTACTTTCAACTCAACTAACTCACTTTGAATTAGGATTCTGAGACTTATAGCAGTGACAGTTTTATGTGAATATAAAAAAATACATTTATATGATACTGTCACTGTGATAACGTTCACATTCCTAATTCAAAGTGAGTTAGTCAAGTGAAGAGATAGTATGTTACTGATTAAATGAAAGTGTTCCTAGTGATGTAGTTTTATTTTTTCAATCTAACTGACGATGGGGTGATTCCCGAAATATATATCTCATGATTTGAAAACAAAGTGTAGAACTAAAGTTAGGTAGTAGCTATAGAACATGCGATATGCTTGTTATACAAATTGTTAGTTCATTCCGAAATCTTAATCTTAATGGCAACTTTCAATAGAGTGCTATCATTTTTTCCTCGATTCTTCATGTTGCAATTATTATCCTTTCTTTTCACTACATCTAAATATTGGATCGATAACGGTGGATTTTCTTTTAAGATTTGTTTGGAGCTGAAGAAAGATGGATGGACCAAACATTGGGATGAAAGGAGCAGCACACCATTCGCCGTGAACGGGGACAAAGTTATGTCCTACGACGACGCCAGGAGTATCAAACTGAAGGTACCTACCTGCATAGTTACTTCCTTGAAAGAAATACCTAGAAAATTGTTCATTGTGAAGATTTACTCTCTACTGCTATTTTATAAATTTAAGTTATGTGGTGATCGAGTTAGTTTTGAGTGTTTTCATATTCCCTTTAGATTTTCATGTAGGTACCTACATTTAAATATGTGATATACGTATGTTTTGTGAATACGATTGGATATGGGTGGATAAAGTTTCAATCATTCCAAGAAGATTCTGGCTGTGCGCCATGATGGTATAATAGATTGTATGGTAGTTTTGTTGGCATGGTGACGATGAAAAGAAAACTACCTACCCCTCAAAATTAGGACCTACTCGTAACGATGGAACAGATAACGGGACAAACCACGAGTAATGAATGGGGCAAACTTCGCGTTCATTTTGACGCGGAACGACAAGAAAAACGGAAATATAACAGACGCTACTGTAAGTATTTATATGGATCATCTAATACAAAGCCTACGTGTATTGCTACACCTAGCCTCAACATTGGGCTCAACCATTACTTTTATGTGAGTGCCAAGCCATGTGGGTATTCATGGCAACGGGTGTGCTGATGCTCTTGCAAGGAGCATCATTGGTGTTTGGTGATAGCTTGAACGATATGTTGCCTATACGCATTCAGGATCAAATCTCCTACATGCAACATAAAGCCAATCCCATCTGGCATGAGCAATGGGAGGGTGAGGTCACTGGTCTGTGTGGTGTCCATCAGGACTTGTGCCCGGTAGGCCCATTCGTTACCCAACTTCCAAGGAGGGACCGAATAGTGGTCAATCGGGTAGCCACTGGCCATACCCGTCTTACTCACAGACACCTGCTTAGTGCAGAAGCTCGAGATGTTGTGTGTGGGAGGTGTGGGGGTGATTTGTCCATCCGCAACTTCCTGGAGAAATATCCAGACCTTATGGGCCTCCGAGTCCAGCGTCATCGGCCCTCTCAGTGGGTTGACGTTTTATCTGGACCAGACAACGTCCAATCCCTGTTGTCGTACCTGAGAGCCGCTGAGCTCTACTACGAACTGTGATATCTGATTTATGATGTATTTTTGTACAACCAATTTGACCAATTTAATGTGCTCTAAATTGTTGGCCAACGAACTAATCCTTTCGTTTGGAAAGCTTGATTTTTTGGCGCAAGAACGGTACTTTTATCTCAATCCTAAGGAGAGTTATCGTCCGGAATGATATATATATATATATATATATATATATATATATATATATATATATATATATATATATATATATATATATATATATATATATATATATATGAAAAAGCGCAAACTTCAGGAATCGCTTCAGAATGCCTCAAAACGGATTTCAATGAAGAAAATTTTCAAAAATTTTGATTTTTAAAATTGTCCGAGCATTGCAATAGCTTCATTTTGTACGAAAATTCGCTGAAAGCTGCAAATAATGAGAAGCTTTTTTTAAAAACTTGTTGAAATACAAGTACAAAACCATCATTTCTTTCGTCAATATTATACTCGTAAATATCGCTATTTTGGAATATAGATATTTTGGGGTCTGCTTTTTCAGACTGATCGAAAATAGTATTAACTAAATAAGTTACTCACTTTGATGAGGTGAATCGAAATGAACTTCACTAGAATTATCACAACTGAACTGAATACTGACTTTATTATTATAGTGAACTGTGAGTATAAGACTTTTATAAAAGCAAGAGCAAAAATAGCTTGAAACAGTAAGAGAGAACTCCGAAGCTGCAGCAAGAAGTGAAGCCGGGCTGGTCCAGCGAATCAGAAGAGGGCCACGCAGTTCTACCAACACAGGAGAACGTAACGAGTCAAGTGACGATCTGATGGGCAGCGTAATGACGAAGTAGATCCCGGCTTTATGGAGCGGTTGACATCACCAGGTTTCATGGAGTGTGATGAAGTATACTAGAATGGATTGAGACCAATCCCTATCCTGCATCTGCCTGACGTGGTGGGATAATGAACTAATAATAATTTGAAAAACCCCCATTTCTTGATACTCCCTCCTTTTTCAAATTTTTTTTTAAAAGAGAAGAAATATGTGCCCTTCAGACAGATTGTCACAGTAAGTTATATAGGTCAGACTTGTGGAAGATAAGAGTATATTAGTCGCTTTAAGAGCTATTGTTCCCCGAGACGGTTTCGCGATATTAGATTACATGTATGATAGTTCCGCGAAAAATGGAAGGCAAGTGAGAATTGTTTCTAGGAAGCTACTGATAGGAAATACATGGAACTGACTCACTCTTGGTGGAGAACATTGTTGTGTAGATTCAGGCATACCAAAAATTAAGTAGTCAACTTAAGAATTTCTTTTTCCTCCTTTTTTTTTGTTTTCTTTTTCTGGGCAATTAGTTATATGGTAAAAGAGGCAGGCAGATACAGAACTGATTAGGCCCAACACTCATCATCAGAATCTGAAACACAAACGAAAAGGAATGCAGTAATACATCTTTAGGTGGCATATAATTACATAGAGAACAATAAATCATTTCTAAATTTTGTAAATAGTCCTTTTGGAAGGGGTTTTGTGAGACAGTCAGCCAACTGTTCCTGGGTAGGTACCCATTCCAACTTTATTGTCCCCTTTTTATATTCATTTTTTACAAAGTGATAGCTAAGTTTAACGATATGTCTTAGTGTTCTAGATTCATCAGTCATCGCTAGGGCTATTGCTGGGGTGCAGTCACCATATATAGTGGGAGTTATCACGAGTTTAATTAGAAATTTTACGAGTTCTTTGAAGCTAATAACCTCAGTACAAGCTGTTGACATTGCTATGTACTCAGCCTCGCAAGTCGATCGGGCAACATGATTCTGTTTCTTCGACCGCCAGGTCACTAGATCTCCAAATACAGAAACAGTATATCCTGTTGTGGACTTGCCTTTGAGATCACTTGATCCCAGAGAGGCATCAGCATAACTGAATATGGTATCACCTGTCCCAGTGTATAAGAGTCCCAGGTCTATAGTACCCTTAAGATAACTTAGGACTCTTAGTACACACTCCCAATCAAAAGACGTATAATTGACCTGTTTTCTACTAAGAAAATTTACTGCATATGAAATATCTGGCCTCGTACCTCCTTGCAAGTAGAGTAATGAGCCAATGACTTTGCGATACGGAACATTTGGGAGTGACGTACTTTCGGACTGGTGTTCCAACTGGAATTTTAGAGTACATATTCTATCTGTCATTGGAATGTCACAGATTGGGAAATCAGGTGGGAGAAACTCATCCAAGAGAGATTGAATAAATAATTTTTGTGAAATAAAGATAGTTTGATTTTCAAGGTTACGTTCTATTTCTAGACCTAAAAATTTCTTTGGGGTTCCTAGATTTATCACTTCAATCTCTTGATTCAGACATTCTATAACTTCACAGGCTTTCGTTTTACAGTTAGAACCTAGTAAAATATCATCGACATAAACTAGAAGTATGGCAAACTTTTCTCCTTGTTGCCATCTGAAAATGCATCTTTGATGTGGATATTCTTCAAAATCCATTTTACTCATTAGTCCAGTAAATCTTTTAAACCATAAGTTCGGAGATACTTTTAGACCATACAGAGATCTAATTAATCTACAGACATGGGTTTGCTGAACAGATTCAGGGACGTCAGTTAATTCTACTACACCTTCAGGGACTTCCATAAAAACGGGTTTTTCTAATTTTCCATTTAGAAAAGCTGTCTTGACGTCTAACTGATACAAATGTAAATTAAATTTGTTTGCTATTGATAGTAATAGTCTTACGTCACCTAGCCTTGCTACAGGTGCGTATATTTCAGACAGTATATAATCATTCGTGTCAGCAAAACCTTTAGCTACTAGACGACTTTTAAAACGAAAGGATCCGTCAGCCTCCATTTTTCGCTTGTGGACCCAGCGGGACTTTATGATTTTTGTTTTAGGAGGTAGTTCTGACTTTGGTACTAGTTCCCAGGTGTTTTTATTAGAGAGGGATTCTAATTCGTCAAGCATGGCTTCCTCCCATAGATCTCTATCAGGTGACTTCATTGCATCAGAGAATGAATAGGGTTCAACATATAAAATTTCATTAATAGCGGAAGGCTGACTTTCTGAGTTGTCGACTTCCCCTAGGCTTTCCTCAGAAGAGCCGACGTTTTCTCCTATTTCAAGGATTTCAGAAAGTGGTTGAGGATAATCCTTTATATGATCACCATATACTTGTGATTCTATACATTTTACATTACATGAGTTTACGAGAGTTTTATGTTTTTCGCTAAAAATTACATAGCCTGTTTTGGTACATTCGAGTAGGTACCCGCGTTTGGCTTTTGGAGCAAATTTACTTGTATTTTCGTTATCCACACTTAGCACCAGACAACCAAAGCGTTTAATATATTTTAGGGTAGGTGAATAGTTATACACTTTTTCAAATGGACTTTTAAAATTATTTGAAGAGTGTGGCATTCGATTATAGACATGGGTTACATAGTTCAGAGCATGTCCCCAAAACGACAAGGGCATTTTTGCTGACAACAAGTTAACACGGACTTTATGTATTAATTCTTGGTTCATTCTTTCGGCACATCCATTTTGTTGTGGGGTATATGGTTCATTCGTCTCTAGGGTGATATTTTTGGATTTTAACAGACTTTTCATTTCGGAAGTTTTATATTCAAGACCATTGTCAGCTCTAATTTTAAACACCGAATTTTGTTGCAAACTAATGGTAGC
Organism: Adelphocoris suturalis; assembly: GCA_030762985.1. Lineage (NCBI taxonomy): Eukaryota > Metazoa > Arthropoda > Insecta > Hemiptera > Miridae > Adelphocoris > Adelphocoris suturalis. The sequence goes on along the minus strand of CM061041.1, from coordinate 70,531,327 downwards.
TATTTCGTTCAGACATTTGTTTAAAGCAAGATGGACTTCCCTTTTGTTTGCAAGGGAATAAGCAAACAGATATCTGGAAAAATCACATACAAAGATTATTATATAGGAATCACCATTTCTAAAGTTATGCGGACGAATAGGTCCCATCAAATCTGAGTGTAAAACTGCAAAGGGTTTTTGGACTCTATGTCTGACCTCTTTATGTGATTTTCTTTTGGTGTTAGCTTGGGCACAATCTACACAGTCTAGAATTTCGTTTCCAAATTTAACTGACTTTAGTTCTGGTAGAAATTTGCTGGCTGCTTCCAGGTAATGTTTTGAAGCGTGATTTAGACGTATGTGCCATAGCGTACCATAGTTATCTCTCAGACTTTCCTTGTAGACTTGACTTAACATTTTGTTATCATATTTTGAAATTTCATTGTCTAAGTTTTTACTACAAGTGGGAATTTTAGAGCTGTCACTAGAGGTAGAGCTCCCTCCTGGAGTTTTGGAAAGTTGTCCTACTTGAATTGAACTCTGTTTTGTATTATGTTTAGGTACTAGACTGTCACTATTTGATAGGTTTCTGGCACTAAGATTTTTACTGGCATTAATTTTATTAGTGTTTTCCCCTTGAATTGTAGTGGAACACTGCGACTTTGCAGCGCTCCCTCCTAGAAGTTCGGAAGAATCATCATTTTTAGGACTACCATTTTCCCTCCCTCCCAACAAAATATCGGTGGAGAGAGTGATAGTTTCTTGATTACATGGGGAATCTATTGTAGGAATAGAAGTAAAACAATTATCAAGTCTGACTCTCTTGTTTCCATAAACAGAGTGATCAGACTTTCTTTTAAGAGGGTTCTTTTCAAGTAATTCTAGATCTACGTACCATAGATTATTCTTAAAATACCCGGACTTGAAAACTTTACCTGTGGTAGGTTGTATAAAATCGACTCTTTCATTAGTGAATAACACATGAAAACCTAAATCAGTCATTTTTCTAACAGAAAACAGGTTTGAGCCTAGACCCGGGATGTACATCACATCACTTAGTGTTCTGGGTTTATTATTGTTAACAAAATTTAAGGTTCCTGACATGGTACCGACTAAATCTGCATTTTCATCACTATTCGCGCATTTAAAAATTTTCGGACTTTTAAGTGGACGCAGATTAGAGAGACAGATTGTTTCTGACGCTAAGTGCTCTGTACATCCTGTGTCTACGATGGCCCTAAAATACTTAGGATTCTTACCAGTGATGATGGTAAGGGCTTTCGAGCCTGAGTTTTTCTCAGAGCAATAGTTTATGTGAGCAACCTCCTGTTCCTCTTCGTCACCCATGGTGACCCAGACCTCCTTGTCATCGGGACCATCCAAGTTGCCAGCAATTGAAAAACAAGCATCTTGATGCCCAGCCAATCGGCGCTGAATCAACTTAGCATGTCCCAAGGGCATTCGAACAAGATTTGGCTTCTTAACTGACATTGACCTAAATCGTTTATTTCTAGTTAGTCTATCTTGTGCTGGTGTAGCGGACGTGGAGGCCTCAGACTTTCTCTTAAGAGGATTGGGAATTTGTTTCCTTGAGGGTTTAGGACAGATGGAGACCAAGTGGTCTCCTCCACAGTTGAAGCAAACTTTCTGAAGACTGAAACAACGTTCCTTGTCATGTCCTAGACGGTGGCAGTAAGTGCATCGAGGTCTGCGTCTAGGTTTGCTCTGAGCTCGGAAAGTATTCCCTCTGTTCTGTGATGGAAAAACGGAATTAGGGAGATTATTTTGACTAAAGATCATATTATTCTGTCTAAAGGGAATATTATTCTGTCTAAAGGGAACGCGTGAGTTTACAGATCGTTTTCCCCTTCCTCTGACTCCTGTAGAATAGGTACTACGTGAAGCCCTCGCCAACTTTGCGGAGTCTGATCTTTTAGAAAGGGTGTTTAAATTTTCAAGACGCATCTCTTCATCAGACAGCATTTCACGCAGTTCTGACACCGTATATTTACCGGGATTTAGCTGTTCTTTTTCATACGTTTGTGTGTCGCGAATTGACAAGACAAAGATCTGGCGTATGTAAGTTGGGGACATCATCGTTGGATGGAGCTTCACGAGTTTGCGCTGAGCATCATCAAATCGTTTCAGAAAGTCAATGACTCTCTCAGCTGATGAGTCGTAGTACATTGTATTAAAATAAAGTACAGCTTGGTTCACTTGATGTGGGGAGAAGGGCTCACAGATTTTCTCTAATGAAGTTAGCATATCTAATGGGTGTTCAACTTCCTGAACAAGTTCATGATAGTCGTCAGACATAGACTCTAAAAGGAAAAATCTGGTTCTTTTCTTAGCAGTATTATAATCAAAAGCTGTGTACCCTTCTGGCACGGGCTCGTCCCTTCTCAACAAAAAGCCACATTCTTGAGCATCAATGGCAGCTTCAACATTCCGACGCCAGAGTTTAAACTGGGAATTTTCCTCCAATTTTGTTGAGAGGGGGCGATACCGTACTCCATCAAGTCTCCTAGGATTACTTGATATTGGCAAGCTGTTACTTTGTGATTGCGGAAGGCAAGGATTTGACACCTGCTCTGACTCATGATTGTTATTTACTACAAAGTTCAGATCTGAGACAGTATGAGCAGAAGTCGCTACATTTGGTGCTGACATAGAGGGAAGAACAGAGGTTTCAGAAACTACAGGCAGAGCATTAGAGGTATCCATAGGTTCGGGCACATTATCTGATATTTGGGTATGATTTGAACGGTCACCAAAGAGAAAATCTATGTCTCTTACCTCAGAATAATGGTTCACTTTCTCCTTAATAGTAGAAAATTCCTCTTTTACCTCCTTCAAGGAGCTCATTAATTTGGCCTCCAGATCAGCAATCATCTTAACAAAGTCGGGCTCTGAGCGTGTTTTACGGGCGGCTGAGGATTGCCTTTTGGGGCGACGGCGGCGATCCTCAGGACGATGATCCATTGACTCAGATAGTTCAGAGTCAGATCGCTCAAAATCGAGATCGGAAGAGCCAGACATCCTGAAATATTAAAAATAATTAGAATTTCATAATGACTTTTCTTTTAACTAGAGCTTCGGTATAATTTTAAATTCTTGACTGTAGTGTACTCTCATCATTATTGGAACTTGAGTGCTTGTGGTGCAATTCTGGTAGCACTTTGTTTTTACATCGACATCCTGCGTCACAGACAGATACTGACTTATTACGAAATACCCTTTACCTTTTTCATTATATTTTGATCTCTGTTTACAACTACCAACCTTGTGACTAAATACTAACTTTTAGATTATAGCCAATTTTTGTCTGACTGAGGGTGTCGATGCTCCACACTGTTACACAGTCAACAGATTATTCATCCATTAGGACGGTAGTAATTTGGAAAGCGTGAATGCTTAGTTTTTGGGAAAGAAGAATTTCCCATGTGAACCTAGTTTTAGAGCGGACAGTGTCCGCCTACTCAATGAGTCAATACGGAAGGGAAATTATATTAAGCTAGACACAAAATATATCTCTTTTCAGTGTGGCTGGTACTCGCTAATGTTCGAGCACCCAGAACCTCAGTTCCGACAGAGAGAGGCCACCTCACCGTGACTAGGTTTCCAATGCTTCACGCGTCGGTTAATTAGTACAAACGGCAAGCTAGCCAATCTGTATGTTCGAGGTTTCAGCATCGTAAGACACCCTGTTGTTGGTTGATTTTTAATTTCCTCATTGTCATGTTATTGGGCCGCCAGAAATCAACCAACCAAGGTTGGTGAAAAAGGTAGGAGTGCCCTGGAGGGATTTTAAGCAGTTCATAACAAAGAATCCGACTCAAGAGAAAAGACTGTGCATGAAATATGCAAGGTAGTACATTAAGTCAGATATACAATTACTTAGAAGGATATTAAAGATATTAAAATTTTACTCTAATGTTATGTTCATATTCATTTTCCAAACAAATTGAGAGAAAGAACACTTTATGCTACAGTCCCCTACACTTGGCTCGGATTCCTAGTAAGCTGACATATTGTTGATTTTGTAATTAATTATTCCTCTCTGCTATCCAGTAACGGGGACACATTCAGTCTCGTTTTTATATATACCCCTTTAGTATTGCCCTACGGACGTTTTCTATTTTATAAAACGTATCAGACTTTAATGAGTTCTCGGTATCTGTCTTATCGAGGGCTGCAACTCGAGAAAGTCAATTTAATGTAGAACTATTTATTATTTAAGGGTTTGCTTAAAGCAAACACGCACCACCTGACTTTGGAGTAAAGCGCTTTTTACATATATTTAACTCCAGGGTTCGTACATTTGACAACTTACTTTGGGTGTTTAACAGCAAAAACCCCATCAACGGAACTCGCGCCCGAATACCGCCTTTGTGGGCAAAAGGAACGGCCGAACTTCATTCTCCTCAGAATGCTGGGGACTGGAATCTTGGCAGAGGATAATTTGTACCTAGGATTTTGATTCATTAACTGATTCAACTGAACCAGGTAGAGCTCTACTTCAGACTCGCAAATGGATCGTAATATTTGTATACAAAAACACGATTGCGCAATTAAAGAAAGGGTAACCTTAACACTGATAAGAGATTACATCAGTGCTGGTCGGTCGGAGCGAAATATTTCCCCCGCGGGGAAAATTTCCCTCCCTAACTATCGTACATTTTTCGCGCGGAGGGACGCCTAACCTGCCTACCTAAGTTTGTGCACAAGTAACAAAAGGAAAAACATCATGGCGGTCGATTTGAAAGCGTCACCATGAACAAGGGAACGAAATCTAACTGACTTCCCCCCTTTTAAAAAGAAGAAATATTACATGATCCTTGCGGATTACATACATAAAATCAACAATATGTTTGCGTCCTCATTTCGTAAGATTGCGGGGCAGCAAAGATGCTGTTTTATAATTACTGAGGATCGTTGTCGAACAAATCGATCATTCGCTGAAAAACCTGAGCAGGTTTAACGAATTCGTGCTTTTTCAGACTGATCGAAAATAGTATTAACTAAATAAGTTACTCACTTTGATGAGGTGAATCGAAATGAACTTCACTAGAATTATCACAACTGAACTGAATACTGACTTTATTATTATAGTGAACTGTGAGTATAAGACTTTTATAAAAGCAAGAGCAAAAATAGCTTGAAACAGTAAGAGAGAACTCCGAAGCTGCAGCAAGAAGTGAAGCCGGGCTGGTCCAGCGAATCAGAAGAGGGCCACGCAGTTCTACCAACACAGGAGAACGTAACGAGTCAAGTGACGATCTGATGGGCAGCGTAATGACGAAGTAGATCCCGGCTTTATGGAGCGGTTGACATCACCAGGTTTCATGGAGTGTGATGAAGTATACTAGAATGGATTGAGACCAATCCCTATCCTGCATCTGCCTGACGTGGTGGGATAATGAACTAATAATAATTTGAAAAACCCCCATTTCTTGATAGGGTCGATAGGATACTGATGTCGATATTATCCACCGATATAAATATCGATACAGATACAGGTACTGATCCATCCCTAATTCGGAGCTCACCATTTGAGCTCCAGATTTCAGCAACATAAGGAATATGAACAAAATTAGCTACAGATCTCATTCCAGTCCGAGAAAGATACGTCAAAACTTCAGGGATCGATTTTACAGCTCATTTCTGATCGAAAGTTCCTCTTAGAGATTTTCATTAAAAGCTTTGTTTTCGAGTTATTTATTTTGAGATTTGTGTTTTCGATGTGTTCGACCTTACTTCACTAAAATGACCTTAACTTCCTTAATTGGCCGAGTATAGTAAAACTTGAGGTTACTGTTGGAAAGACTATTAAATTTCCCATCAGATAGGCAACCAAAAATGTTTTCCAACCCCTATCTAGTAATTTTTTGTCTAGTTCAAACTCTAAACTTGTTGATTTTTAGCGTTTTCTGTCGAAACTCAAGACATTTTCACCTGTTTTCTGTTGAGGAAAATCGATGCGGTCTTCGGGAAAAACATCTTCAAATCGTTAACTTTCGATCAGACTAGTCAATTTTACTCTTACTTTGCTGTTTTGGGGAGAAAAGTATGTTTGTATGTTGAAAAACATTTTTTCTCTATGAAATAGAGGGTTTTCGTGAAAAAGGTCCCCTAAGAAATTACGAGTTTGGGGCTGGTTACTACGTAGGTATTTTTTCACGCCGAATCGAATGGTAACACTCGCAGATCGACCGAACTCCGTTAAAACCGAGTTTTAAACATTAACTCACGAGTTTTTTGTTTATTTGATATTCTGAACTAGGTATACATATATGTTTTCAAGGGTAAAATTAGTTAGTTAAAATGTAAAACTCGGACTAATTTGTACTTAATCAGAGACTTGGCTGAGCATTGATAAACCGGCCCTAGGATCCTAGGTAATGATTTAGAAAGTAGGTACCCATCAGAAGGTCTGATTAACTGTACTGTCTAATAAAATATTCTCCACTCCCAGTAGGTACCTGCGTATTATATAAAGAAATTTCCAATTTTTTTACAGACTGCATACGCCATGGATTTGGACTTGGCTGGAGTGCTGGTGTGGTCGTTGGACACAGATGACTTCCAAGGTGATTGCAGCGTTCCAGGTGACGTTAATCCCAAGTATCCCCTTCTCAGAACCATCAACGAGGCCATCCTTCAAGGGTCCGTGTCTTCCAAACGGAGCAAGAACGTGAACCCTAATGGCTCGAGTACGGTCGCTTCTGGCATTATTCTCGTTCTTTTGACTGCCGCATTGCACATCTTCTATTGAATATCGTCAGCGTTGAAAAACAAAACATCACGAAAAAACAGGTCACTCCTGTCTCGGATCGGATAACAAAGACAAAAAGAAAATACATCACCTACAGAAATATGGAAGACAATAACTTCAATGTTGGTTCCCTATTGGACAATGTCTCATTCACTTATGTGTATGAACGATTATACGTATTTTACAAAATACTAATTCGCAGCTATACCTAATTATAAATAATTTTCGATGCAGGGGGGGATGTTCTGTAACTTTATTTCGATGGGAAAACTTTTCCACAATAGAAAAACGCCGCGATTTTTGTCTTGGAGAACTTCTCCAGGTGTTCTGTATGCCTCTTACTCGAAATAGACAGCCATGTTTTGCCATGGGTAACTTCTCCAGGCGATCTGTAAGTCTCTTTCAACTCTCAACTGTCAACTATTTTGCCGTCAAAAGAGTTTGAACCATAGCGGTTCCGGGCGGTAATGCCTGAAACTAAACCTACTCTTGGTTAGTTTACTACTGTTTTCTTTCCCCGCGTTTTGCCTGTTGATGGAAAATTAGTCCAGTGGAAAACTAGTCCACTGTTGGTTATATTTCCAAAAGTTACAGAACACCCCCCCCCCCCCCCACTTCTTGAATTCTGTTGAAAATCAACTTCTGAAATTAATCAGGATCATCTTCGATCTTATGATAAATGAAGCACAATAACTTTGCTGTGAACATTGAATCGCATTTTTTCAAAAGTAAAACTAAGTAAGTAGAGCACTGTGAACCATGTTTTCTTTAATGAATCTTGAACAACAAAGTTATTGAAATAAAGCTATTGCTCAACATTCCCTATATTTCGACTTCGCAAAATATAGTCGCCAAACTTTGAAGTTATGTTCACTTATATTTTAAATGTGATATTGATGAGCGCTAAGCGGTGTTGATTGCTGATCTGCCTCACTACACACCTTTTGTGTAGCCACCGATTGTATAAATATAATCCAGTCGAAACAAAGATGATTATTACTTTTTTTTACGTACCTACCTAGTTAATTGAAATTTAGTCATCGCTCATGAATATATACACAGTGTAGAGTTCGAATGTGATGCGAAATATTATTCTAAAATCGCTCATAGAACTCACTTGTTTGTGAATATTGTATAGTAATGTACGGGTTCGACGAAAATTGATGGACCCATAAGTTTTGCCCCTTGTAACTTTGTACGAAAGCTACCCAAAAATGTATAAACCGTTTTTAAAAAGAAACAATTGAAATAAATGTATTGAGGCCAGTAGAAATAAGCCAATTTGGCTTGTGGTCAATATATTACCGACCAAAATTCACAAACGAATTATAATTTGCATACCTACATACATATAGTCATTTACGTAATTACATAAAAAAATGTTCATGTGGATTGTTGTTATTATATGAAATCAATGAATTATGTTTGGTTATGCGTGGCATAACAAATTAATAAATTAAAATTAAACTTTTCGAAACGAAGTATTTGGTTCAAAATGATTTATTAATCACCCTAACTGCCAACACATGCAAACATCTAGAGTTTGGATGTTTTTCCAAACGATAGTTCTTAATCGCTATCTATCAGCTTTGTCCCGTTCAATGACACAATGTTCTTTCATCTAAGTTTTTCAATAAGTACTGTTCCTTTCATGAATCTGAAAACTTATCATTTTGTGAGTTCTTTGTTATTTTGAAAAATATCACGACAGAAGTTCTTAACTCGGGTTACAAGCGCAACATGTAGCGAAAACCATCAGAATAACCTGTAATACATAAGTGTTCAACAATACCCTTAAATTAAAAAAGAAAAGTCATGTTCCGTGACGGAGATATCATTATCAAATCTAAGGGTTCTGGAGTGTGCTGAACACAAATCCGATACCCGTTTTTTATTTCATCTCATCAGAATTTTGAGATATTGTCAAAATTTGTTCAATTTTGGCCCAAATTATCCAGTTGTATTTGAAGAGTGTGAAGCGTCTTTTCCTTCAGTTCCGACCTCCTGAATGAGACCAGCGGCAGGTCGCTACGATTAATTATTACGAAGCTGGAGCACTTTAATGCCCCAAAAACGTGTTTTTTTCGTGTAGCAGAAAAAAATTTGATTGAAGGATTGTTTAGAAGAGACATTTCTGCGTCGAATGTGACCAACCGCAGCCCTGTGGCCCCAGTAGTAATGGAGCAACGATTTGTTTTTTAAATGAATTTTGCAACCCACTACAGGTTTGCAGCATAATACTCGTAGGTAAGTAATATTCTGCACACCTGTAGCAAGGGAGGAAAAAGTAATTAGAAGAAAAAAACAATCGTAGCTTCGTTATTACTGGAGTCACAGAACTGTGGTTGGTTGCACTCGACTCAGAATGTATCTTCTAAACTATCCTTGTATCAGATTTTTTGTCTGCTACCGCAGCCTTTTCCACGCCCAAAAACCAACGAGAAGACACGAAAAACTACGTTTTTAGCTTCGTGATCATTAATCGTTGCGACCTGCGGTTTGTCTCATTCGATTCAGGAGGTCGAAAACTGTAGTAATCGATACCTCACACACCTCAAATACAATAACTGGAAAAATTGGACAGATTTGGCAAAATTGGACTCATCTTGATAATATGTATCTCAAAGTCCTGATAAGATTTAAAAAAAAACTAGCTGGATTAACGTTCAGCCCAAACCCCTAGATTTGGTAAAGAGATCTCCGGAACGTGGCTTTCCATTTGTAAACCTGTGTTACTATGGGTGATTCGTTTCCCCCAACGGTATGACGAAATTCAGAGTCAAGTTGCATTGCATGTAGGCACTATTAGAACTTAAATACGAACACTATATCTGCCCGAAAACCACAGCCAAGTGCGGCAGAGTTACGTAAAGTTGATGGGATGAAAGCGCATGACCGCAGGATTGAGTTTCTAGATTCTATGGAAAACAGGTTGTTTACACCTTTTGAGTTAACGCGCCCATTCCCTCCAGATAAACGAAAATTTTGCAATAATGAACCTTTGCAAGCGTTCCAAAACGGACGTTAGTGAAAAAACGTTGTCTATTCCCACGAAAAATAGAGAGTTACAATGTTAAAGATTTCGACGGTTAGGCCATCATCAGTAACGAACAATAACTAACAATAGTTGTTTGTTACTGATGATCGCCTAACCGCCAAAATCGATTTAACATTGTAACTCTTTATTTTTTGTGGAAATAACAACGTTTTTTCACTAACATCCGTTTTGAAATGGGTTTCCACAACTTCGTCGCGAGTGATTTAGTTTGTTTGCAAGCGTTTGTTGTGTTAGGTAGGTACGTGTAATGCAGGATATAGAAAAAAATAACGAAGAAGTCTTAGATGAGAATGATGTATTTGATGGCCCTCATGGCTCTTTATATAGGTAAGTGCTGGCCTGGTGAGGGGGGACACCCCCAGGCCAGATAACAGTGAAAAGTATCCACGGGTCCGGGTAGATACTAAGCTACGTTTCAAGATGCCAACAACAGGGGGAAAAAATCCGTCAGCTGCCGTCGAAACTTGGGTAAAAGTTCCAGTCATGCAGTATGATCGCGTGAGCGAATTTTCTCAAGTTATCGTACTATATTATTTTACATTGTTTTGAAATTTGATCTCTTTGAGTGCAAAGAAATTATTCACTACCCATCAATGTTATGAATAAATCACTCATTCTAAATAATATTTTGCCATTCAATTTAGATTTGGGATTTTTAGCTTCTTTTTGCAATTTTTTCTCTCGATTTTTTAGCAAATACAATTGAAAATTGTGTAAATTTTCCATCACAATTTTGTGCATACACTTTTTAATGTCCCAGTTCATTGTTGATAAACTCCTTTTGACTATACTTCTGTTAAAAATATAAATTTAATGACTTTTAGCTGTTTATATTAATTTTTGAGCATAATTTATGAAATTGGACCAATTTAATCTGCTCATAAAGTGTTGGCCAACAAACTGACCTGACAGTATGTACCTACACAACATGTCCCGCTGTGCGCGCCCATACCGAGCTGAATTCGAGCTAACTTCAACTGGCTACTGTTAGCTTAATTTGGCTCTCCCTTATTTTTTCTCGTTTGCCACTTTTCAAGCAGATAAGTTGATCTGTGTTTTCCGTCTTACTTTTTTGCTACTCGTATACCTAATTCGTGCGTTTAGTTACCAATCAGACTAAGGGGAAATGAAATTACAGTTCAGCTCGATAGGGGTGCGCACAGCAGGATATGTTGTGTACCCAGTGGCATGTAGCAAACCTATAATTTTATTTGGAAAGATTGATTTGTTGGCGCAAGAACGGAGTTTTTATCTCAATCCTTAGGAGCTGGAATAACGGAAATACACAAATGACATAGCGTTTAAGTCTACTATTCGGTTCAAGATGTCTCAAAATGGATTTCAATGATGAAAATTTGTTTAAATATAGATTTTAAAATTGTTGGAGCAATTGCAATGGCTTCATTTTTGTAAAGAACATTTGCTGAAACTCGCAATGGGATCTAGATGGTCCAGGAATCCCGGCACCATTTTCGATCAACCCCAGGGGGTATGTAATAAAGGTTGAACTATTACACGCACAATCCACGAAAATTTCATCGGAATCGGACTGAAACTTGGTATAGTTGGGCGTGACAAGGATTTACCACAGACAGACTGACATACATCAGACAGACAGACATGGAACCAAAAAAACTCATTCAACCTATAACAGTTACACTCTACCCACACCCAGAGAAGATCTAATCCAAATTTTAGCTACTCAAGTTGAATAGGAACCGAATTAGCTCAAGTGCTCCCAAGCTGATTAGAATGGGTTTTCATGTTGGAGTTACATCCTACACGTATCCAGAGAAAATCGAAACCAAAATTTAGGCTATTATTATCACTTAGGTTCTTAAATGTTCTTTCTTTGTGCATTATCTATAGAGCATCAAAGGGTTGTTTACCAAATTTTGTAAATTCCCTTTTTCCACCAGGTAGTTATGAAGAGCCAACAACATTGATATCAAACGGCACTTTAACATGTCCATCTGTTGCCATTGCAGGAGCGAGGCTACGGAATTCCCTTCCGATTTCGGTGCGGTGCGCTCCCTCCCTTGGTGCGTTCAAGTCTGCTGTTGTGCGCCACTTCCTCACTGAGCATTAAACTCCTTTCTCTTTCTCTAGATATCTATCCTCTTTCATTCTTCTTCTCTTCCTCTCTTCCCCTAACTTGACAGGATTTTATTATATCAGGGTGGTCCCCAAATGGAAACTTTTAATTTCCCTGACATCTCCCTGACCAATCTTCAGATTTCTCTGACAAAAAATATATAATTCAAATTTTTTTTGTTTTCTCGTCATTTTATTGTACCTTTTAATGCTTCTAAAATGAAAATCGTATAATTAGAAGAGAAAAAAACATACCACTTATATGTAGTCTACTTATATTTAACAATTTCATTGTCCTCGAAGTGCTCAAATATCATAACAATTTAACCTAAATGTAATACGATAATTTACAAAAATACACCCATACGATATTTGCTGTATGACTTTCCATTTAATATTTTATCAATTTGTGATCTGAAGCTATTTGTTGATGTACATTTCTCCTTAAATGGATATCTGAGCTCTGGGGATAATTCAAAATTTTCGTCTGACAGCAAAAAAGGTGCCACTTTTTTCCATCTACTACCAATCAGTGCCAGAGAGAGTATAACTTTCTGATTTCCCATCCCACAAAAATCGTTCGTTGGAAAGTTGCTCTGTGAATTTATAGCACATGACTCCACAGTCCAATGGGCAAATTTCCCCCTCCTTAACCCTCCTGAGGAGTCCTAGCTTATGTATACAAACTAGTTTTGGGACCCTTACTGGATCAATCCACTACTCTGCTGGGTTTTTTCTCCCTAGTTCAATACTCAGTTGATTTTTCTCACAAATGGTTAACTCTAAGTGATGTTGTTACCAGGGAAGCCAATGGCATACATCCATTCACTTTTTATGTGCGTGTAGCGTTGTTACTTTTAACAGTTTAACCACAACTCTTGATAATAATTTTTGTCATTCGTATAACTCACCTATGAAACAATGTATGTACACCTAGTATGATGACGTACGCTATTGAAATTTGATTGTTTAGGAGTTAAGTATACTTACAAACTCTTCAAATGATTACACCAAGTTTTCATTTAAAAAATTCCCTGACATTTGTTAGTTTTTGCAAATTTCCCTGAAATTTTCCTGATTTTTCCAGTTGGGGGCCACCCTGTATATCCAAGAATAGTGGATTTTTCACTAATTCATCCCGTCTCCTGTATATATATTTATGAAACTTTATGAATGATATCACTTGGCCTTAAACTAAGTTACCCTTCAGGCATTAAGTTTAGTTGCCCTTCTGGTTTCAATCAACACTTACTTTGTTCTCATCTTATCGTCTATTCTGTCAAACTGGACATGCGAGGTGGGACACTTCTGTCCTATATGTAAATAACAATTATTATTATTATTAGCAAGTTGAATAGGAACAGAATTAGCTACAGTGCACCCTAGATGATTAGAATGAGTTTTCATGTCCGTATGCGACTTGTTGGGTCAAGGAACCTATTGAATTTTACCCAAGGACTATTTGGTGATATACTAGGGCCCTCATCTCAAGAAAATTTAATTTTCGACATTTTACACGTGTCCACAGCACTGTGCGTCTAGTTGATGCTGTCCCATCTGCAGGACATATTCAACCAATTTTCCCAAAACATTTTATTGTTGTTTTCATTTGAACTATTGCAGGGTGTTTACTAGGTCTGTATGATAAAAATCTGGGACTTTTTGGGGTTCTAAATTTTAAAAATCGGTGACCTTTTAGAGGCTTTAATTTCTTTAGGAATAGCGTAGTTGTACAGTTCCCGCCATCTCTAATCTGTTGCTTGATTGCAACCGATTCACTGTGCATGTGATGCGGAGACACTGCATTAGCCTCATTTGCTTCTGTCTACGTTGTCGACGCCTCCATCTGTCAGTACTATATAGATTCAAAAATCTCAATTGATTCTTTCGTATGTTTTGTGAATCCCGGTACTGGCATTGTATTATGATTATTTGGTTACCGTCGCCATAAAAATCGGTGACTTCTATATTGAAATCCGTGATTTTCGGAAATATCCGTACCCTACCATTAAATCCGTGACTTTCCGGGAATCCGTGACCTCTAGACACCCTGTATTAGCCAATGAGATTTATAGCCAGATAATCAAGCTAGCCAGTGAAAAAATAAAAGGGAAAACATAAGCCTACATGACACAGGCTAAACAAAGACCTTCTGGGATAAGTCCAGAGACTTTGCATTCAAAAACGGTTGAAGGAACCCCACTCTCCTCTACAAAATTTCAGTATAAAAGTCTGATATTGAAAATAAAATAATACAACATTAAATAAATAATCATCTTTATTCCTAGCGTAACGTATCACAACCTTCTTTTGTCAACAAAGTTATATACGTCATCATAAATTAAACTCCAGCTAAAATAAATAAAAATAAATAATTTAAAAAATACAGATCATTGCACTTTACCATTTATTTTGAATTCCTAAAGTCTGATTGCTTTATTCATATATTGAAGCTAAAAATTAAAATTAATAATTTATCTTTCAACAATCACAATCAAACAGTAAGATATCAAAATAATATGTCACAAACGCTTGTGATCCACTACTCACTAAAATTTGGTATAAATAACAATTTTTTTTAAAACTAGTTATTTACAATATTCACAATCAGTAATATCACAAAGTTAATTTTAAGAAATCATTAGTGCTTGCGACTTGGTTTTAAAACTCAAATGAATAAGTACTTAATTATATAATTTCAAGTAAAGACACTTATTCAATTTGTACGCTAATGTGGCTATTTCGCCTACTTGGTGTTCTACAATATTAATATGAAATTGATTAGCAGATACTAATGTAGTATCTACCATTTGACTGAAGGGTCAATAAATGACAAAAAGTTACTAAATCTAGTCGTTCAGTGTAATAAAATTAAGCCGTCATGATTTAGTCAGTAAATAACAATAAAAGGTGATGAAGGAAATTTTTTTATAGCTATTGATTCATAATATCACAATAACCAAGGCACTTGGCAATGATTTTCTTAATGAGATATACAGATAACTGTTTCACACATTTCTAGTCACTTGAGTTCAGTCGGTATTGCTAAGAATGGAACTCTGATGGCAGCATTCATTTCAAGTACGACTCGGATCTCCTTCAACAAAACCGGGCTTGCCTTCTTAAACGTGGTACCCACGTTTTCACGGAATATAACTCTAAAATGCAAGAAAACTCAAAATTGAGCTATGAGCGCTTTTTTTTTCACAGTCTCATTCATATTCCGGAGGAAATATCTTCTTATCTCACCGTAGGATGAGTTAATCGATTTAGAACTGGAGAATCTGGTTTATCCAATGCCTAAACTGGGATATTCTCGTGTAAACGCCGGGTTGGTTCGGTTCAGCGCAGCCGATGCCCCAGGATATGACGCCAGCTAACAACCATCTTCTATCAGGTCGCTGAATGACCATGGGACCGCCGGAATCACCCTGGAATCACACATTAATTGATATTAGGTCTAGGAAGATCATTTCCTTTATATTTCTATAATACGGACAACAAATTTGCAAGTCCGCAATTTAAATCATATTGACACTATCTTTAGTAGGTATAGAGTACACTGGACATAGGACTGCATAGAACAAGGTTTCGAAGTCGGTTTCCTTTTGAAGTCATCCTCGTCCCTCCATGGACCTTGTCTGGGATGCGCATTGATTTTCGCTTGAGGGTTGGGGTCAAGGGCAATACACCCCCACATATCCTCATATGTCGTTACTCAGAGGCAATCCAGCGGTATTTCTGGATACACTCTATTATTCACTGATGGCTCAAAAACGCCTGATGGTGTTGGCCTTGCTCTATGACTTCCAAGTCACTAGACGCTTACCACCTGTTGCGTCTGTGTTCACAGCTGAGCTGTGGGCAGTGACGCTGGCTGTTCGACACGGCCAGCTACTGGGAGTTGGAAATTATGTGATCTGTAGTGACTCACTGAGTACCATCTAGGAGATTAAGGACACATATTCATATGATTCCCTTATACAAAGCCTGCGTGTTTCACTACACCGAGCCACAACATCTCACACAAACATAACTTTTATGTGGGTGCCAAGCCATGTAGATATTTACGGCAATGAGTGTGCTGATGCCCTAGCAAGGAGAGCCATTGGTGTTGACTCAATCGAAATGTTGCCTATGCGTATTGCGGGTAAACCTCCTACATGCAGCATAAAGCCAATTCCATCTGGCTCGAGCAATGGCATGCCGAGGTCACTGGTCTGCGTGGAGTCCTTCAGGACCTTTGCCCGGTCAATCGGGTAGCCACTGGCCATAACCGTCTTACTCACAGACACCTGCTAGATCCATAGCTCGTGATGTTGTGTGTGGGAGATGTGGGGGTGATTTGTCTATCCGCCACTTTTTGGAGGATTGCCCAGCCCTCATGGACCTCAGGGTCCAGCATTCACCCTCTCAGTGGGTGGATGTTCTGTCAGGACCAGACAAGTTCCAGTACCTGTTGGTGTACCTGAAAGTCACTCTCAGGTACAACGAACTGTGATATTCTGATCTGTGATATATTTACTTATTTATGTACATCTAGTCATACCATTATTTAATTAAGATACATAGTATTTATCATTATATATTTATCGATAATATTTATGTATTTGTTAGGATCATCTAGCCGTACTTTAGTTTTTATTACAAAGTATTTATATCCGTTGAAGGGGTTACAAAGTAGTCATTGCTGTATCCCTTGAGGCAGAGTGCGGCAATGCCTCGTTTTGCGGGTTATTATTTCTCCTCCTCCGATATGCCAGTGGACTTCGTGATGGCAATCCGTTTAGTGACGGACAGTCAGCATGGCTCTCTTTAGAATCGACCTGTTGCAGTGTCTTTTTGACACCCCTTTTTTGATTGCCGCCAATGACCCTTCCGGTTGAGACCCCGCGTCTAACCCACTTTCAAAATTTCGAAGCCATCTGAATAGCTCATTTTTTCTTCAAAAATTCACTAATGTTGTGCAATATTTTATCATTGTGATCGTACCATTGAGGAAATTAAATAAAAACCGAAGGAAATACTCACTTCACAAGAGTCGAAACCTCCTTTCTTCCATCCGGCGCAGATGAATATGTCGGGGATGTGTTCTATGTACCCGGCCGCTCTGTACATAGTTTCACATATCGTGTTGTTGATGACAGGGACGGAAACTTCCTGCAAGATGCTGGGCAGAGGTCCATCTAAAAACAAAAAAGCAGTTATATTAACCTTCTGACAGGCGCAAAACAAATCCTAACTCGATCAGGCGCAAATCATCTGATAGATTAATATTGAAAATTTTGTTTATGCATATTGAAAAAATGCATAAACTCCAACTTTTTACGCGTGTGTGTGTTTTGTGGTTTTATATAACTCTTCCATAGTATATTTCTATCCATGACAAAGCTTAGTTTTTGGGGTCAGATTCGCAAAGCGGCAATCAAGGCGGCAACAGTGGTCGGGAATCTGAGTAGGCTCATGGCAAACGTAGGAGGCCCTTCTCCGGCCAAACATAAGCTGATGCAGACAGCTGATGCCATTATGATATATGGAGCCCAGGTTTGGGCAGAAGCCCTTAGGTTCCAAAAATATCGAAACAGGATGGAGGCAATCCAAAAATGAGGAGTTCTCAGGATATTCAGTGCATACAGGACAGTTTCTGCTCCGCTGCTCAGGTTATTGCGGGAGTGGTACCAATCGATCTCCTTGCTGAAGAGCGAAGGAGGATCTATCTGCGGAAGGGAGAGAACCCAGTGCGGGACATCAAGAAAGATGAAAGAGGAGAAACACTGAAGAAATGGCAGGCTAGATGGTAGGATGAGACCCGAGGCCGCTGGACATACCGGTTGATTCCCAGTCTGGACGTCTGGGTGAATAGGAAGCACAGTGAGGTGAATTACTACCTCACCCAGTTCCTCATCGGCCATGGTTACTTCCGTTCTTTTCTCGAAAAGATAGGAAAGATGGAGGATCAAGGATGCAGCTACTGCCGACAGGTTAATGAAGATGCCCATCACACATTTTTGCCCTGGAGGAGAGAGTAGGAGAGATTGCACCAGAGACCATCGTCAACAAAATGGTAGCCAGGAAGGATAACTGGGACGCGTGGCAACATAAATTTTTGCCGTCCTAAAAGCCAAGGAGCAGGATAAATCCTAGGAATAAAGAAGACATGGAGAGATGAGTTGCCAAAATGGCCTAAAAAAAAGGGAACTACCCCGAAGTAATACCTACTAAATAAGTGGTTCCGGGGTAGCTCTACATAAGAAGAGAGAGTGGAGGTTTTTAGTTGGTATGCCCTTAAAGCCCAAAAAGGGAGACTCCAACACTGCTGGGGAGTACAGTCACTCCTCTTCATTCATAAAGAATTTTCCCCACTCCACAAAAAAAAAAAAAAAAAAAAAAAAAAAAAAAAAAAAAAAAAAAAAAAAAAAAAAAAAAAAAAAAAACGGACGTAGACCTACCTACGGTTCTACAGTCAGATCATTTAATATGATTAATTTTACACATTTTTAGTTCATTATGGTTACTTAGCAATATTAGTTTAAAACTGAGCGTAATAAATCAGCTTTCCTTGGCACTACAGAGGCTTAGGGATTATGAGATGCTGTGATAAAATGAGAGCATTCCAAAAAGTGGCAAACGATTTTCCTGCTGTGAAAACTAAGGGAGTTACACTTCTCTAGTAACGCATTGGTTGTACGTGAAAATCAATAGAACGTGATGGGAAAAACAAAAGATCATGGACATGTCTATTACCTACTGTTTACCAGTAGGTACCTAATACTCAATTGTATAGCAACCATGTAGTGCCTTCTTTTCATAAGATTATTCCATTATGGTAACAAAACAATATTAGTTTATAACTTAGAGTAATAAATCAGCATTCCTTGACATTACAATGGCTTAGAGGTCATGAGATGTTGTGATAAAATGAGAGCATTCCAATAAGTGGCGAACGATGTCCCTACTATGAAAACAATGGGAGTTACTCTTCCCTAGTAACTCATTGGTTGTACGTGAAAAATCAATAGAAATTCTACCTAGCCTTCACTTTTCGAGTTAATAATGATAATCTAAAGTGCCGGGTCGTCACAAATTTTGGTGTCGTTACGCAAATTTTAGAATGACCCCCAGCCCAAAAACATATCCATGTTAAAACCCCACCGTGACGTGACGCTCGTGACGGGACGAAAACAAATGGAAAGGTCCTGTTAATCATTATTAAATGATAAAAAATCTATACCTCTTCTACTGTTTATATATCCTTACCTCTAACTATCAAAATGTACCATCATTAATCTCGTATGTCATTAATAATTGTAGAGAAATAATAAGTTTAATCACAACAATCACTAAGATTGTCACAACTTATATGTATAGGAACATGAGTAGCAGGAACTTACCTTCGTACAGGCGGCCCCAACCCGTGACGAAGGCCATGGAGCCGACGAAATTCGTGTCGTCCTCCGGAACACAGACGGGGATGATGTTGGGCTGGAACGTGACGGGCTCGTAGAACCTGAGGAGCGCCAGGTCGTACTCGAACGTCCGCGGGTCGAACTGGGGGTGGGACGCTACGATCTGGACTCTCCTCTCCTGAAAGCCGTAGGGCTCCTCTTCCGTGGATAAGTCGTGCTCTCCCAACCTCAGGAGGAGATCGCTGGGCGGCACGCTGTAAACAGGACACCGTGATTTTGTTACAAAGTTGTTTCAAACTGCGATTTCAAATTGTACAAGTTGTGAAGTATGACAAGGATGTGATGGATATGCAGTAGTTAGGTACTCCTTCAAAGAGGGGAGAGGCGATTTACCTGCTACACCCAGAGGATATCCTGAAGGATAAATCACCTCAAGAATATGCCAAGGTATAGCATTTGCAAGAATCGAGAAGGAGGAACCCATACATCACACTCCCGGGGCTTTCAAAGAGCAGGGTTGCGGGGGGGGGGGGGAGGCAGAGTGGATGGGAGCTCCTAATAGGGGCAGGAGTTTAAAATTGTTTTTAAAATTCTTATGGGTCAGGAGTTGAGATTAACTGTGCACTTCAGAGAGTTTGAAGATTCTCGATGAAGAGCACCATCGCAACTACACATCGAAGGAATAGAGTGCCCTCTTGCGTCTTCCGGAACCCTGACATATTACAGAGTTCCTAAACAATAAGTCAATTGAGAATTTTATCACCTGGGGCGAGCCACAGCAGATGGTTACCTGATAAAGTCAAGAAGGTCGAATTAAGTGTTTTATCTTAAAGTGACGCTACTTATATTCAAATAAGCTGAACCACCAAGGGGATTTTCCCGCCTATCCCGTCTGTTCAGTTTCCAGTATTTCTAAGTTTTAGTTCTTTTCTTATTCACGAAAAAGTTTGGCAATGGCAGATTTTGAAAATGTATGAACAAGAAAATGAATGTTACTTTCATGAATCATGACTACCAACAAGAATTATGAATATCGCTGTTATCGGTGTGTAAGGTTACTTTGCGATAGGGAGGAAGAGATGAGATAGGTTGGTTTGGGATAAAGCGTCTTATGTTTAGGTGAAATAAATTTGTCTTATTGGAGAAGAGGCGCCACACCTCCCCGCACATGCTCAGTAGTGTTTTCCGTTCACGATAAGGCGCCTCATTTCTATCTCCCTATCGCTATAGGAACTCTCTATTTTTGATGCTTGTTTCCCAGTTTTGGGACCGATAAGAAAGGGCGTCAGCATTCATGATGCTGGCTTCTATTCATGATCCTTAAGAGGTGATGATAACTATTGGAGACGGATTAAGAGATAATCCTGACAATTTCAAAAATTCCACGAAAATCTCACTGTAATTCAATAAAACCTTGCCAGTGACGAGGGTTTACAACAGACTGACAGACAGACACGGAACCTAAATTGTTCATAAAGAAACAAAACTTGAAAAGATTTAAAAAAACTAAATAATAGATATTTTGATTTTGAAAGAAACGAAATTTTCCACCTTCTGGCATGTTCTAGGCAACCCTTACTGCAGTTGTGTGGAAGAAAAATAGTGGGCGCTACTTCTCAAAAGCTTGAATTCGTGCATTTACGCAAAAATATGATTTTTTAAGTCATTAATTGAGGAGCTGACATGGAAAAGCAGTTAAGTCCTAAAATCAAATTTCATAGGAACTCCCTCTGAATTCTTATCAGATTTGTTGGACATAATCTCTTCTTCATGCAAAGGTCAAACATTTATTCTCAGTGCGATCTAGCAAGGACGGAAGGACCTAAGACTTTTCCCACGCCGTTGCTGGGACTGTTTACTTGCACTTCGACAAAAAATAATTTTCTTTCAATTTTTGGACTTAACTGCTTTTCCATGTAAGCTCCTCAATTAATGTTTATATCCATCATTTTTAAAAATGGCAATGAACATTTTTCCTGATTTCGGTTTTGTATCTGTTTTGGTAATACCTTTTAATACCTTTTAATATTGGCATACGTAACGTACAATCCTTGTAACAATCTCAACGTAATAGTTTTTATCGAATTATGATGGAACTGTGAGGGATTGTAGTGTTTAAGAACCCAGTAGACCTTTCCATGAATTTAATTGCTCCCGAATGAGAAGTATTCTTTGCGAATGCACAAAACATTAAATAGATGCATGAATTCGCGGTGGCAGTCATTCTCACATATAAGATTTATGAGCGGAGGTTGGAATAACACAAATAATAATCTGCCCTAAAACTGGAAGAAGCCGAACTGCTTCCTACCTTACTTCATAAACATTATTAATTATACGATTTTTAAAGAATTTTGTTGCTTCAAGATTAAAGAATTTTCCTTATAATTCTGTTTGACCATGCTATGGAGGAAACTACGGGCCACACCCTACTTTGCAAACATTTTTTCTGTATCTTCAAGACAAGTTCGATATAACTCTTAACGTCATGTTTATAAACTATAAATAGGTATAACAATAATCTGAAACAAATGATACTCCCATCTGCCCAGTTATTCTCACTTTTCAACGCAGTGAGCCGCAGTGATGGCCCAGTTTTCGCTGAGAAGTGCAGCACCGCATTTGTGAAGGTACGTTGAAGTTCTCCATTGCCGCAGAGAGATCTGTGAAATGATACAGTGCCGAATTAGATTTGAAAGAAATAACAAGAAATTTAGCGTTTTAGGCTAAAGGTTTAAGAGATTGTTCTAATATTTTCATAGGCGTGCAAGGGCGATCCAGGTTCGTCTTGGGGAGGGTAGACTTAAATCCCCCCATCCCCTTCCCAACACACACACACACTCTAATTTTCGCATTTTCCATATGTGACCCAAACTAGGAAAAGGGAGCTTGGTACTTTTCCGTTATAAGTCCCCCCAGTCAATTTGTCTTCAACACGCGCGCCCAATGTATCTAGGCATTACTTCTTACTTAGATTATGTTTTGTTATGTTATGCATTCTTGAGATGCGAGCTTGCGAGTATCCAGATCGCCAAAGTATACACATCATTCCGACCTACATGTCCAACTAATCTGTATTTTTACTAGGGGATTGACTACTTGATGTTGTTGCGAGCTTGCGAGTATCCAGATCGCCAAAGTATACACATCATTCTGATCTATTTGTGCGAATTCATGTGCATTCTACTTGAATTCATGTGCATTCTGGGTTGGGGCTGTTCTTTTTTAAAGCATTCGTATTGTCAATGAGGTGGCCTTTAATTCGTTTAATACCTAGTTGCTTTGTTTCACCTATGTAAACTGACTGACAGTCTTGACAGTTTGCTGAGTAAACTATGTTACTGATTTCTTCTTTTTTCATTGGGTCTTTAAGTTTTGAAAAGTGTTTTTTATTTCTGTTATTTGGATGATTGTAAAAGGCTATTTTTGTAGTTGGGCTGTATGTATTAAGTTTTTTCTTTATAACTTCAGATGTGGAACCTATGTATCTGAGAGATGCAAAGTTGGTTATGTTGGGTGGTGATTGGTGGGGGCTTGTGTTGGATGACGTATTATTTATATTATTTAATTGTTGGTTATTTTTCATTTTTTGGAGTGTTTGATAAATAATCTATCTGATGAGTTTGATGGGATAGCAATTGGCTAGTAAAATATTTGTGCAGTTCTTGATTATGTTTGAGTGGAATTGTTCATCTGAAAGATTAATCCTCCTCTGAATGAGATTTTTGGCTGTGTTGAATTTAAATTGATATGGTTGGTGAGAGTGGTAATGTATAATGTGTCCAGAATAAGTGGGTTTTTGGCGCGCCCAATGTTTCTAGGCATTACTTCTTACTTAGATTATGTTTTGTTATATTATGCATTCTTGAGATGCGAGCATGCGAGTATTCAGATCGCCTAAGTATACACATCATTCTGACCTACATGTCCAACTAATCTGTATTTTTACTAGGGGATTGACTGCTTGATGTTGTTGCGAGCTTGCGAGCATCCAGACTAACAACCTATACACAGCATTCTGATCTATTTGTGCGAATTCATGTGCCTTCTACTTGTGCAAATTCATGTACATTCTACATGTACAAATTCATATGGAGGCCATCAAACCACGCCAATTTGTTTCAACAAATCCTCACCGACATCGGCAACTTCTGAAAACACGGTAATTCTTTTTTTTCCTTATTTTTTTACAAAATAATATAATTTCTTCCCACAGCTTGAAATTGTCACCAATTCTACGTAAATATGTATGTATGTATGTTATCTACGTAAGAAAGAATGCTTAGAAACATCGGGCGGGCGTGTTGAAGACAAATTGACTGGGGGGTATAACGGAAAAGTACCGGGAGCTTATCTAAATTTGGCAAAATTTTCAGGAGAGCGTTTTTCCATAAAATGGTAAAAAAGATAGATTTTAAGGTTTTTTGGAGTAGAACAATTCACTTTTGAATGTTGCTCAAACTTTGAACGCATTCTTTTTAAAATGAGGTTTCCAGGAGACCAGATTTTGAAAAATCATATCTTTAGAACTAATGTAGATGACAATTTTTTTTTAAATAAGAGCGTTTTCATCAGGATCTCAAGAATCCAGAAAGGGCAATAACTCAATTTCGACATCCGGTAAGATAAGGTCCCTTTTCCTAGAACAGGTCACATGTACAGGTTGAAGGTGGACCATAAAGCAAACAAATCATTCTATCTCAGTGGATATGTGAAGAAAACTTTTCCATTCCACCTAGTCTAAATTTGAACTTTTTTCTATTTTATCTAGTGTAAAATGATTTGTGTTTTTCATTTTACCTAGTTTAATCCCAGGTTCTCTGGGAGGGGCAGCTGCCCCCTTACCCCCACATAGATCCGCCCTTATAGGCGTGTATTTATTTGTTTACAAGACAAATAATAACTTTGGCAAGTCGAAACAGAGTTCACTCATTGGAGTCAAGCATTCTTTCTCAGAAGTCTCAAGCTCCTGTTCTGTGGTTAAGAACTCGGACTCAATCACGACACTTCATAAATATTCATAGGAGGGAGAGTAGTAGGAATTCGGTAGGCAAAGAAAGATGACCACACCAGCCTGCAAACGCCAATGAACTCCATCGTTTGTTGGGTTCATATTATTCGTGGTTGATAGTAGTCCCGTTTCAGCTATTCATTTATTTATATTTATTTTATAATCCCATGTATCCTATGTTCATATATCTATGGTACTACTTTATAGAACTCACCCTGCTTTATGATAAAGAGATGCAAATTCGTTTTCTGATTAAATAACCATGTTTTGTTTTGTACTTTATCTGTCAGGAAACATTATAAAACACCTTAACCCCGTTCATTTATTATCGTTTGAATTCATTTGTAACACTATTGCTTGCTTGTATCATTTCTGACTTGTGACAAGTAGATTGCGTAAGACTTCCAAAAGAGATAATTTTCGCGCCCGATGTGTGATGGTTGTAATAAGGTTAACAATGCTAACTATAATATGGTTAACAATGCTAACTACGAAATTTCATATACTATGAAAAACGTTTGACACACACACACAAACATGTAATTTCCTGCCATGGTAAATGGATATAAGCCCTTTACGTCGAATCTGAATAACAAATAACACATCTGGGGTCTATTTCATAAAGCAACAAGAGACAAGTTACAAGCCAATTTTATGTACAAGTTGTAAAAAATGAGTGTGCAAGCGTTTTATAAAGGTACAAGTGTAGACATCTAATACACTGTGAAAATTAACAAGTGTACAGGCGAATTCGGACAAGTTACAAGTGTTTTTCCATCATTTCGAAAAAGTCACTGTTTTACAGTTGTAAAAAATGGCCGATTTTTAACCTACGTCCGTTATTATTGTAGTGTAAACTTGTTATTTTCCAGCATTGTGAGTTGACAATTTTTCGGTGTATAATATGTGGGAATCATCTTCTGCTGAAGAATACAGACAAGAAAAAAGCATTCAGTGGAGAAGACGCCAAAGATTTTTTCGGCCACGAATAAACGCTCATTTCGTGGGTATTTTTGGGTTTAACGAGAGATTTATGATGTCTTCCGAGACCCTTGAAAGATTTAAATGGTGCGTGACCCAGAGCAATTTTTCCTGATCGGGTATTGAGGATCTCCCCATCATTGAAGAACAAAGTGAAGTGTGAAGATAATCTGGAAGTTACAGATGACAATCCTAACCCAGCAGCAATAAAACTTGATGAACTGATTAATCATTTCAGCTGAATGAAGGAGAAAAATCCGATTATGTCAACCATCAGAATAAGTTGAAATCAAATAAGTACATACTTTCTCCTCTTTTCAGTCTATAATTTATCTGTCTTCCAATCATTACATCTTGTCATGTACGATGAACATCCTATCGTGTACTTAATACCATTTTTATATTATGATTCGCTGACAAAACTTCAATTTCGGCATCCCGCTTGACGTTGTTCATTTCGTTTTTCCCCACACGCCATTTTTCTTTTCTACTAAACTTGTAAACTTAGCTTCTACAAGTGTAACTTTTCTACACTTGTACTCTTTGTTTTGGTGAAACACTTTTTCTAGTTTACCGTGCATTACAAGTATCTGTACTTGTTAACTTGTACACTTGTAACTTGTTGTTTTATGGAATAGGCCCCTGGTTGGTGGGTATCCATTCATTCTGCATGGTAGGGGTGGCATGAGGGGAAGTGTGATAGGTCCGGCTTTTTCTTATCGTTTTTATTGAATCCTCCTTTCCTTCATATTTTAAATACCTTAAGTTTGCTTTAAAAATTGTAAATTGTGACTATTATGACCTACATGAGGATGATGAGGAACCTTACTTTGCTAATTAGGGGAAAAAGCATGTTTCAATGTTGAAAAACGTTGTTTTTCAATGAAAATGAGTTTTCTTGAAAAATGTCCTCTTATGAAAATACGAGTTTGAGGTCGATATTTAAGCTGAGTCGAATGGAACACTTGCATATCTCCCTAAACCCCTTATTACCAAGTTTTACACTTTAGTTCACAAATTTGAGTTCATTTGGTATGATATTTTATGTGTTTTTGGAGGTAAAACTCGGTTATAAGATACAAGTATTACCATTCGAATCAGCGTAAAAAATACGTAGAAACTGACGTAAAGGGTAATCCCTCCACATAGATAAGAACGTTGTGCAGCGAAAGTATGAAATCTTGGTATAATTAGAATAATCTAGTTCGATCTTCTTGTGCCAATATTACTCACCATTTCAAATCAACCTTTTAGAAATCGCTTGTATGGTGGTTATAAGCGTCAATAAGCCCACAGCATTAGACCGAGGTCTGTGTTGCTGTGGGGAGGTGGTGGGGGGTGGGGTGGGGGGGGGGGTTGGGGGTAGGTGGTTGCAGTCTTGAACCTTAATTTCTCCCATTGTATGTATTGCATTGATGTACCATGGTGTATTTATGGCTATATATATATATATATATATATATATATATATATATATATATATATATATAAATCTCCTAGGAATCTTTATGAAATGACTGATGTTTCTTAAATTATTAGACATTTTGTTACGATGAAAAATATATACAAGTTTTGTGTGATAGATTACCATTGGTACTATGTCCATGATCTACTGTTCACGTCACATAATAGAATTTGTCAATTTTAGTTTGATAATTTCAAGTTAGATTTATTAATTTATTTTAGGTAACATATTGGCTAGTTACAACATTCTCGATGTTTTGATGGCCTGTTGCGATAAGAAAAGTAAAAATCCTTCTTCTATAGTTGGCCAGGTAAATTGCCTAGGGTTTTCAAGGTTGTGATCTAGGTGCCTATGAAATATGGTGAGAATGTAATCTGGAGGACTACGTGTAGCCAGTTGGAGCCGAGGTCGAGTATTTACGGCATTGCCCAATAATTTGTACGTTGTAGGGTAGTTATGGGTAAGACTTGGGGTAATCAGGTTGACGGAAAACGTTTTTGTTTGGTTGTAAATGAGGATAATATGGTTTTGTTTCCTGACCGCTAGGTGATAAATTAGCACAGTTTTAGGATCTTGAGAGTCGGTCAGGATAATACAATTCAAGTCTTCAAAGCCAACGTTTCGATGTATTTATACATCATCATCAGGGCTACAACAAGATGAGATTCCAAAAGTCTATTAATTGAACAGCCGTTGTTTGACACGTTTTATTTTGACCAATAGAAAAATTAATAATAAATATACATATACATATTATTACATACCTTCGAGAATTTAGGCAGGTTTCTACAAAGTATATGTACTCTGTCCACATAGCCTACACTCATCTCAGCTACAAGAAGTATTTGCTTCTGATTTTTACCTTATATATACACACATATACCTACATACCTAGTTTTTTTCTTTTCTTCTGAAATACCGATTTTATTTCCTCATCAACAGACAATTTGTTTACAATATTGTGATTGGGCATCGCCCGTTTTTGTAAATAACTAAATATGTATATGTATATTTATTATTAATTTTTCAATTGGTCATAATGAAACGTGTCAAACAACGGCTGTTCAATTAATAGACTTTTGGAATCACATCTTATTGTAGCCCTGATGATGATGTATAAATACATCGAAACGTTGGTTTTGAAGACTTAAATTTTATTATCTTGACCGACTCACAAGATCCTGAAACTGAGTAAATGTGTGTATGCCATAGTAATTCCTCCCCTCAAAACACTCATACCAGAAGTCTGCCCAGTGTTGGGTGAGTTTCGGGATGGTTGTCTGGTTGAGCCTAGACTGACGATGGAACAGTTAGTATCCATATTAAATGAGACTAAGGGTTTATTCGGATGGGTGAAATATCTGCGACGTGCTGGAAATTACTTTCAGTTCTTGGTACAGCAATTTAATTTTACAGACAATTAATAGGAGTTCTTTTTGGCAGTGGAGTCGTTTATTCTTCATGTTTTAAAGGAAGCTAATTTACTTACTCGTTCGAAGTAATGATTCAAGTTATCAATTCCCTGTGACGATCCTATTGGACCAACAGTATAAGCATTGACAGGCTATTATAATTGCTACAACATGTATATACTTGAAGATAATAATTATATTTACCTTGAAAGAGAAAAACTATTTTGTATTACTTAAAACAATGTTAAATGTAGATAATTGTATTAATAATTATTTGTATAGGTACTTGTATGCTCTGCTTTATATTAATAAACGCTTTCACTTTCACCCCCTCCCCCTTCATACCAGAATCGCTGGCTGACAAATTCAACGTAGAATTAAATAATGTAGTTTACCTGCCATGGCCACTTGCCGAATCCGGAGAGCTGTCCGCCGACCACCCTCGCCTCGGGGAACAGACGCCGGCCGCACACTGAAAGAAGAAACAGAGTGGCGTTCACTGCTACCATCACATCACACTGGACCTAATGGGAGTCGTGTGCTCCCACGGGAACTCCCCTCTCCACAGGGTCTGCTGCGCGGGAGTTCCCGACTTTATTGGCATTTCCATTCAACCGACCAACCGCATCCTTCATCCTACAACCTCTTTCTTCAATCCCAGGATCATCTCTCTTGATCTGATGATCTCATTTGGGAATAACAAATAAATAAAACCTACTTACTATAAGGAGTAGTTAGTATACAATATACAGTAGGGTGCCCGCTATTTTGAGAAAGGTGGAGTTTTGATGACCTCCACCCGAAATTTGGTTTAAAATGTCAAAAAAATGACCCCTGAATTTTTTCAGATTTTTTGCATAACAAACACCTACGCCGGTAGCTCGATTTTGATTTTTGAAATAAGGTTTTTTTGCCAATATCAGACTTTTGAATATAACTTTTACAAACTTCTTCGTAAAATTGTGAAACTTCGAATACTTACGTTTTTGGGGTCGCTGAACTCGAATATGCAGTCAAAACAAGTCGACAGCAACAACTTTTGATAGTTTGGGATCTCAAAATCATGTCAAAATACTTATTAAATTTTTCAAGCATTTTAATTTCTCCCTTGATAGGAAAAACAAAAGATCATGGATATCCCAGTACCAGTAGGTACCTACTACTCAATTGTATACCAACCATGTAGTGCCTTCTTTTCACAAGATTATTCCATTGTGGTTACAAAACAATATTAGTTTATAACTTAGAGTAATAAATCAGCATTCCTTGACACTACAATGGCTTAGAGGTCATGAGATGTTGTGATAAAATGAGAGCATTCCAAAAAGACATATCCACGTCAAAATGACAATTTTTCAAAATTCATTGTAAAATTATGAAAATTCGTATTTTTACGTATTTCTGTTGGAATTTTGAATTTTTAGCTGCAAATTCGAGTTCAGCGACTCAAAAAACACAAGAATACAAATTGTCATAATTTTAAAATGAATTTTGAAAAATGGTCATTTTTTGGCATAATTTTGACGATTTTGAGATTCCAAACTTTCAAAAGTTGTTGCTGTAGACTTTTTTTGACTACATATTCGAGTTCAGCGACCCTAAAAACGTAAGTATACAAAGTTTCACAATTTTACAAAGAATTTTGTAAAAGTTATATTTAAAAGTCTGATTTTGGCAAAAAAGCGTATTTCAAAACCAAAATCGAGCTACCGGTGTAGGTTTTTGTTATTCAAAAAATCTGAGAAAATTCAAGGGTAATTTTTTTGACATTGTAAACCGAATTTCGGGTGGAGGTAATAAAAATTCCACCTTTCTCAAAATAGCCCTAATATTCAGGGTGTCCCAAAGAAAGGTTTCTCTCCCCTTCATTTCCCCAGAATTCGGCGTAAAAATTTAGGACCAACGTCATTCATACGTTTTTACGTAAATCTCAGGAAAAATACTTTCGCGCGCGCCACTTGCGCCGGAACTAGCGCAAAGACATAAACTTTGTTTTGTTTTTGGGTTTTTTCAAGTGGAACCCCCATTTTTATAGCAGATTTGAATTCCAAGTGCAATTTCATGAAGAAACCACCCATCACTCGATTTTTAAGTACGCGTAAACTAAAATTTTAAAGGGCGCGGTTCCACTCCAAAAGTACCCAAATCCACTCTAAAAGTGCAAAAATGCAATACTGACTTTTTGAAGATATACAATTGTGACATATACAATACATGATTTTGGAGTATTTTTTCTTGCTGAAACTCGTAATGATGTACATTTCTTGATATTTGCAACACCCACTTGGGAAAACACCGAAAAAAACTATATTTTAACACGCTTTGCGTGCTTTGTGGAAATGTTATTGATAAAGATCCTGGTCAATTTTTCGGTCGAGTTTTTCCAAGTTGGAGTTGCAAATATCAATAAATGAACCTCATTAGGAGGTTCAGCACGAAAAAATACCCCAAAATCATGTATTACACGTCGCAATTGAATATCTTCAAAAACACAGTATTTCACAATTTTTGCACTTTTAGAGCGGATTTACGTAGGTACGTAAGTAAAAGTAGCGCCCTTTTCCTCGCACCTGAAAAATCAAGTGATGGGTCATTTCTTCATGAATTATTTCCTCGTAGAATTCAAATATGCAATAAAAGATAGGGGATCCCCTTAAAAAAAAAAAAAAAAAAAAAAAAAAAAGTTTGAAATGTCATTTGCACCACTTTTGGCGCAAGTGGCGCGCCAAAATATGATGAAGAATGGCGTTGGTTCCAATTTTTACGCTGTATTTAGGGGAAATGAAGGGGGGTGTAACCTTTTCGTGGGACACCCTGTATATACAGATAGCATATAGCATTTCTTTATTGATTTAGTCTTTTTCCACTTATATTTAAACATTCCTCACGTAAATTTAGATCTTTTCCAGTAAATACCTATAAGATAAAAAAAATTGGTAAGTGATGTATGCATTTCAGGGATGCCCCTATGAACTGATTGTATATAATTTTGGTAAAAATTAAAATAAAAGGGGAAAAAATAGGGACGGGACCATTGACAACCTAATCCACACCAATTTCCATGACAATTTTATCAAAATTGGATGAAAACTGTGAAAATTAAGGGCACTACTAGAATTTAACATTGGCGCAAGCGCGGTAGCCACTAATGATACAATCATCTTGAAATTGATATGGGTTGATAAAATCGTCATCCCACAACTATCATCCGAATTTGAGCGAGACCAGACGACTAGGGCGTGAGAAAATTGTGCAGGTAGAATTTACGTTTGCGCATGCGCAGAGTGAAGTATTGAGTCAGGAACGAGGAAACTGATAGAGGACTGTCTAACCCCAGCCTGCACATTCTTTGAAAATTTCTTCCAAATCGGATGAAAACTGTGGAAAATAAGCTTGTTACAAGGATTTCACATTGGCGCATGTGCAGTAGCTATTAATGATGCAATCAGGTTAAAACTGATTTGGAATGATAAAATCATCATCTCCCAACTATCATCCGAATTTGAGCGAGATCGGACTACTAGGAGTGAGAAACGATGCACGGTAGAATTTACGTTTGCGCATGCGTAGAGTGAAGTATTGAGAGAAGAACAATGAAAATGATAGGAGACCGTCTGCACCTTAGCCCGCACATTCCATGAAATTTTCATCCAAATCGGATGAAAATTTCAATTTGCGGACACACGACACATACTGTCAGATAGAGAGACACGGAACCAAAATTGTTTAGAATGGTCTAAAACGTAAAATACGAGTAAAAATTTTGATTTTGGGGACCACATTTTTTTTCCGAAAGTGAAAACAATGCTTCCGCTACCTATAGGTAGACTCGGAAGCAATACAAATATTATGATTTCTCGGAAATACCCTTCCCCTCTTTTAGCCCTTCTACCGGCGGTAAATTTGAAACTTTCAAGGTTGCATAGCTAGACTAAAATCTGGAGCGAACAAATAATAAAACTGTCTCAGATATCAGATGAATGTAGCAGAATCATCACCGTTTCATTCACCCCCTCCCATCAAAACGGAAGGTAGTGAAAAAACGTTGTCTATTTCCACAAAAAATAAAGAGTTACAATCGATTTCGACGATGAGGCATTATGTTTGTTACTGATGATGCTCTAACCTTCGAAATCGATTTAACATTGTAACTCCTCATTTTTCGTGGAAATAAACAACGTTTTTTCACTAACTTCCGTTTTGAAAAGGGTTTCCACAACTTCGTCGAGAGTGATTTAGTTCGCACCCCCTCCCATGATTAAACTTGAAAATCCGGCATACGTTCCAAAACTACATCAAATTCGTAATGAAACTACATAAGAATCACGAAAATCAGTCGAGATTTGATTGAAAATTTTTAGATCAAGCTGTTCAAGCTTTAATTTTCAATCGATTGGGTTACACATTTCACAAGGGGCTACGTGGTGGAAGAGTAAAATACCGTTAACACGCCTGTGGATTTCAAGATAAATTTCGGACATATACGTAGTCTGCAATTCGGAGGGGGGGGGGGGGGGGGGGGGGGTACGTAGTCGGCTTGTTCAGCTGGTTTCTTATTTGAAATGTCAATGTGTCTCTGACTACGGATAAAATGGTAACATGATTCCAAATGGTGTTATATATCATGACATGATATATAACATGATATATATTATGACATGATGTATATGTATACCTACAAATACATTGTATATGTGGGTATGTGAATAGGTCATTAGGTATATCAATAACAGAAAGGCAAACTAATGTTGAACGAATTTGGCGGTGCAGCACATATTTTCTTCGAATCCGTTACATGAATATATCAGTCATTGAAATACTTTGAACAATTTTACGATAAACCATTCTATCCCTGGAAATTTTATAGAAATCGGACGGCAACTTGAGAAATCCTGTTCGTTATACGGATTTGAAGTTTGAGCATGCGCAGTAGCTACTAATGGCTTGGGCAGCGCTTGAAAGAATCGGTAATTATCTCCAACCCCAGCAACACACAAATAAATAAATGAACAAATCAAACTTTTTTGTATTAATTACTAACCAATATGTTTTTATTTCAATATTTAAATTGTATATGCTTAGTTCATGACGTAGACTCGCATTATTCGTTCTTCCTAAACATGCTGCATGGGTAAGTTTGATAGCAACAGTGATGAGCTCCAGAAGGGGCGGAGAGGATTTCGTCACAAAACAGGAAAATAGGAAGTGGCGAAACAATTTTTTAAAAGGCACAACGAGCTGGGTGGCTCGTATGCGGAGGCCCTATGAGAAGAGAGGGGGCTGGAGTTATTACGGTCAATTAAGCCCATGTCCCCCTACCTTACGCCAAGACGTTGACCAAATCCCAGTGGGTTGATGACCTTCACGGTTACGATTCTCCACTGATTCATCACCAAGGAAGAAGACTCCGAGGTTCATTAACAGGGCCGTGCAAGCCTTTGTTCCATCGTTTTTTCCCCCTCGCTTCTATGGTCCACCTTTACTCCTCTCGATAACAAGGGTTTTGTTTTTATTATTATTTTTTTCGACGCTACTGCACGAATCGTTACATAACGTCGCGGTAGCTCCACCAATTAAGGAAGGAGGTCTCGTCCGACTCGTATATCTTTTGAGAATAAAACAACAGGCGGCTTGAAGCGAACATAAACACGGGGTGTTAGTTTTGTTTAGCAACTCAAATGAAATACACTGCCAAGGAAATGGCACATGAGCTTCCTCGTGACCTTCACAGTACGTCACCATTAAATTCCAGAAAACTAGAAACGACCGGTTCTGAAATCAGGGAATTAATAAGGTGGGAAATTGGAAGCTATATGGTACATATAATAAATGAAATTAATAAGGAAAATTTTGATTTTAATATGGGACCATCCAGGATGTAGTCCGCATGTTCCCTGAAAATGTCGTCTAAATCGGATCAAAACTGAAGGAGTTTTTAATTGATTTACAGGATTTCATTAATATTTTGATCTAAATTCATGATTAAAACAGCCTTGTTGCCTGAGTTATGACCGAAACAAGAAAATTTTGTTTGCGCCTGCGCAGAGGCTACCGTTGATTCGATCATGAAGGAACTGATAGGGGACCATGAAGAGCTATACCCGCACGATCCCTAAAAATTTGAAGAAAATCGCATCAAATTGTGGAAATCACGGCTGTTGCAAGGACCGTAACAAGAATATTTCGTTCACGCATGCGCAGAGCGTACCGCTAATGCAATTATGATGATTGTCTTATGGGACCTCAAGGGCCCTCACCCACATCATCCCTGAAAATCTGACCGAAATCCGTTCAACATTGACTGAGTTATGACCGTCACAAGGAATTCACGTTAGACCCTGCGCAGAAGCTACCGTTGATTCGATCATGATGAAGTTGATAGGGGACTATCTAGAGCTTAATCCGCACAATCCCTGAAAATTTGGTTAAAATCGGATCAAAATTGTGGAAGTTATGGATGTTACAAGGAAATGTGGACGGATAGACAGACAGACAGACACGGAACCAAATTTGTTCAGGAGGCTCTGAAACGCAAAATGCGAGTGGAAATTTTGATTTTGGAGCAAAATTTTTTTTTTCATTTCGAAAGTGAAAACAAAGCTTCCGCTGCCTTGCAGTCTCGGAAGCAAAAGAGTTCCGATTAGTTAAACATAGAGTAACCCTATTGATTCCATACGCGTTTCGGCGACCATTGGGATTTTGACCCAAAATCTCAATTTTTTTTTTTTTTTTTTTTTTTTTTTTTTTTTTTTTTTTTTTTTTTTTTTTTTTTTTTTTTTTTTTTAACTGTTAATTTTCACTTTGGAGTGAGAAACACGTTTCTGAAGTCAAAAATCCAATCTGAGGTCGGTAAGACTGGTTTTGAAGCTATTTGTGTACCTGCGGTACGCCGCAAAACCCGAGAAGGCTTAGCTTACGGGGCTGGAGAATTTTAGTGGAAATTGTCAATTTAAATACTTCATCATGTTTTATAATATAACTTCAATTTATATAATCATGTGAATATATTATGAAGATGCACAATATTAAATAGTTATACCTAGATTGAAAAACGAAACAATAACTTTTTCTAGCCAGCCATTTCGATTTAGATTAGAGTGAAAGTAGGATGCAATTCTTTCTTTCCTCGATTCCCGCTAATTGCTTTTTTGCACTTTTGTCGATCTTCAAACCGTCATAACTCGAAAACCACTGAACTACCATGACTGAAATTTTTACCGAAGTTCTTGGATATATATATTGTATATATATAAGTAAATGTACAAAAAATT
The DNA here is from genome assembly GCA_030762985.1 of Adelphocoris suturalis. NCBI lineage: Eukaryota > Metazoa > Arthropoda > Insecta > Hemiptera > Miridae > Adelphocoris > Adelphocoris suturalis. The sequence goes on along the minus strand of CM061041.1, from coordinate 70,495,875 downwards.
TAGGCGCTAGAATTCTGGTATCAATGATAGAAATTAAAAAATTGAATTTCAATTTCCTTACATTTTATTTTTATTTATTTATTTATTTATTTATTTTTTTTTTTTAACAACAACTTTTTTTTCTCCATAAATTAGCCATATTGGATTTGTGGAACATTCTACCGTCTAAATTTTCTATATATATATATATATATATATATATATATATATATATATATATATATATATATATATATATATATATATATATATATATATATATATATATATATATAGCCTAATGTGAATGAAAAACAATTTTTTTCAATTTTTATATGGCCTATTTCATATAGGAAATTGGGAAAATTTAGTTGAACACTCTGAGAGACACAATAAAGAAAATGGTAATTTTAGTGATACTCGTACATCGCCTTAATATAGGTATTTATATATCAATCTATTAGAGAGCATAATGATCCGTGACATGAAATGATCAACCTTTTTTTGAACATTCATCCTGATTTTGATTTTTCCGACAACTTATTATCTTTTTTAAGGCCAATAATAATTTCTTCGCGAATTTAATTTGCATAATTTTTTCATCAATTCATAATTCCCGGACAAATTGTAACAATTTTCACCTTCTACAGAATATTCTTTGTTAATGACTTGCTTGCACTACACAACCTTTATATCTTTTTGTATTTATTCTTAAATTAGTACATTAATTATGAATTGTACGTCTTTTGTTAAGGGCTCGCCCGTGTAATTCCAAATGAATAAATAAATGAAATTAGCAGCGGACTTGAACTGAAAACGTTTTCAACTTCACAACGCAAAATTTCACAAGAATGAGATAACCGAGAGTGAGATCCGACAAATAAAACTCCGATAACCGCTCCTAAAGTTGTTTTTGGTACAAAAATCGAACTATTCATGTTCATGTTCCCTACATCTTGACCATAGTATCAAATAAAGTTGCATTGCATACGGGTACATGCATAATTTTACGCGGATAGGTACATGCGGATCGCCAAAAGTGATCCATTGTTCTCTGAGTGTTACCCAACATTAGTTTTACGTATGCGCAATAGTTACCTATTATTCAACGAAATGCGATAAAATACAAAGGGCATCATCCTGAAGCCAACTTCAAATCAGGCCAATAGATGATGAGAAATCGACGTAATGAGAAATTAACTTTTGCGCACGAGCACTATTAATCCAAGCGCAATGCCATTTATAGGGAACCGTCTAGGAGTTAATCCGTTGAGTCCCTAATAATTTCATATATACTGGTCCATTAGTCTCAGAGTTTTGGCTATGTCAATCAGTTTTAGTTTTGAGCATGCGCTACAGTTATATACCTAACTACAACTTTAAAGAAATCGGATCAATTGACGTTATAAGAAATTAACTTTTTCTCATGCACACAAGCTACTATTGATGCGATTGCAATAAAAATGACAGAGGACTGGAAGCTAACCCGCACAATCCCTGAAAAATTCATCCAAATCGCTTCATTAAACTCGGAGTTTTGACTATGTAAGTCGATATTAGTTTTGCGCATGCGCAATAGCTATCACTCCTCGAATTTTGATATAATTTGTGGTGCCTTCTTCGGGAACATATACCGAACTATCTATCGAGTTTGAACTGAATCGGACCAATAGATGAGGAGAAACCAAGTTATAAGAAACTCACATTTACACATGCGAACAGGTTACTTTCGATCGGACGTCATTTAAAATTATAGCAAAACGTCTACCAGCTAACCCGAATAATATCTGAAAATTTCATCAAAATCTGACTAAAACGTGGTGTTTTAGTCAGAACAGTCCACAGACAGACACGGAACCAAAATTGATCAGCAAGCTCTGAAACGCAAAAAGCAAGTGGAAATTTCGAATTTGGAGGACACATTTTTTTTTCAACTTCTTTCCCGAACACGAAGCTTTCCTACCTTTGGCTTTGAGGAAGCGAAAAATCAAACATCTCAATTCTTAGCTTTTTCCTCGACTCAGTCGATGCACTCTTTACAAAGATACAAATTCACGTGTGATCTGATGAACCTTCAATATGCTTTCTGATTTTACATTCTTTCAGTTAAATCACATGTGTTATCAGTTTGATACTGGGTATATGGAGATGGGTGAGGGGAGGGTTAAAACAGCAATGTATATATATATATGTGTAACTGGAATGTATATATGCCTGCACTACTCTCAATTGTTTCCTCGACTACATCGCACAAAATTTAGCTAATTCAATAAATGTCATACCTAATAGGTTGGCTTATTACAAAATTACTTATCAATAAAGAAATTAGTGCAAAAGAGAATCCCAATACGTAGACGTTGGTAGGTAACTTTTGAAAAACCCTAATTTTGTACAGACAGACCAAGTACAACACATGACTTGGTACATTTAATATCGGGAATGTTAAAAATCCAGTACCCGCTCTAACCCTACAATGAGGAGACACTTGTGCATATTTCATAAATATATTAAACTGAAAAAGTGACATTACAATGAATTTACCAAAAATGTATACAAGAGCTCTATATAGAACAATTCATAAATGAATAGTTGTTTTGACAGGGTTGGGGTGGGTGTGAAAATGTATAGAGAAGCAAGTACACGTACAGAAGAATTATATCTGGTTTTTGTTCTTATTTTTATTGCATCGGAGTCTACCAAAAGGTACCAGATGTATTGTTTGCACTTTAGGGAGATGAAAATTTTGTGTCCCCCCAAATAAAATTTCTACTTGCATTTTATGCTTTAGACCTTTCTAAACAAATTTTTTCGTACCAGTCTGTCAGTCTATCTGTCTGTCTATCGTGTGTCTGTCATGTGATGTTCGCAAACCCTTGTAACATGCAAAATTTCCACAATTTTCAACAGATTTTGATGAAAATTTCAGGGAATATGCGAGTTATGGCGTAGATGGTGTCCTTTCAGTTTCATTGTTCCCAAATGAATACTTCACTCAGCGCATGCACAAACGTAAATTCCATCAAGCAACATTTTCTCATGCCGCAGTCATTCGGTCTCGCCCAAATTTTGGAGGATACTTAGGAGAAGACGATTTGTGCATCCCATATCAATTTCTTCATTATTGTATTATTAGAAGCGGTACGCAGAATACGGCCGGGATCAACTGAGTGCCTCCTAACGCTCATTTCCAGGCTACTCATCGTACGAAGCTGTAATTTGGCATGTAGCTGCCTCAAGACTTATAGTTCAAGATGCATAAAGCTGGAATCTGGTGAGTGGCTCCTACAGCTTATATCTAAGATATAGTTGTGAAATATTTTATAAATCATACTTATTCAACGAGTTTTTTTTTTAAATTTTATTAAAATTTCAAAGGAATTCCCTTCTTGTGATGTCAAATTACCATCTTGGCAATATATAAATGATCTGAAAGGTCTCCCCGTAAGTGAAATCTCTTTGTAGAATTTCAGGATTCTCTCAGCGAAATGTTCTTTATAGCAAGACGACTTCAGTGTAAAAAGACCCCCGCCAAAAGACATATCCATGTAAGAAAAACTACTGTAGTGCTATTTTTTGTATCGTTCCAAATGGTGATAGCATTGCAAGCGTAGTTCTGAGAGGAAACTATCTCAATAATTTGTTATTTTCTGAGTCCTCAGCTGGTGGTATCGGTATAAATTTTACATCATGAATATAATTTACGTTTATGTATCTAGCCTAGATCAACTAGTTATATAGTATAGATTCTTATAACACTCCAAACTTTTTAATGTTCCCACTATCTCTAATGGTAATAATCATCATTTCAGGCGCTGTGGAATATCCTATCAAGATATTTATGAACAAATACGTCGAAGATCTGTGAAGATCTTGTGCAAATATCGTGGATTTATCCCATATTGTGCAATACATAATCTCTTTTTTACAAATTTAAAGCAAAGATTCTTGTAGTGTAGTTTCTTAATAAGTTAAATAACAATAACGTTCATTTCCACTCGTTTTTGTACAAAAATTTGCAGTATAATTTATTCCAAAAGTTGTAGGTACGCAGTATTAGTAGTAATAGGTATTAAATTTACTAAATGAATAAGTGTGAACAATAGCGGCTTATGAGAGTGCGAGCCTTTAGCAAAGACAGCCTTGGCTCGCTCTTGAATGAGCTTTACCCACGTATTCATTTTATATTTTTAAATGAAAGTAGATTTCATCCTAAGAAATTTGATACCAACCGCTCTCTCCTACGTTGAGTAGTTTTCTTTCTATGATTTTTCAAAGTTTGCAGTAGTGACGTCACACTGGTAGGCAGGGGGGTCCGGCCCAGGCGGGAGGGGCGCTTTGACGTCACCAGTGTGCGAAACTTTGAAAAATCATAGAAAAAACTAGTCATCGTAGGAGAGTGCGATTGATGCCAAACCTCTTAGGATGGAATCTTCTTCCATTTAAAAATAGTTAAAATACCTTTTTCGCACTCATAGGTAACGCTCATTGCCGCCATGATAAATTAATAATAACTCACATTTATTTAGAATTATTAATAATTCTACACATAAAAGATAATAATAATTTCTTGAATCTGTTTTTAAATAAAATACTTCCTACTGGTTTTTTCTAACACAATGCGGAAAACAGATAATTTGATTTTTAAACGTAAATAGACTTTACCAATTTGGTTTTAAATTCTTCAATATTTATGGTTTTGCTAAATAGATCTTAATTTTTTTAGTTACGGATTTAACGTGTTTCGGGTTCAAAAGTATAGGATAGAAAAATGGGAATAGGTTGTTCAAAACTGATTTCAGTTTTGATCCGAGCAATTGTAGTTCGTTTTACAGTATAGTAGGGGACAGAAAAGAGAGCCTTTAGCGACAAAAAGTAGTTTTGAAGTGAATCATTATAGTGTTCTATTATCGTTATTCTGATATTTAAAGAAGAAACGATCTATGGATATATGCACCTTTTTCCACCCAAGCACTCAATAAATCAATACTTGTCAATAATTGAAGAGAGATAACTCATGTCAACTCACCATCTTTGTAGTTGGACATATTGAAGGATTCGACTTCGTTGATTTCTGGTAAAGCGGTGGATGATCCAATCGTTGCGGTGTCGTTCGAGTTACCAGGAGTGGTAGGAGGTGCTAGAGAGGAAGGCCCCAGTGACACGACTGTTGTGGGAGTTTGGCTGACTAGAGGAGGACTTGAAGTGGCCGAACTTGACGGCTGTTGGGACGATGTGCTGCTGACTTCAGTACTCGATGGCCAAGGACTTGGGCTCCCCACTGTTACCCAGGACGTGCTGCTGGCTGGAGGTGCGGTACTGCTTTCCACTGGCTTGGGGCTACTGATGGCTGGAGGCCTCAGTGTACTCACTGTAAACTGCACAGAAGAAGGAAGCAATAAATATATATGTATTTCAAGTAGAATATTTGAACATTGCATTTTTTGTGATTAAATTAAATCTTAAGTTTTTTTGCATATATATTTTACCTATCTATTTTACGGTATCTCTATCACGGAGTGCACAAGCTACAGCTAGAGCGTGCTACACGATTTCTTGATCATGTAGCCACCAAGATTGAAATGTTCAGAGATGGTATTTACTGTGGGGCTGTTGCTTCAAGGATTTGAGTCGTGAACGAGGAGGGCCTAATGGCCGATTCTTTCATAAATTATTTATATACATTATACATTCATATACATTATTTATATACCTTTAATGGGATTGATTATCTGTTAACTTTTAAAAAAATTCCCACAGAGCCTTCGCAAATTAAATACAGTTAATACTGTAATAATTGAACGGCCAACTCAACTGCTTTAGCTTGTTATCAACATTGTCAGCGAATGTGCCATGTAGGTAGTGCATTTAGCTCAAACTGTCTATTTTATAATTATTATTTCTCTGCAAAGGATGATACCAATTGCGTACTAAACCTTTGTTATGATACTTTTTACGAACTTGAACTATTAGGTACTTCGGAAGTCGAAATCACTGGCGCCAGTAGTTTATCTGGGCCTGGGATGTTTTTGCACCAACTTCTCTGTATCCAATGTCCATGGCATTTGAAGGTTGACAACAAACCAACGATCAAATGTTTGTCTACGTTTACAGTGTATCTTTATAGTTATCAGTACACTCAAGACTACTATCCTCACATTCCTAATCATTTGAACGTAATCATGATGGAAAACAACTGGAGTAATAAAGGGAAGCCAATCAAGCTTATTAACCTAGACCAAACGGATGTTTTTAGCACCTTATTGAACACAATGTCGGGTGTCCATCACTCAATTCTCCTCATGAACAGTTTCTTCTCAACTATATGTCAATTAACGATTTTTATGTTAAATCTAGATGGCTTAAGGAGTCAAACGAAAGAAAGAAGAATAACCGGCGAGTTTCAACGAATTGCAGATTTATTACAGCGGTATGAAGTGCAAAATTTCGACTAACAAAACTGATTTATTTCAGTTAACCCAATTTAGTCCTAATTCCCACAGTGACAAATAATTGAGAGTAAAATCTAAAAGTCAACTAGATATTAGAAACCAATGTTAGAAAAAGAGAAAATATCAACAAGTACAGGACTATTACAGAGCTGTTGTTTTTAAATAGCAGATCATTATTTATAACGAAGTTTTTGCCACAAAATTGGTAGGTAATCAATATTTTTTTCACTCAAAGTCCTGAAATTTCAAAACAATGTAACATTATGCAATACGATAATTTACGAAAATTCGCTCAGACGATCATGCTGCATGACTGGAACTTTTTTCATACGCTGTAGGTTCAATCAAATTCTATAACACATTTAGCCTGTAGTTCTAAAGTTTGCGCCTAAATCTCAGCTTTCTAACGGCGTAGTCAATTTTACTTCTGCTTTGTTAATTAGGGGAGAAAACTATGTTTTAATGTTGAAAAACTGTTTTTTCAATGAAATCGAGGGGTTTTTTTTTTCTTCTAAAAATTACCTATGAAAATACGAGTTTGGGGTCGGTTTCTAAATATTTTCTTGCGCTGAATCGAATGGTAACGCTAATGCCGCTCACTTGACTTTTCGACTCACATTTGTGAGATTTTATTTGTTCAATGCTTCCGGGGATGGCTGTGGATAGGTTACCAAGGAGACTTCCAGCGGAAGTAAACCTAGAGCAAAGCTTCACAATCGACAAATTTAAAATATAATTGGTGGTCGCAGTTGATATGCATGTTGAGAAAGTTCGGTTACAGAGGTGGCCTTACATTTACAGAAGTAGGGGTACTTAAAGTAGAGATAGGAATTATTCGAAAGCAAGTGTATGCATTTCTAACTAACGCTGATAAGATGGCGCTCGAACAAAGCAGATATAGCTTAAAATACACCTCTCTTATGATTTATTCGGTAGACAAAGGTTTTTTGAATATAGATATGCCGTTCGTCTTCAAGCAGGTGCTGGCGCAACTTCGAGCTTCCGGTAATTATAGATTTAGGATCAAAATAAAGAAATTTGCAATTACAATAGACCCGAAGCAGATTTGTTCAGTGTGTATTATGTTGGTTGATGAAAGTCTTTATCATGTGTTATGCTCAATTTACAATCCTCAAGGGAACACTATATTCCGGACGCCAGCTATTTGAAAGGAGATAATTATCATATGGAATTGTTGCGCTGTGTTGACAGCCGAAGGGCAGCAAAAATTTGCAAGTACTTGCTTGAAGTGGCGAAAATTAGAGCTTTATGTTTTATTGAATTATAAATGTATACTTTGGGGTGGATTAATAACAGAGCACCGTTTAGATATTATCCTAGGGTTGTTGTGGGTGAGAAAGAGATCAGCTTCTCATATTAGTTTATTAGCTTAGCGCTTTCTCATTAATTGGCCTCGTCAGAGCTTAGTTTTATATATGGGGGTTGCTTAGTGGTACAATTTCCATTCGGTACCTAGTTTGTATGTCTTGTAATTTTATAGTCTTTTTATTTATATCAATGATTATTTATATGATGATTATAGGGCGGAATTTCGATTTTGCTACTTGAAGAAAACTGTGTTGACAGATGAGGAATTGATTATGACGCTAAATGGTAATAACTGGCAAAAATTGCATCTTTACATTGTTACTTCGCAACGCTACAGGAAAGAGTTGTTAAGGGAGTATAATTATTTTTAAGTGAGGGGCCCCATTCTCACAACAGCCGTTGGGATATGGATGGATTTGTTGCCAATATAGAAATTAAATTATAAGATTAACAAATAGGGACTTTTTAAAATGTTTTATCATTTAATAATGATTAACAGGAAGTTTCCATTTGTTTTCGTCACGTCACGAGCGTCACGTCACGGTGTGGTTTTTAAGTGTCACATCACGATCAAAATTGCACCATCGAAATTATATCACGTCATATGAGAAATCACATATGATCTCATACGCAAATCACCTGACTCAGTCCTACATTTCATTTGGTCCATAATAACATTGACGGGAGGTGAAACAAAAACGTATTTCAACTTTTGATGCATTAATGAGCTGCAAAGTTTCGATTGACGGAAATTTTGGCGAAACAAACGTTAATCGTTACTAAATGATCTGACTGTAGAACCGTAGGTCTACCGTCCGTTTTCTTTGTACGTAATTTGAATGGATTTGACCTCTACAGTTATTTGGGGTGCTGTTTCCTAGTTACTTGTAAAAATTGTTTGTTAGGATGTTTGGCTATACTTATAACCTCCAATATTTGTGAATATCATATAGGTAATATGCTCGCATGGATTGCCAGAGCCATTCTTTTCATACTTTCAATTTATTGTCCATGTTTATACTTGTATACTTATATATGCTGCAAGATTTAAACACGATGCATTGTTACTGCGATAATTGGTCAACTAGACAGACGGTATGATGCCATTGTCGAAATAATGTTTGTTTGATTTGTTTTTTGTGTTATATTGCGTTCGCATTAATAAACATTTCTTCTTCTTCTTCTACATCAATTATTAGGGGGACCCATCCTCTTGTTTCTGTTGTATACTGGTTGCTGCCGTACCTTTTAGCATGTGGTTGAAGGTAAGGGGGTGGGGTGGGGGGGGGGGGGGGTTAATTATACTTTTAAAATTAAAAAAAATACGCAAAATATCATTAGTGATAAGTGCTTGCTCCAATATTTTGCGTATTTTAATCATTTTAAAATTAAAATTAAACCCCCCCTACCTTCAACAACATACTAAAAGGTACAGCAGCAACCAGTATACAACAGAAACAAGGGGATGGGTCCCCCTAATCATAGATATAAATAGAAAGACTTATATAGAGACTATACAATTACAAGACATGCAAACTAACCAATGGAAATTGTACCACTAAGCAACCCCCATATATAAAACTAAGCTCTGACGAGACCAATTAAGGTGAGAGCCGAGAGCGCTAAGGAAATAAACAAATACGAGAAGCTGATATATTTCTCATCCTCAACAACCCTAGGATGAATTCCTCAAAGGCCACTACCCCACATATGTTAGATATTATTGCAAATTTTGATTCATGAAAGAATTGCTGTTTGAATCTATGTTATGGTATGTATATGATAGGTCTGATGGATGTGCTATGCTTAGCTTTATGCTAAGCTTTATGCTGTCTGTATTTTACTACTTACTATTTTTACAATTAATTATGTTGGAATTCATCACATTTACATGTAACTTATTCATTTGTGTACTTCTAAATTACTTGTATTGTAGTTGAGAGATTTTGTATATAATCTATTTGATCATTGTCGAACCTACACCTATGTAAAAGCAATGCAATTATATATATCGACTCTCCATGTAACGAACAAAAGTTCAAAATACATCATTCATTCATTCAATGGTTCCACGAAATTCGGACAAAATTTTCAAAATCGCTCACCGGCCCAGATGCCGTGGATGCTTCAGCCACCGGTCGAGCAGTTGTGCTGATAGGTCGATGAGGTTTGGTCGGGGTCGCCGGGGAAGCTGTGCTGCCGCTGTGGTCTGGAGGTTTCGGCCTGTGAGATGTCGATGACGTCTGAGGTTTCCCCGTTGACGACACCGGTCGCGTAGTTGAGGAAACCGGCCGTGCAGTTGACGACACCGGTCGAGCGGTCGACGGAGGCGTCTGCGGTCGCCCAGTGCTACTTACCTACCACATAAAAGAATGCAATGACGTTAACTTAATGACAATAATATTAATAAACTTGAATTGAATGAATGAATGAAATTGTTTATTTGTATTTAAGCCTTCCGGCGTTACAAGATTGGTGAACAATGTTTACAAAAATAATAATCACAGTATTAAAGAAATAATGCCCATGAAATAGTAACAGCCAGACGAGGGTGGAGGGACCAGTGATTGACATCTCACCAAGAAGTTGTAATAATAAGGCATTTAAAAGTGTTTTACGGACCCGGCCCATTTGAATTTTCAGGCGAAATACCTTCTCAGTATAGTATAGAGGCGGGAAAAGGTTTCAGGCGGGTTTTTGTGAAATCTGGAGAAGGTTATCCAACAGAAAATCGTGTTGCGATTTCTCTGGTGCTGTTTCTTGTGATTTTGCTAAGGAGGTAAGCATTTTATTTTGCTCCACCATGCCCTCCACATTTTCAAATTCGATTGTTTCCATGAGTTTTCACAATAAGTTTTTTTTTTTTTTTGTAGATTGCATTTATGCTATCATTTTGGTTTATTATTTCCAATAATAAGCCTATGTGATCGTATAGCAAAAAATTTTTATAACGCCCCTCAAACTTTGTCACATTACGTTTCAAGGTGCGTAGAATCCAAATTTGAAATGTCCGTCCGCCGTTCGCCGTCCGCCGTTCGCCGTCCGCCGTCCGGGCCATAAAAGGCCTAAGAATTGACTTAAAAAACCCGTTCTTTCGCACATAGACTCCATTTGGGGTCTAGTTGGTCCTAACGTTTAACCATCCCGATCGCTTTACTCGCATAGATGCTATGGGCCAAAAACGGACGAAAAAGTGTCTTTTAGGACGTGTTAGACGCACGCCTGGCACGCTTGGCAGGGGGTCACGGTGGGTGGTGAGCGGGGGGTGGAGTGAGAGGAGGCGCCGCGACACCATGAGGTGGGTACAGCGTTCCTTCGAGGCATGAATATATGTTTTTTCCTAGGTCATATTTGTGTGTTAATACCAATGCTTTTCCTACGCATATTTAATAACATATCCTCTCGACTTTTCGTACGTACTTAGACAATGATATTATTAAGGCAATAACTATTTGAATAGATAGGAGCTCAAATCGAGAAATATAAACATGCGTATATAATTATAGAAGTATAGGTTGTGGCAACTCGAAATAGGACACGCCGAGGAGTCTGGACGGGCCTTATGACGTACGCAAGCCAACTAAAACTACGATCATACTCAATTGAAAAAATAATAAACCTTTGTGAAATAATTTGCAGCGTTTTTGTATATTTCAAGTTGTATAGAAATTGGAGATTTATGAGTGAAAAGAAAATGTTAGCTATTAATTTTATGGAAAAAAAAAGTATTCTAAATGATACTCTTCTATTCAAAAAGAGATTTTGGATTTTAGGCTATTTTTTGCAATTTTATAGATTTTTAAAAACAAAATTTAATGAAGTTCAAGTTTTTAGCATAATTTCGTACATAAATTTTTGAATGTTCTATTTCATAGTTGATAAACTTTATTTGACCAATGTTATGCTAAAAAAATATCAATTTAAAGATTCTTAGCCATTTTCAGTGATTTTGTCAGCACATTTTTTGAAATTTGACCAATTAAATGATATCAATATACAGTATAGGTAACACTTTTATGTGTTGGAAAGATGACTTGGTAATAAATTGTTTTGTTTATCAACTATATTAAAAAGCGTAAAATTGTGAGGTTCCGCTGCTGTAATGGATTGAACCCATTTGTGAGGTCCGAAGCTCCGAGTTCCAATACTAAATATACTATAAGCGGCGTTTAATAATTATGGACCAGAGATCTACGAAGAAGGGTATCTAATACATAAATAATAAACCTTTGTGTAATAATTTGCAGCGTTTTTTGGAAATAACCGAAGATAACATGTGAAAATGCAAATGTCAATTACTAGTTCCCAAACTGATGCTCCCTTCAGTGACTGACAGTGCTGTCAATATGGATCTCTATTCGTTCTTTATTTTTTATATTTATATAAATACATAGCAACTCACTAGCTGCTAGTTTACTATTAGAATCGTATTGTGCCTATGGTATCGAGAAAACATTGTACCTATTTTGTGATGAAACATCCGGTGATATTTTTAACTTTTTCTTTATGAATACTCATATTAATAGTATATTCAGATTAGTAAAACTAAGTTCAAATGCTCAATTAATTTGTAAAATGTTTAAATACATTTTTTTGATACGGAATCATTTATTGCAGAAGAACTGCTGTGTCAATCATAGCGTGTCAATCACAGGTACAACCTTCTGGTTCAAAGACAACCTTGGGCTGTCAAATACTGGGTCCAAAAAATTGATTTCGAAAAACGATTTTATGATGTTTTGCGGCTTGATTTAGTGATTTTTTTCAAAACCGAGCAGTTTGAGGACATCCTGATGCAGCAATAGATGTAAGATTCAAGTTTGAATAAACGAAAAAACATTAACTTAATTGCTTGTCAAAGTCAAAATGTCTCTTAAGGCGTCAAACACTGGCCCCACCACCCTAAGCGGACAATAAATGATAAAAGAAATTTTAACAAAAATAAATAAATAAATCAGCTAGTGTAAGAAACCTTCGTTCAAAAAGAAAACTCTTATTCGTATACAATTGTTAACAAAGCAAAACGCTTTTTTACATGTGGCCATATCTTGAAGAAGCAACAAAGAAGAGAGATCATAGTAGGACAATTCATTTGATAGAAAAAAAGAAAAACGCTCGCCACGAAGGACTGGACAAACACAAAGAAAATGAAAGGTAGTGTCAGACTCAGAAAGGTACATAAAGGGCAATCCGCAAGGTTATCGAATTTTACAGTTAACCTGGGTATATTTAATTTAGAAAAAAGGTTCCCTGATAACCGAACTTGAGCAAGACGTCTTTTAGTGTGAATACCTAAGTCACAATTCAGATAGGTGGGGAGCATGTTCCCAGAGGGGCAATGTATTTTGTAGATAGGGCTAAAAGACGATGACGTCACTCGTTCCCCGTCTGATTGCCTCCAAAATGACTGGACACGTTATAGAATATATTTCTATATTTCTAGTAAGGCATCCATTGAAGCCCAGTTGTATTGTTGGTCTGGCCGAACAGCGTGGAGAGCAAGGAGACGGGAGAATCAGAGCCAGGTAGCCTGGAGTCCTCCATACAGCACAGCCCAGTGCCATTATTGATTTATACCCACACCTAACCTAATTGGTATCATCATATACCTACTTACACACCAGTGCGGTATCTGATTTACCCCTATTGGATTATATTTAATAAAATATACCCTGACAAGAGCTTACTGATATCTCCTCTCTTTTAATAACCTTTTATTGAAGCACCATAAAAGAAATAGGTATTAAAATAATTCCAGTGATTAATTTCTTTGTATTTATCCTTTATCTCAAAAATAATATTCAAATATTTCAAAATATTGTATAGAAAACAGGAATATTAATCACGACAATTATTAAATTGTCACAAGGGTGACCTCAATGACCTCAATCAATAAGTATCTGGAGTCATTGTAATTCAAAATTTGGATCTAGGTAAAAAAACACAAATAATAAGAGTGTTCAAGTAAAGTGTGGACTTTATAGTGAATGAATCAGAGAAATAATGTATTAAATTAATGCGGAATACATAAAGTATTCCAGGCCACTAAAGAATTCGTTGATTAGATATGCAGCTCAGCTCTGGAGGTGGAAATCTTTCGAGCAATAGGTTTCAATAGATAAGGTTTTCGTCTTAATTAGTTTAGTTTAGTTATTCTTGTACTCGAAGAGCGGAGTTGAACCGATTGAATTCTATTTAATTAAGTTACAGATAGATTATACGCTATGTGCGTTAGAGCTACTAGCTCATAAAAAAAGTTGAAATAAAATATTATTGGTGATATAATAAATTCAAGGTGTATTGGGTTACCTCCAAAGTGTTGACAACGTTTTGAGTCGCTGTTAGAGTCGTTGGTTTGGTTGGTGCGGGAGTTACTGGTTTCTTCGTTGTCGAAGGCTTTTCTGTAATAGGTATAAAATACATATTTAACTATTTCCATATGCACATTGCATTATCTAACTCCTCCTGCTTATACTTAACAATAGGAAATGCCAATTAGCGCTTTATTTATAATGACTACAATTCATTATTCATCACCATCCAAGTAATGCCCCTTGTCACAAAGACTTTTAGTTACAGCTTGTGGCATTTATCACCTGAAAACTGTTCGAATCTTCCAATCCAAGTCAATGAGTAGAGAGGGGAGTTGCATGTTTGATTAAAAACCGGAACTTCTGCTTGGATAATGCAGAGGAAATTTAATTTCACGTACTAATTGAATACTTGTGATCAGAACAAAACATTTAACTACTCGTTGCAAGAAAACCAAACGGGAAAACAGGGTTAGGTACACAACTTTCAAGATGGCGAGCTGTGAGAAAGTTACGTATCAGCGGTGATCCGTGGGTTAACCCATCCCACTAGATAGATTCCGGTATCTGTGCGTAATCACAAATGATATTATTGATGATATTGATTGATATGATTTGATTGTTGATATGATATGCAGGGTGGCCCTCAAATGGAAATTTCCCTGGCATTTCCCTGACTTTTCCCTGACCGAATTTCAAATTTCCCTGACAAAAAGTAAACATTTCGAAGTCAATTAGCGAATTTTCGTAGAGAATTTCGTAGGGAAAAATTTTAAAACCAAAATTTTTGAAAAATTTTCTTCATTGAAATCCGTTTTGAGGCATTCTGAAACGAATCCTAGAGTTTATCGCTTTATCATATATGTATGGGCCAATTTCCCCTCTTGAGAAATCCTAGCTTCATTACGTATACAAACAAGTTGTTGAAATTTGTGTGGTTGAGGGTAGAGATAATAGGCTTCTCTTGGATATTTGGTGTATTTCTAGCTTATCCAAGAGAAGCATATGATCTTTACCCCCAACCACACCAATTTCAACAGTAAGAAAGGCAAACCACCGTACCCACGCCAATAAGTTTTTGTGTCTCTCACTGGATCCGACCTCTAATCTACTGGGTTCGCTCCCAAGTTCAATACTCTGTTGATATTTTTCACATACGGTTGCATACTAGTACACATAGTAACAGGAGTGCCGAAGATATAGCCATGTCGCAATGTATCAGCTTGCAGTAGTGACTCTTTGAACAGCTTAAACATCACTCTTGATATCATTTGTCATGCGTATGACCTATGAAATAATAAATGTGATAAAGTATGCCGTTGAAGTAGGATTTCCTAGGAGTTCAAACATATCTATAAACGCAGCAAACTGTTACACAAAGTTTTCATTAACAAATTCCCTGACATTTGGTGGTTTTTGCAAAATTCCCTGACATTTCCCGACACAAAGAATTCCGTGAAATTACCAGGCTTTCCTTGACTTTTCCAGTTGGGGGGCACCCTGGCATATGATATTGATTGACCCCTAGTCAATCGTTGCTGGAACGGTCATTTCGCCGTTTTAAGAGAAAACTCACGGTCCTGGGTGAATCTAAGGAAAATTCCGTTGGCGGAACTGACCCTATGCTATTAGAGAAGAAAATTACTTGAAAACAGTTCGAATCTTCCAATCCAAGTCAATGAGTAGAGAGGGGAGTTGCATGTTTGATCAAAAACCGGAACTTCTACTTGGATAATGCAAAGAAAATTTAATTTCACGTACTAATTGCATACTTGTGATCAGAACAAAACATTTAACTACTCGCTACAAGAAAACCTAACGGGAAAACAGGGTTAGGTACACAACTTTCAAGACGGCGAGCTGAGAGAAAGCTACGTATTAGCGCTGATCCGTGGGTGGGCGTTACCTAACTGATTCCCGAAGAATCAAAACTGAGAGGATGTGGTCTCGTGATAGATTTAACTGACTCCCGAAAATTCAAACCCCGCAGATCTAACTGACTCCCGTGAAAATGCCCGGAAGACGATCGGGAAGAGGGCCGAGTATTTTTAATGTTGACATGGCGTTTGATTAGGAAGAGATGAGAAGCGAAGAAAGATTGTTTTTGAGGTATTGGATGAGATTGAAACAGTCACTAATCTAGGTGAACAGTTCCTTTTGCATCAGGACAGTGATGTAGGGGTTATAATTTTTTCTGCCTCCTTAACGTGCGGTGCCTTGTGCGGTGTGATAGAGTTTACACGGACGGAACTTTCGAATTAAGTACACCACACTTCACACAGTTATACGTAGTGCATGGGTACCATAAGGGGTTTTATATACCGCTTGCTTTCTGCTTGCTCCGGAGCAAAGAGAACACCGTATATGAATGCTGATCACGGGCATAGTCAGAAAAATGTGTTGAACTGACAGGAATTCCCGGATCAGAGGTTGTCACACATTACAAGGAGGGTAAGAAGGCTGGAAAGTGGCTAAAGTGGGCGTTCGGGCTGCCTTATATCCAGATGAAGTGGCTGATGTGGAAACAGTCTTAAGTCTGTGAAGTGGGAAGGAAAGTTTGAGGAGAATACTCCTTGATGCCCTTGGGAGTCAGCTAGGACCTTTTAACAGTTTTGTTCCTCGCCGGGAGTCAGTTAGAATTAACCTCCTCCAGGGAGTCAATTGGGACTTTCATTTTTTGCCTTGGTCTGGAGTCAGTTGGGACTTTCGATGTCCCTCGGGAGTCTGTTAGGAAACACCCCCGTCGGTTATTCCATCCCACCAGATGAATTCCGGTATCTGTGTGTCATCACAATTGATATTATTGACGATATTGATTGATATGATTTGATTGATGATATGGTATGATATTAATTGACCCCTAGTCAAGCGTTGCTGGAACGGTCATTTCGCTGTTTTAAGAGAAAACTCGCAGTCCTGGGTTAATCTAAGGAAAATCCCGTTGGCGGAACTGGCCCTATGCTATTTGAGAAGAAAATTACTTACTAGGAGGAGCCGATGGGGCATGCGTAGATACGGACACGGGTATCCATGTGGTGGAGGGGGGTTTGGTGGCTGTAGACGAAGGTCTAGGAGTGGAGGGGGCTGGTTTTACAGGTTTGCTCGGCTTGCTTGTCGGCTTACTTCCAGGCTTACTGCTTGGTTTGTTGGTAGGCTTGCTCGTAGGCTTTGGAGTGACAGAAGGCCTGACGGGCCTCTTGGTGGGCGTCTGTATCGTACCGGCCGCCGTCACCAGAGTTGGCCTATGAGTCGCAGGCGCCGCAGAGGTTGATTCAGCTGTAAGATAATAACGTTTGATTAACTCACTGTTATTTATTCATTCATTTATTGTACAGCAAAAGCAAATTTACAAAACAAAAAAGACCGAATTGTTTACTCGTAGGTAATTAGCAAATATTAAGAATAATTGAAATAGAAAAGAAAAATGTACATGAATTAAAACATATATATAAGAAAATGGGAAAATTTCGGATAAAATCGGCAAAATTCTATCATCGAGAGGTTACAAAGTAGGTTTTAAATTTAAAAATAGTCTTAAAGCATTACTAGGATCCGTTAAGGACAAAATCAATGTTCAGGATAAAAGTGGGGTTTATAAACAAAAATGTTCTAGTGGCTACGACTATTGCGGGCAACTGGTAAGAAATTCAGGGAAAGAATAGACGAGCATCAGGAGGATTTCAAGGAAAATAAGGGTAAGTCTAAATTTGCGAAACTTCTTCCAATCATAGTTACAATTTTGATTTGACATATCGACAGTTTGTAGAATTTCTTCATTTTTGTCCAAAGAGAGGTAAGTATGTTGAATGTACATGAAAAATTTGAAATTATCAAATGTGACAGATCTGGTAAATGTGTAAATGAGGATATCCCTCGATATATTTCACCACTGATATGTCCATTTCTGTAAAGCTTGGAAGAATCCCTTCAAACTTTTGAAACCAGTATTTCTTCCCCTCCTTTCACTTCATCTGATTAGCCATAATCCCCCTTCACTTTGCTTGCACTTAATTTGTTGTACCTCCTACCCCCTTTCCTTTTCTTGACCAATGGGATTCAATCTCCCTTCACCTGTGACTATAAAAGTGTACTTTTTAATGTGTCTTGAGTTATTGTTTGTTACTGATGATGGTCTAACCGTCGAAATCGATTTAACATTGTAACTTTATTTTTCGTGGAAATAGACAACGTTTTTTCACTAACTTCCGTCTATGTTATCTAATTTAGTTATGGATGGTAACTAATAAACAGTTATTATTTGCAGCGTTAGTTGAACTAAATTATTAGTTCAAATAACTAAATTAGTTAAATAATGCCCCACTCTGTCAGAAACAATACAAATCAAGAGGTAGGAGCAGTTGAAAGCTCCCAAGTGCCGGCAACCTGCAACCCCCCGTAACGGTGAATGCAGTAAGTCGACATACTAACCCGGATAACCTAAAGGTCTTGCATGTTTAGCATATCCGAACGTGTCCCACAACCGCGAGGGGACCCTTGCCAAGTGCTCGGAACTGAATGTTTTCATCGGGAATTTTTATTGTAAGTAGGTAACAGTGATTTAACCGGTTTAGGAAACTTGAAACCGCATTACGCGAACTTGAATGGAATTAAGAGGATTATTTCATTCAGTAACCAAAGCTTTGAACCTTGACGTTACACTAACAACTTTCACATTAACGTTGACAGTAATTTTGACATTTGATTGCTAAAGAGACTTGTTGATTCTTGACAATTACTCTCTAACAAACATAATTAGATAAGAAGAAGTTCCAGTCATACAACACGATCATATGAGCAAGTTTTTGTAAATTATCGTACTTTATTTTATTTTTATTTAAATATACGGTAACAAGTACCATTTGCTATCCAAAAAATATAATGGATTTTCACCTTTTTTTAAATTATTTGTTAGCATATATTATTGGAAATTAACTAGGATTAGGAAATTAGTTCCAGACCTCACTCAGCTGATCTAAGGGGTTCAGACATTATAAGTCCCAACAGCCCCATTAGTGTCACGAGGCCTCCATTTCAAATTTCAACTTCTTAGGTCGGATAGCAAAGAAATTAGCTTCAAAGCTCACTCAACTGATCTGGGGGGCTCTCGACCATGATTCGTTCCTAGACGTCCCAAGGGTTTTCCATTTCAAATTTCAGCTTTATGAAATGGGTTGAATAGCAAAGAAATTTAGCAAATCCCATTCAACTGAATAGCAAATCCCAATTTAGCAATCAAATTTAGCAAATCCAATTCAGGGACACCAAGAAATGAAATTGCTGATGCGGCTGCTAAACGAGCTACAAACCAACCACTAGAAGCACCTCAACACATCTTCCCGCACACAGATTTGTACTGGAAACGAGAAAGACATATGAAGAAATGGCAAATTTTTCACTGTACGTACCCGAAAGGACGGAACTATGTTAACATGTTCCCCAAAGTGGCAAAACAACCATAGTTTTCCAGTATCGGCGAGGAAAAACATGAAAAATATTTCAATACTATTTCTCGGCTGAGGACTGGCCACGGTATCACCAACAAATACCATATGATCGGCAAAGCACTAGAGCAGGTCATTTTCAACTGCCCCCACTACGAAACTCCACGAAAAGAATTGTTTCACGCCATATCACGAGAAGCAGAGTACCCATTCAACATGTGCCACGCTTTGAGTTTGAACATTCAGAACATATACGATTCATTATATGACTTTTTTGTGACAATCAATTTTAGTATTTGAAACAAATTAATGTACATATTATGTAAATACTTACTGTAATCAAATAATTGTAAAATTACGGTTGGATGGCTATTTTGCCTATACCAATAAAAGGAAAAAAAGCAAAGAAATTAGATCCTCTACTATTTTAGTCTCGTTTTTTCGTGACAACATTTTGAAACATATTTTAGGTCGCGGTGAAAGCGTGTTCCTAAAAATAAAATAAAATAAAAATATATGAGTGTTTCGTTTACCTTGAGGTTTCAGAGGCGGCGCTTTCGACGGAGCCTCCTCAAGTGTTGTCCAGGTGACGAGCGTGGGCACAGTAGTTGTGGGGCTGGGGGATGGAGGCCGGCTTGCCCATTGCGTAGAGCTGCTGATGGGGCTGGGGCTGGATGATGGTCTATTGCTGCTGCTCACCCACGTGCTGCTGGGCAGCTGAGGTCGTGCTGTGGAACTGCTGATCGGCGTTGCCCAAGTCGAGCTGCTCACTGGTTTCGGAGATGCACTACCTGAAATGAGCCGTCTTTAAAATGTGATCATCACATCAACTGTATCACCTGCTTCAGCTACACCATATGATACTAAGATTTCAAAAATCAAATAAGAAAATAAAAAAATAAAATTATGTAATCCACTTTGCCAACTTAGCTAGAGCTAGTAGTTAACTACGTTATGAATTGCAACCAACGGAATTCGGGTTTTTTGGTGATCAGGAAAAAGCTTTACATTTCAATCGTTTCTCAATAACGCAAAGAGTCTCCCTATACATTTTCAACTTTCTAGGGCGAACAGGAGAGAATTTAGCCCACTCAGTTGATCAAGAAAGAGCTCTACATTTCAATAGTCTCTTAATGTCTCAAAGAGTCTCCCTATACAATTTCAACCTCCTAGGGTGAACAGGAGGGAATGTAGCTCACTCAGCTGATCAGGAAAGAGCCCTACATTTCAATCGTCTCTAATCAATTCAGAGAGTCTCCCGATCAAAATTTTCAGCTGACTAGGAAGAGCTCTACATTTCAATAGTCTCTTAATGTTCAAAAGAGTCTCCCCATCAAATTTTGACCTCCTACCGCGACCTGGCGAGAATTTAGCTCACTCAGCTGGTCAGGAAAGAGCTCTGCATTTCAATCGTCCCTCATTAACTCAAGGTGTCTCCCTATTAATTTTCAACTTTCTAGGGCGAACAAGAGAGAATTTACATTTTAATCGTCTCTAATCAATTCAGAGACACTCCCTATCAAAATTTTCAGATGACTAGGAAAGAGCCCTACATTTCAATCGACTCTTAATATCTCAAAGAGTCTCCGAATAAAATTTCAACCTCCTAGGGTGAACTGGAGAGAATTTAGCTCACTCAGCCGATCAGGAAAGAGCCCTACATTTCAATCGACTCATAATATCTCAAAGAGTCTCCGAATAAAATTTCATGCGCGGTGCATGACGTTCTTGTAATGGGAATGGGGGGGGGGGGGGGTAAATTCCATTCCCATTACCCATTACCTTTCCTGTAATGGGTAATTGGGAAGACTTGAAGTAATTGCCAGCTTAAAACCCCAGTCTTTGTTTGTAGGCATACCTAATCATACTCACTTTACTGCTTTTATTGCATTTAAGGCCCATTTCACACAGAACGGGCGCGTGGCGAAGACGTGGCGCCGACCTTTGTCACTTCCGCGTCTTTCCATGTAAAAAAATGGCTCAATGTAAAAAGAAGAGACGTGGTGCAGGCAGCCGCCCTTTTTCCCCTGCCACGTCTGTTCGCCGTTTCTCGTGGCGTTCGAGAAGGGTCGCGCCAGTTCCGTGCCACCCGTCACTTCGCCTGAAAAACCGTTCTGGGTACATATTCAGCTCACGCATAACATCAAATGTTCCACCGGTTTTCCCCTTCTTCAGCCACAATGAATGAACCCAATATCTCCTCTTTTTTTGGTTCAGATCAGCCAAGTACACCAAATCCAGCACATCTTGATCATCTTCGTCACTACTCGATGAAAAATCCATGTTAAGTAATCATTACCTTAAAACTCTGCCCACCACTAGCACAGACCCCCTTGCTGTCATTCGTTCTCCCGCTGCCAGTAGAAACTTTGTGTCAACCTCTTAGTCTGCATATAGCAATCGTATATCTCTAAAGTATTACTACCTAATACCCATATACCTAACCCTTGCTATCCCAGACATATTCTGAAATCCCCTGCAGTGTTTCTTAGCTTCAATCGAAGAGTATTTAAAATACTTCGAATTGTATGGAACTTAGCCAGAAAACCCCTTCAGTTACATTTCTTTGGAGCACCATAAAGAAAACGGCAAACAAAATTATCCAAGTGATTAAATTCAGTGCACCTCTCATTCACGTTCTTCCCTAATTAACAACTAAAATACATAGAATAAAAGGTAGGAATTTAGCTCCTAGGTAGGAATTTTTTTAAGTGTTTTTAGTATTTGAGTTTAACTCCTTCACGAAACGAGCATCGAAGATAACATCTATCTTCTTTAAAACACATAAGGCAGCAGGCAAGGAATACAATTTTTATTACTATGATCGTGTGTTGCCCTTCATTGACTATGGTGGGGGTGGTTTGAGGGGATGGGCGTTTTGGTAGGCTGTATCTCATGGTGGTTTATTAGTGTCCAAGTATTTTCGCCTGTAACAGGCCTCATCAGGGATCTAAAATATAAATAACAGTATGCTGCTCTTAGTCATAAGTCTTAGTACTAGGGTTCAGATTGTAAACAGTGGACTAGAGTGACAACTTACATGGTAGGTGTACTAGTTGGGGTACTTACAGGTAGGTAAGCAGTTTGGGTTTGTTTTTGGTCTTGGATAAAACTTAATCGTTGTTGCACCAGATTGGAACTGGTCTGTAATGAATGATAATAGAATGTTGTTAAAATTATGAGGTAATAGTAGAGAGGCAATAAGTCAATAAGTCAGGGATATGTGCTTGGTTAAGTATTGCTAGCCTCCACTCACCAGAACTTGTTGATTGTATGAGAAGAAATTATTGCCTGGTTGTGGTTCTATGAGGTGGAGGTTTTCAAAAGTTTGATGTAGTAAATAATTTATATACATTACTTATATAGTGGGAAGTGGCAAAAAAATTTTAGACCATAAAGAATGGACAATCACCAAGTACTGTTTAGAGGCTAGCATTACTTAACCAAGTCCATATCCCAGACTTATTGCCTCTCTACTATTACCTCATAATTTTAACAACATTGTAATATCATTCATTACAGATCAGTTACACTTGGCGCAACAATGATTTTGTATTATTTAAGACCAAAAACAAACCCAAACTGCGTACCTGTAAATACCCCAACCAGTACCTATGTTCCATATAAGTTGTCACGATTCTCAACTCTTTGCAGTCTGAACCCTGTAGTACTAAGACTTCTAAGAGCAGCATAATATTGCTATTCATGTTTCAAATTCTTGATGAGGCATATAACAGGCGTAAGTACTCGGGCACTAATAAACCACGATGAGTCTGAGTATTGCTTACCAAAATGCTTCATCTCAATCCACCACTACCATCGTCAATTTTTGTTAATAGGGATATGTTTGTGTTCATCAGTTCATTTAACAAGTTACGGTAGGTACCTACTATGTCTCTCGTTTACCGATTTCGGTAACGATAAGAATACATAATCAGTACTTTTTCGATGGAGAAAGAAACGAATCATGTTTTTACTGACAGTGTTTTTCGATAGAAGTGAGTTATTCACTGTTTTGTTCTTACCAGTAATACCTAGATAAAAATTGTGGAGCAAGGTAATATTTTATTTGTATTTTCATCTTTAATGAAAATTATACTTCGTTTATTTAATATCATAGTGAGTGTTTATTAAAAGTTTTTGTTTCTAAATAAAGCAAATTGAAAAAATAAAGAGCGTATTATTATTTAATCCTATGTTTACAATATAAATATGAAATTTATAAACAACATTACATCAAGTTACTATGTACTATTGATTTATAATAACTCCAGCGTTTTACGTTTCATCCCCTGCATTTGACGATATAATTTTGCCAACAAAAAAAATTTATAATTTCAGTGTTTTTGTGCTGTAGGCACATGGATTTTCGGTAGCCAAGCTAAGATTTCTACAAATGAAATTTATGTTTTATATTTTTAATTTAAAAAATGACCTTTTTAAAAAGGACCCCATGGGTGTATTCCATACCCCCCCCCCCCCCCCCCCACAGACCTCCCGGTAGAGGACTTCCGCCCCCACCCAAGAAATTTTTTTAATTCGCGGGTCTTTTCTGTTATATCCCCGCATTTACAAACTATTTTTTATAGAATGCAAGCTAAAATAAAATGCTCGCAAGCTCGCATCTAAAAAATGCATTACATCAAGTAGTCAATCCCTTAGTAAAAATACGAATTAGTTGGACATACAGGTCAGAATGAATGAATAGTAGAGAATAAACGGAAATATGCGGGGATATAACAGAAAAGGCCCTAATACGTCACTGGTTACCGTAAATCGTATTAACTAAAAGTTTATATTAATTACAAGTTTTATTGAATAATTATATTTCAAGAAAGTTGTGGCAAAGTTTTCAGTATAGTTTAGGAGTTCAGTTTAGATGCTTACTTGAAGTAGGCGGGGGCGGCCGACCAGACGTGGCCGACGTCCAGCTCGGCGGAGGCGACGGAGGTCGCGGCGTCGGAGGCTTCTGCGTGATCGCCGGCCGGATCCGCTGCGTCGTCGACGACACTCCGTTGTCAAGGTGATTGTCGTCGAAGGGGGGCGCCAGGTCGAGCTCGCCGCCCTCCGGCACCCGGCAGCAGCTCCCGAAGTAAAACCTATCGATGCAGGTCCCCAGGTGGGTCCCGTTCATTTTGGCGCAGGAGAAGGCGAACATGCACGTGCCGGCTTCCCCGGTTTTTCGGCTCACGCACGGTAGGTGTCTGATGTTCCGTCCCATTCCTGAAAAACAAACCAAATTAAATGCTGAATATTCCTGTTTATAAGTAATAAAAAGAGGAATAATGAGATTGCTCCAGATCCGTCAAAATATAAAAAAAATACTAACAAGTTGGGTGTGGCACATAGCTTCCTCGTTTACCTATCATATTCTTCCAACTATCATCCGAATTTAAGCGAACTCAAACGACTAGAGAGTGAAAAGATGGAACATGATGGAATTTGAATTTGCGCATGCGCAGAATAAAGTATTGATTTGGCAACGATGAAACTGATAGGGGACCGTCCACTCCCTAGTTTGCACATTCCCTGAAAATTTCATCCAAATCGGATGAAAACTGTGGAAAATGAGCTTGTTACAAGGATTTGCGGACCGACACACACACACACAGACACATAGACAGACACGGAACCAAAGTTGTTCAGAATGGTCTAAAACGTGAAATGCGAACGGAAATTACGATTTTGGAGACCAACATTTTTTTTTCTCCCGAAAGTGAAAACAATGCTTCCGCTATCTTTAGGTAGACTCGGAAGCAGTATGAACTTTTGGCATATCTTATGGCTGGGGGGCAGGGAAAACATTCCTAACTACAAAACGTGTTACAAAGCCACTGATTATTTATCTCTTTCTTATTCGCCCCAAACTATACATTTATTATTCAATAAAACAAAAGGCTCCAAGTTTCGCCACTTCAAGCAGGTTGAAGTCTGGTGGCTGAGGAAGGGTTTTCAGTTACCTTGGAGCATTAATATACAACAACGGCCACTGAGCTCTATGGGCTGTGCACGTAGGATCATTGTCTTGATGGAAGACAAAATTGGACTCCAGTCCCATTATTATTTTGCATTATTTGAATTATTATTAATATTATTATTTTGCATTATTTGAATTATTATTAATATTATTATTTTGCACTCGGTTTGAGATTTTTTTTTTTTTTTTTTAGAATGTCAATATAAACATTTGCATTCATTATTCCATCGATTACGTGAAGCTCGCCTCCACCAGTTGCACTTATGCAACCCCAGACCATGACATTCCCTCCAGCATGCTTAAAGCCGGGTTTACACTATGTAGCAGAGCTATATAGCACAGCTATATAAAGCTCAGCTATATAGCTCGGCTACAAGTTCAAAAAGTGACACTGGAGATTTGCTATATATAGCCCGGCTATATAGCAAATTTAACCCTATTTTCTCTGCTATATAGCAGATATCGTGCTATCCAAAAGTTTCGGTAAACATCAAAGGGATTCTGAGCTATATCTAGCTCTGCTACATATAGCTCTGCTACACGTGCATTTTTGTTTGTAGCAGAGCTACATGTAGCTACCCCCTCCCTAAATGCCGCCGCGGGACCTTTGATGTCGCATGTTTGTTTACTGTTTTGACTCAGCTTGTGGTCAGAGTCCTTTTTGAAACTTCCATCACAACGAACTTCATAACTCAAGTTTTCTATATGATCCTCGTTAAGGTCTTTCAAAAGGTACCACTGTATCGTGTCCTAGCCTGAAGTGAGGGCTTGATCCAATATCTTCTTTTTTTTTTTTCTTTTTTTTTTTGTTGAAAATATCACATTAGCTGAGGCTACAGCAGCGGCTGCTGCAAGAACTACCTTCTTCTTCGGCATCTGGCTACGAACTGAACAGCTGTATACTGTATAGCTCTGCTACACGAAATTAGCATCAAAAATTTACTTATAGCACAGCTAAATCTAGCAGAGCTATATGTAGCTGACGGAGCTATTTAGCTTAATTTTTTTATATAGCTACGCTATATAATAGAGCTATATAGCTCTCCAGCTATATAGTGTAAACCCGGCCTAACAGTGGCAAATTTAGATTTTCAAGGACTTTTCCCGTTTTCCGCCAACTACTTGTCCTTCCATCATCCCCAAATTCTGTATAATATTATTAGGGCAGATGGAAGGACAAGTTTGGCGGAAGACGGGAAAAACCCTTGAAAAGAAAAACAAGTTGGGTGTGGCACATAGCTTCCTCGTTTCCTATAATTTAAATACGTAAATTCTATTATGCTCCATTTTTGGTTTATTATTTTCAATAATAAGCCTATGTGATCGTATAGCAAAAATTTTTTATAAACCTCCCTCAAACTTTGTCATTTTACGTTTCAAAGTGCGTAGAATCCAAATTTGCAATGTCCGTCCGCCTTCCCCCGTCCGCCGTCCGGGCCATAAAAGGCCTTCGAATTGACTTTAAAAATCCGTTCTTTCGCACATACACTCTATTGGGGGTCAAGTTGGTCGTAACTTCTCGCCAGCTCGATCGCTCTACACCCATGGGTGCTATGAGCCAAAAATAGGTGAAAAATTGTCTTTTTCGAGGCTTTGAGTGTTAGACTGACGTACGCGCGTACGCCTGGAGGGTGGGAGAGGGTGGGTGGGAGGGAGAGTGAGAGGGAGGGCGAGGCGGAAGGAGTGAGAGGGAAGGGAGGGCGAGGGAGTGTGGGGGAGGCGGAGGGAGTGAGAGCAAAGGGAGGGGAGGGGGAAGGGAGGGGAGGGAGGGTGAGGGAAGGCGAGAGAGAGTGTGATGAAATTAATTCCAATTAGAAGAGATTGTTTATGAGTATGAAAATACTCATAATTCTATTCTACGCTTTATGATATAAAGCTTCGCTTCCTTCGGGCGTCCCTAGACGGCCCCATTTATTTATTTTTTTTCCTCAACTTTACTATAAAGCGAAAAATTATGGGGTCCTGGAGCTGTAATGCAGTGAACGAGTGAACCAAATATTGGAAGCGCGAACCCCCGAGTTTCGATAGTAAATATACTATAAGTGAGGCTAAATAATTACGGTCAGTTTTCTACGTAGAAGGTCTGTATGATACAGAAATAATAAAACTTTGTGTAATAATTTGCAGCGTT
The DNA here is from genome assembly GCA_030762985.1 of Adelphocoris suturalis. Classification (NCBI taxonomy): domain Eukaryota; kingdom Metazoa; phylum Arthropoda; class Insecta; order Hemiptera; family Miridae; genus Adelphocoris; species Adelphocoris suturalis. The sequence goes on along the minus strand of CM061041.1, from coordinate 70,468,258 downwards.
TTTCACTCCCTATTTGTCCGATATTGCTCAAATTTGGATGATAGTTGGGGGATGACGATTTGATCATCCCATATCAATTTCAACAAGATTGTATCATTAATAGCTAATGCGCATGCCAAATCAATGCTTCATTCTGCGCATGCGCAAACATAAATTTCATCATGTTCCATCTTTTCACTCTCTAGTCGTTCGAGTTCGCTTAAATTCGGATGATAGTTGGAAGAAGATGATATGTGGGGTAGTTGGCTTTGAGGAATATATCCTAGAGTTGTTGAGGGTGAGGATGAGAGATCAGCTTCTCGTATTAGGTACTTTATTAGGTTAGGGGGACCCATCCTCTTGTCATAGTTTTAAATTTGTTGTCTGTACCTTTTAACATGTTGTTGAAGGTAGGGGGGGTTTAATTTTAGTTTTAAAATTAATAAAAGATGCAAAATGTTAGAGCAAGCACTTATCATTATTTAATAATATAGGTACTTAGTTTGGTGGTCTGGATGCTCGCAAGCTCCCATATCAAAAATACATAACATCAAGTAGTCAGTCCCTTAGTAAAAGTTCAGATTATTTGGACACATAGGTATGAATGATGTGTATAGTTTGGTGGTGTGGATGCTCGCAAGGACTTCAAGGTCGTATCTCAAAAAGTATCGTATGTTTCGTCAGTCAAATCGGGGTCATTCTCATTTCATTTGCCGCTTTGGGTCGTTTGAGAACCTCAGTGATGTGAAATATGAAAGTGCTCGAAAATGAAGTTAGATCGGCAAATACTACTCATTGTACATTGCAGATTTGTGTTCCATAGATGAACAGTGAGTTTTTCATTGATGTATTTTACATATTTTTTTGTATTAAAAAACATGATATCCAACTCATGAGTGTTACCGGATTTCAAAAATTGATTTCTGTAAAATGGATGACTTGGGCAAAATTGTTGTCGTTGCTCAAGTAAGTACAAAAGAATCACGTTCAAACGTAATATTCAGATTTTACGGAATTCATGTTGAAGGTAGTGTAATTGAGCTTAAATCTCAGGAGTGTTACCCTATTATTGTACCGTAATATCAGGAGTGTTACCCATCCTTGGTCACACTCCTGAGAGGTAACACTCATAAAAATTTCCAGTAAAAATGGCGTCACACAGGATGATGAACTGACAAAACCCGGGGATGGCTACTGTTTGAAACCTGTCACCAAGCAGTATGGTTGTTGACATCGGATTATTTTGTTTAAGCACTAACAACACTCGTAAGTAGTGTAACACTCATGATTGAAAATAAAAATACTCAACATGTTTTTAAGCTTCTTTCGCTGTAAAAACTGCTGCAACTCCAATCACTCCACTACAGTCTCACATCTTCAACTGGACAATATATACTTCACATCTGACTGTTTCCCGCCATTTTCCATCAGCTTTCTTGATCGCAAAAATGATAACACTCCTGAGGTCCCATTGAGAAGAGATATGGGGACTGACTGAAAAACTAGTTTTTCACGGGTTGGGAAAAATCTTAAAAATGTAAATCCTTACTCTAAATAAAGAGGAACCAACTTACTGCAGCTAGTAACCCTGGCCAGTTCTAGATTGTCATTGTTTCGTAACTACCTAACTTCTACTTAGGTGTTAGGTGTGTTAGGTAGGAGGGGACAGTAACACTCATGAGTTTCCAGGATTTCAGGTTTCATTCGTCATCACTGTGTATTGGTTAAAGGGGATTTTGGGCAGTCAAATTATTACTTCGTTGATCTCCCAACTTATACAACCCTTTTTTCCCCCAAAATCACTAGTTTTGGTGGGAACTTGGCAATATGTCGACACATAAACTGGTCGACACCTCCTGTCGCCATTTTTCCACACCAGGTGTTGAAGAACGTCGATAACGCACATCTTTGAAACTGGTCGACGGATTTATGTCGAAAAATTTGAGATCCGTTTTTCGCTGTATTTCAACAACAGGAGTTGAACATGAGCTAAAAACACCCCTCTTGAAACTGGTCGACTGCTAAACGACGACAAAAGGGTTGTTTGGCCACTACCTGTCCTCAGCCTTGGTCCCATGGAGTCTTTCAATCCGAGGATTAAATGAAAAGTCACATTTACGTTTCTAAACTGTTATGTGATCGTGTTATGAGACCACGAAACTATACACTTCATTCTGATCTACACATCCAACTAATCTGCATTTTTACTAAGGGATTGACTACTTGATGTTATGTATTTTTGAGATGCGAGCTTGCGAGCATCCAGACCACCAAACTATACACTTCATTCTAACCTACATGTCAGGTATACGAAGGATGTCGATGTAAATATGTCGACGTATCCCCATGGTTGACTTGGACGACCTTTTTCAACAAGGGGTGTTGAAAGTTGTCGACTAGTCGCTGTATTTTTGTGTCGCCATATTTCCAATGCCTGTGAAATCGACATTGGTCAACCCTTGGTGTTGAAAGATGTCGACACGGCTTCTTGCCCGTTTGTCGACCAGTTTATGTGTCGACATATTGCCCCCCATCCGTTTTGGTCAAGAATTGTGAGAATTCGTCGTCGGGGACATGAAAGCGGCAAATGAAATGAGAATGACCCATCGCTCTCCCGTTTATTATAACTATACCTTGTATTTTCACAATAAAGTTGTGTTCAGGATCCCGTTAAACGTTGTTGTTCCGTTTCCCGTGATTATTCATTGGTCACAAATTTACTAACACTCCTCAATAGCTGATCCCTCGTGTCCGCATTTTTCGCCGTAAGCATTTTTCGTGCCATCACCGGGTTACAGTCGATAACGACCGTGCGTATTCACCCTAATTACCGATAGGGAATTAGTTTTTGAATTGAAATGAAATGGATTCGTCAGTTTCAAGGTGGACGTCTTGACGGAAAAGCGAGGAAGGGCGAGTGGAATGTCGCGCTCCGCGCCGCCGACTTTATTGAAAAAGAACCTGATTCGGGATTACGCGCCTCTTACTCTTTCCAACCTACTTTTACAATTACCACGGTTCAGGGGGAAAACGTGACCCGACGGAAGGAAGAAGAATCGAGAGAAAAAAAAAGAAAGAAAAGGACTCAAAAAGAAGATGAAGACGGACGGAGATAGAAAGAAGAAACAGACGCCAAAGGCAGGTACGTGGAAAGGTGCTCGTAGGGGGTGATGGGCGGCATTGACCTCATTCAAATGAGGCGAGTCCAGTTGTGGGTCAGCCTCTCGAGATGCTCCGACAATGAGCAGCTTTTCGGGTCATTCAAGTGGTTTTGTGCCTTTAGGGGGGGGGGGGGGGGGGGGGGGGTCCAGCGATCTTCCACTCTTTCAAACATGCTTTCAATGACAAGGCCGCTCGCTTCGAAGAAAAACCACGTGTCCAGCAGATAGGAAAGCGGCGTGTGCTGCGGCTCACGTGAACACTCCGCTATTTTTTTTAATCGTTGATTGTAGTAAGCTAAGAAAGTTGGCAGGAATGTAAAATGTTTCCATCCAAATGCTCTTTTCACTCTCTAGTCGTTCGAGTTCGCTTAAATTTGGATGATAGTTGGAAGAAGATGATAGGTAAACGAGAAAACTATGTGCCACACCCAACTTGGCAGATTTTTTTTTGCAAATATTAATGAAATGTAAGTATATTTTTCAGCATAAATTTGTTCATAAATTGTTTAATGATCTAGTTCATTTTTGATAAACTTCTTTTTACTAAAATTCTGTTAAAAATATTGATTTAACAATTTTTAGCCAGCCATTTATAGTGATTTTTTTAGCACAATTTTTGCAATTTGACTAATTTAATGTGCTCAAAAAATGATGGCCAACAACTCGTCCTGTCGTTCTGTTGTTTGGAAAGCTTGATTTTTTGGCGCAAGAACGGAATTTTTATCTCAATCCTAAGGAGGGTTATCGTCTGGAAAGAAACACACACACACACACACACTTATATATATATATATATATATATATATATATATATATATATATATATATATATATACTAATAGATTAGAAAGGTAAACAAACAAGGATTAACACTCACTTCTGAATATTTCGCTCGACGCGTTTTCAACAGACCCACAATATATATATATATATCGTTCGTATATATATATATATGAAAAAATTTTATACTCTATTATTTGTTTCAGAATGTCCCTAAAAGGACTTCAATGAAGGAAATTTTCAAAAATTTTGATTTTTAAATTTTTGGAGCCATTGCAATAGCTTCATTTTTTACGAAATTCGCTAATTGATGAGTAAGTTCTGAAACGTAAAAAGCAAGAAGGAATTTTGATTTTGGAGGAAAAACGTTTTTTTCGACTTCAATTATGGACACAAAGCATCCCTAACTTTGGTAGTGAGGAAGCAAAAATGATAGCTTTAAAGAGAGAGAATTTAATATCGTATTATAATAAGCTAAAATTGCATGGAAATTTTAGTATAAATGAATAATTGTTAGTAACCACTTTTGTGTGCAAGACAAAAAACATACTAAGATAGTAAAATTTGGCGATTCAAAACAGATTTTGAATTTTTAAATTTTTAAATTTTCATTGATTTTTTCAGCAAATAGATATGGAATATGAGTACGTTTTTCAGCATTATTTTGTAATAAAAATCGCTTTTGGGATGCTTTAAATGTCAACTACGAAGAAGAGGGGAGTCTAACGATTCCAAATCGTATTTTTAAAATTAGAAAACAATTGTTTGGAATGGAAAATTTTCGTTTTGAAAATGGTGGGTGGAATAGAGTACACACCGCTCGAATGGGTTAATAGCTTCCTACTTTCGAGGTTAGGAAAAAATCAACAAGCAGGTGAGGTGTGTAGCTCCACCTAGGAATGATTAAGGCAAGAACTCCAATGTGATTGTGCTGGGAAAATGAAGATATGGGAAAGTCGAGAGAGTTGGGACGTTTCCCGCTTTTTTTTTTTCAGAGTAAGAGTAGCATTTAATTTTTCTAGGCAAGAATATTCTGGAAAGTTTTAGCGGAGAAAGTTTTATAGTAGTTACATTTTCTTCAAAATGTATTACGGCTGATTCACTCAATTGTGTGAATAGAAGCCGAGTGTTGGTTATCGTTTTATATGCGAATGCCTCGTCAGTTTTTCTGCGCCCACCTTTCTCTTCGATACAAGTCATGCAAAGATCCCAGGGAAAATCTTAGATTATTATTTTTTTTTTTTTTTTTTTCATTTACAAAAAGGTCCAGTCATGATCATATGAGTGATTTTTCGTAAATTATCGTATTGTATAACGTTATGGTGTTTTGAAATTTCAGCTATTAATTTTTATGGCAAAAACGTGATCTAAATAATAATCTGCTCTTCAATGGGTTTCGACTAACTATCGTTGAAATTGAAACCTAACTCTAACAGTAGATACCTTTGAGGTATCTTAGACAAAGCATATTGTTAACAGAGCTTGTGGAATGATTGTGCAGTGATTCGCTATGGTTTGGCACTTCCCGTATTTGGAGCTGAAGGCGACAAAAGTGTCCGATTAGAAGCATGGAATTCAGGAAGTTGCATAGTCCTTTGTCTTCATACAAAAGATCATTATAATGCTGTCACCTTCGAATCGATCTCATTTTTGGCCTCTCAAAACTGCGTAACTACATGGAGAAAGATTGGATGAAGCATTACGCTAAATCGCAAATTACCAATTGTAATGATAATTTTTGATAAATATTCGTAACTAATATACGGATAGATGAGACCTACGTTATTCAATAGTTTTCTAATTTTTTTCCAGTACTAGAGTAAAACAGAATGACTCTATGTATTCTATACTCCATATAGATTAATAATTAAACAAAGTTTTATGGTGAGTAAGAATGAAGTAATGATTTGAGAACACAGAAATTGGCAGGGGATCATCTACAGCCTGACCCTCACATTCCTTGATAATGTTATCTAAATTGGATGAAAATTGTGGAAATTAAGCTCGTTACAATGATCACACATTCGTGCATGCTCAGCACTGAAGTATTGATTCAGGAACGTTGAAACTAATTGATGAAAATGTCACAGAAATCGGTTGAAAATTGTGGAAATTGAGCTCGTTACAAGGATTTGTGGACACAGGACAGACACTCACAGACAGACAGACACGGAACGACAGTTGTTCAGAATGATCTAAAACAGTATTTCTTAAAGTGGGGTACATGAACAAAGTCCAGGGGGTACAAGCTCTATGTATTGCTGAGTTTAAAATTTACAATGCATCGCAAAAAACAAAAAATACAAAATATTAATAATAATGAAAAATAAAATTAAAGAAATAAGAAATAAAATAAAATGCGTCAGCTGTGGTTATTTTCCGCGGTCAAGATGTGGATGTAGAGGTTTTTAACCCACGAAGAATGAACCAACAACCACTCATTCTGTGAATAAATTTCAATCTATGTGTTTGAAGATGATTCCAATTGAATTCGTTAGTTGTACCTAACCTCTTGTCTCAGAATTCATGCACACTCACTACTTACCAATTATTTCAATCATTTCACTAATTTTCGAACCAGAAAATTTTTCAATACAAAAAGTGCAATATTTCTGTCATTAGGTACATATTTCTCGCGGTCTGTGGGGTTGTGATTAGTAATTTTTTCTCATCCAACCCTGCATTTAGACGCATTATTTTAACCATTTATTTTCAAAGTATTTTTTTCGAAGATTGATTTTGAGTTTAAAAACTTTTTACTATTAACAAAATGTACTTATGCTTACGGCCTTCTTTGTTACTAAAGTACCTACCTACCGATTTTTCGTCATATTAAAAATATTTCATCTTATACAATCATGAATGTGTTTACAAATTTGTATTCTGCAAACACAGTTCATAAATATTAAAAGTCGTATTTTGTTAATAATAGGTAATCCCTGAGCTCTGGAAACTTTAAAAAAATGTTATTATTAACTCAGTACCTATATGTGTTGATAATTTTTTTTGGGATGATGGGTACTTCTAACTCTATAGGGATACATGGCCATTCTCTTTTTTTTTCCTTTTTTTTTAAATTGGCCTTAGCTTTTGCCATAGCCATGTATTTATTTAATCATTTATCATATTTTAATGTTACAGTTTTTCATAAATGTTTACAATATTTTATACACTTTAGGGCTGTTGGAATATGCAATGCATGTGAAGTTTGTTGGCATTTCTATTAATTTAGTTAAATCATTAAGCACAGAGTTCCTTTGAGTCACAAACTTGCTGCACAGCATCACTAAATGTTCCAGATCTTCGTCCGAATCGCAAAGGGAAGATTCTTGGCGTATTCTTTTTTCGTATAGGTACCTCTTGCAAAGCCCATGGCCGCTTCGAAGACGGGTTATCGTCAGAACCATGTTCCGTGGGTAGACCCCTCCATGGTGGAACCATGGTCGTTGTCTGACGGACGGGCATCCATTCTTGTAAAAGGTTCCTCTTGTGTCTTGCCGGTATTCCTGCCATTGATCTTGATGTCGGTTGCGAATCCATGGGATCAAGTCAGTTCGGATGATTTTCATTCCGTTATTGATTTGGCCATTCAATGCCATTTTGGCGTATCGGTCCGCTGCTTCATCACCCATGACACCTATGTAGGCTGTATTTAACCCATGCCACCGTAGTTTTCCTATTCATCCAGTTCCTTTCGTGCACCATTTGCAACACACTGCGTTCAGTCAAAAAAATTTGCTTGCCGGTGATAAGTTTTTCAATTTGATGGCTGAACTGAGACTGTCTGTAAAAATCACCACGTCTTGACTAGCGTCGTCTTCTGCCCACTGAATAGCCTCTCTGATCGCCATCATTTTTGCTGTATACACAGACATTTGATCGGGACCCCGGATCGATCTATGTTCACCATTCGACATATCAATACAAGCGAAGCCTGTTCTGCTTTCTATTCTTGATCCATCTGTGAATATTATACGTGACATAGGCCATCTCCTTCTTACTTCCTCTCCAAATATTGCACTAACCGAGCTCATAGTTTAAGTTCTCATACCATTCTCGTTTCTGCTCGGTGGGTACATGGAAAAAAAAGTTTAAGAAACACTAGTCTAAAACGTTAAATGCGAGTGGAAATTTTGATTTTGAAGATAGAAAAAAATTGTCATCTCCCGAAAGTAAAAGCGATGCATACGGTACCTATTTGAAGGTACACTCGGAAGCAAAACACAATGCAAAAAAAAAAAAAAAAAAAGCATCCCCACCCCCAAAATGCCGCCGTGCCGACGGCTGTACTACCCCTTTTCCTACGAAACATTGGGTGAAACAGAATACGTAAAATTAGTTAGAACGGTATGTTTCTTTTGGGTTAGGTAATTTACCTCCTGTTGAGAAAATAATGGATTCCACGCCGATCATATTGAAAATACATTTCCTAGTTTGCGGAACTGTCTTGGCGGAAATCCAATCGGTGTCAAAACGCCAGTACAGTACTGATTGGCCTCGACGCCAACGGGAAAAAAATTATTCCGTTTTAACGAGAAAAGTTCCCACAAAAAGAATAGTCTTCACCTTTCTGGCTCATTTACCCAGTCAACTGTCAACCCGCTGGCAGCGATTGTTGCGTTCTCGAAGATCCACGGGGGAAAAAAATCAATCGCTTATCCTTCAAGTCACAGCTGACAGGTGTTTCGAACAATGGAAATTGAAATAAAGGGTAAAGTCAAAAGTTACATGCAACATGATTGTATGAGCGAATTTTCGTAAATTATCGTATAGTATTTTGTTAAATTGTTGAGTGCAAAGATACTATTAACTATCAACTTTATGGCAAAAAAGTACACTAAATAATAATCTGCTTTTCAAAAAGAGATTTTGGTTTTAGCATGAATATGCTTTAGCCAAGACCTAACTGCGGAAAAACGTTGTATGAGATTGGAACGAAAGTAGCGCAATACAGATAAACATCCATTGCTAGGGAGTGATGTCCGATAGCGACCTGGTATAATAGGCACTCATAATAATAAGACGAGAAAATGCAAAAATGCAAATGCTTGAAGTTCTATGCTGAAGCATATTCATGTTTCGTAATTTTGTCCGAAGACTCACGAACTCACGCGAGGCGCGACGCGCCGAGTTTTAGCAGTTTTTATTGATTTTTTAGCAAATTTTAATAACATTTAATTACATTTTTCAGTATAATTTTGTACATTAATTTTTTATTGTTCTATTTTACAGTTGATCAACTTTATTACCACAACCTCTCCTCCCTTTCCCCTTCACTTACCCATCTATATAAAGTGACAGACCGACAGACTGACTTCAGTACTGTTTCGATGTCCTGATGATGATGTCTTTGCATCGAAAGCGCTCGCCCTCGTACTCGACTTGCTAGTGACGACGGATTCCTCCGAAAGGTACGTAAATGATAATTTTACTATTATTACTAACGGAAATAACCCTTTAGATATAATACCTACTTACAATTTATCAAGTGATAATGGTAACAGATCTCGCTCGGGTTTTTTAGCATGGAACATGCTTTAGCCTTGGACTGACTAGTGAAAACCGTTACGCAGATGTGTCACGAAGTTTTTTATTTTTTCTTAGGATTTTAACGTACAACGAAGTCGTTGCAGGGGAAATGAAACTTCTTCAGTGTTTATGGGACAAAAATCGTTCTCCATTCGTTCTCTGGATTTATCACGCATTTCTTTCGCACTTGTTCTTCTATTTATGAAGTAGTTTTATATTTATTTATGTTATAAATGGATATAGTAAATAATGCCGCTTGTTTTGTTGTCACGTGTTTGAGAAGTTAATCTTGACAAAAACCATAATAGAAAATCACCTACCTAGGTAGGTACTTCCTTCCAATTTCGATTCTATTTTTTTGTCGTATGAAGCTCCTGATAAATTTGGTTTTTGTTACTTGTCACTTCTGCCAGGCATGTTCCATGTTTCTTGACTTTTAGCCACAGGCTCTAAGTAATAACATCCAGGGGGTCTGCCCCCCCCCCCCCCTCAAAGACAATAGTAACAACTTAATTCATTTCCAATGACGATAATAATGAGTATTAAAAGAGAATATATTCGAGATTGAACAAAAAATATCCAACTTTACTCACGTGTGTCGTAAAGGTTACTGTGCGCGACGGCAAGAACTCCGACGTTCGCTCTGTCAGGGAAACAGTGAGCTATGATTTCAGAGATCACTATCAAGGGCAAAGTTTAATGCAACCACTTGTTTGTACTGAACGTTTTTCCATAATTATTCGGTAATAGGTTCGATCAATAATTGATTTAGTTTTTACTGCATAATACTTTATATGAATCCGAGTTATTTTATCAGGTTGTATATCAAAATTATAGTTCCAACACCTTCTTCACATTCTTAGTTCACCTATTGTCTATGCAGTATGGAACAAGAGAGAAAGTAAACTTCTGCACACAAACATTATAATATTACCATCTACAAAAATAATATTGACAAACAATTATTGTTCAACTCCACCTCAGGTGTTGATTTATATATTCAGTTAAGTAGTGATATATTCTATATTCGAGTGTTCCCTCTTCTCCCAAGTATTATTATGCAGTAAGTACCGGCCATTTTATAAAGACCTTTGGAGAATCTTATAACAAATTCATTATTGAAACTATAGAATATTTATTTATTATATAAGAATGCCTCTTCTGCTTAATACATTTAATTGAAGAAACCAATGATGTAGGTTTAGTAGGTACACTTCGTTTTGTGGATGGTTCAATAATATAAAATTGTACCAAAGAAAATTGATTTTAATTTAAAAATCAGTTCATTTCATGCTTGAAATGGAAACCCCTATTGCATCATTCGAAAATGGGGGGGGGGGGGGGGACTTCAGTCGAAAACTCGTTCCTAGGCACTCAGTTCAACTTGGTGGAACCAAAATGAATTCAAACTGAGATCACAATCCATGGTTTACATTGAACTCGGATCCTGATAAACCGAGTTCGCGTTATTTTGGTGAAAGCGGGTCTAAAAGGCAGTCGGTTCGTGGCGTGAGTTTGCCCTTGTAAAGTTAAACATCACAATAAAACCCTTTTCAATGCTAACAGATGGCGACGAGACCTAGAGAAGACGGCGGCGTTGCGTGTCACGAGTTAGCGGGCAGCGCCGCAGGCCAATTATCGCTCTCAGGCATCCAGACGCAAGTACGAACGCACCGTTAAGTGCAATTGCGACTGGGAACTGTGGGAGCTGTTTTGCCTACTGACCGTATTGCAATCGAAATTGCATACCTACCTAGTTTGGGATGGGAGAGACCCCGACACACGCAGAAGGTAGATTGTGTTCTGGAAGCTTAGGTATAACCTATCTTCATTTTTCAATCATAATCATAATTTTCCAATCATATTCAACGTTTTTTCTAACCATATTCAGCAAGTTCAACGAAACTAAGTTGAATTATATACGAACTCTACGGAATATAAATATATTTATATACAAATTGTGTTGAAGTAGTACAAGAGTCTGATGGTCACGATATTTAAACGTTTTGGATTTCTTTCAACTACAATAATGGCGTCAGGTAATTGTTGTCCAAATGAAATGTGAAATGAAATGTACGAGTATTTACATAGGAACCTAATGTATATTAGACTTCCTTTATTAATTATAGACTGGTCTTTTGCGTAGAAGAACAAGCCAATACAGAATTAATAAAACTTTGAGTAATAATTTACAGCGTTTTCTGGTTTGAACTGACCTACCTATATCCACAGTATAAACACCCTATATTCAAGGAAGTTTAGTGTTTGACGAAGAATTGATAAATCGTAATGAATTTCTACTTTTAAATGATTTTCCGAATCTACGTATCAAAAACGTAAACCAAAAGAAACGCTTGCATACGAGTCTGCAACACATTGGGACATTAATTTTATGTCTTTAGTTACAGACTCGTATGTGTTGCAGACTCGTATGCAAGCTCTAAGAGCCACTCAGCTGATCCGGACCCTGGGCATCGTCAAGTAAATGTCCTAAAGAGGCCGTACATACGAAATTACAGCTTCCTAGAGTGTAAAGTATAGAAATTACCTATTAAAATTACCTATTAAACCACTGCTTCACAAATCAAATCGTTCTCGCAATATTCGGATAACCTGCTATGAATCAAATCATCGAAACACCTGCTCAATGAAATCATCAGAAATTATCAAGCGGTTGCGATCATGTTCACAATATCAATTATTGAGAATGATCACCTGTGTGTACACAATTATTCAAATAACCTTGCTCATAACTCAGCTTGTTGGCCACGCACTTCGCAGTAGTTAACATGATCGAGATCGGATAAATCGAGAGCTTCCGAACGAATGGTCAACGAATTTTGTGGGATGAAAAACGACGAAGTACCATTTCCCTAGCAACCACTCGGTTGTAAGCGGAAATCATCAGAAAACCAACGGTAACGCTTTTTTTAACGGTTTTTTCGTTCATGTGCCAAAGTAAAGACATAAAATGTCAAAAATTTTGAGGGGGAGGGTAGCCATTTTTTTCTTCTGATTGATCACAAAGGTTCATTATTGAAAATAGTAGCAGTTGTGAGTAATCCAAAATCCGTTAAAAATTATTCGCTCACGATAAGATTTTAAAAATTATTTCTGCTATATTTCTTTATAATATACCTACTATGATTTACTTTGTAATAACGACGTCGTTTGAGTCGAACTTAAACTTGGAAATATATTTCTCGATCCACTCAGTGTCAACTAATTGTTAATGCCGAGGGCAGTCACACTCGTAGAGTCGCACGGGCTAGCGGGACATTCCCGTTACTGAAACCTTTGGCTCCAACTTCGGCTCTTCACGTGAAGGATAGCTAAAATTTTTCGGGAGAATAAGTGAGCTCTACAAAATTCTAATTTGGTAGGTTTGTTATAATTACTTACTGTGAATCCGGCTCTGGAGATTTATGAATGTGGCATTTACCTAGTTAACGTTTCTTTATTCGGACAGCTCAGATTATAGCAAGCTTTAAAAAAAACAACGTTAAATCGATTTCGACGGTTAGGCCATCATCAGTAACAAATTTCTCCCTTGATGGGAAAAACAAAAGATCATGGATAGGTCTAGTACCTACTGCTTACCAGTTGGTACCTACTACTCAATTGTATACCAACCATGTAGTGCCTTCATTTCACAAGATTATTCCATTATGGTTACAAAACTATATTAGTTTTTAACTTAGAGTAATAAATCAGCATTCCTTGACTCTACAATGGCTTAGAGGTCATGAAATGTCGTGGTAAAATGAGAGCATTCCAAAAAGTGGCGAACGATTTTCCTACTATGAAAACTATGGGAGTTACTCTTCCCTAGTAACGCCTTGGTTGTACGTGAAAATCAATAGAAAATGTGCCGGTCGGGAAAAAAAGTGTCGGTCGGGAAAAAAAGTGTCGGTCGGGAAAAAAAGTGTCGGTCGGGAAAAAAAAGTGTCGCAAAAAATTCCTTGACCCCCAGCCAAAAGACATATCCATGTCAAAAAGGCCTCCTGTCCTTAAATTGGTCTTTTTCTTTATGAAACTCGAACATTTCTCCCCAGGAACTGGGGCTCCTTTAGGGAGATTAAGATTCAAAAGTATGAAATATCTACTTAATTATAGTTTTCTTTTTTTTATCGAATTTAAAGTTATGAGCTTTTTTTGAAAATCAAATTTAAAATTGTTTACGTTCAAGTAGGTAACGATGTTTTTTACATTGAAAATGTCTTAGTCGATGGGTCAACCGGAAATTTTGTTACGGAAATTTTTTACGCAAAGAAAAAAACGTCACGCAACCTTTAAACAAATTAGGTGTTGTTTTGACATTTTATGTCTTTGCTATGGCACATAAACTAAAAAAACGTCACGGAGAATTGCTCACGAAAATATTTTGATGATTTCCGCTTACAACCGAGTCGTTGCTAGGGAAATGGTACTTCGTCGTTTTTCATCCCACAAAATTTCGTTGACCATTCGTTCGAAAGCTCTCGATTCACCCAACCATATTATGTTAACTACTGCGAAGTGCGTGGCCAACAAGCTGAGTTATGAGCAAGGTTATTTGAATAATTGTGTACACTCAGGTGATTATTCTCAATAATTGATATTGTGAACATGATTGCCACCGCTTGTTAATTTCTGATGATTTCATTGAGCTGGTGTTTCGATGATTTGATTCATAGCAGGTGATCCAAATATTGCGAGAACGGTTTGATTTGTGAAGCGGTGGTTAAATCATTTTAATAGGTAATTTCTATGCTTTACACTCTAGGAAGCTGTAATTTCGTATGTAGCCTCTTTAGGACATTTACTTGACGATGCCCAGGGTCCGGATCAGATGAGTGGCTCTTAAAGCTAATTTCTATGTTTTACACTCTAGGAAGCTGTAATTTCGTAAGTAGTATGTAGTTTTATATTTATTTATGTTATAAATGGATGTAGTAAACAATGCCGCTTGTTTTGTTGTCATTTGGTTGAGAAGTTAATCTTGGTTATAGTAATTGTAGACGCGCACCATAACAGAAAATTACCTACCTGTGAATTCATATTCGTGGAAGAATTGGGCATCGTCGAGACTGGCTTACCTACAGCAAATTCAGTAATTGTGTGTCAATAATTATTTTGTTTTCTAATTGTTATTTTATTTAAAACAATAAAAACATTGAAATTACTAAGACATTTTTTATGCTCATAGCTGTTCTCTCATAAGAGAGAAAGTACGAGCGGCCTGCCGCGTTTTTTTCGTGTTTTACCTAGTTCGATGGTGACGGTCATTATAAATTTAGAGTCCATCAATCAAATAATAGTGAATTTGGCTCAAGTTTCGAGTGTCTTTTCAGAAGTTAATTGAATTTGAATTTGTAATCTTAACCATTTCTAGAAATATTCTTTTTTGCAAATTTGATTCTCTTCCTTTTGAAATGTTTGAAGTCCATAGTCCATTTTTGAAGTCGTAAAGATCTGCAATGGGCAACCAACGCGGTTTTTTGAATCTTCCTGTTGTAGATCCGAGTCATGTTTTGAAAAACGACGCCGAACGGACTGACAAGCTTCTCCCACATACACTTTTTCACACCCATCACTACCACAAGGGATCTGGTAGATCAAGTCTGAACGTTTTTCTTTTGGTGTAAAATCTTTTAGTTTGGAAAATAGTTATTAAGACGTTGGAGTTTAATTACAAAAAAAAACAATCTAAGGACAGAAGGCCTTTTTTATAAAGCTTGTTTTACCTAGTTAGTCGTCAACATACAATACCACAACAGAACCATCGAGTTCAATGCGTTGACTTTTTTTAGACTGTATGTACGTTTTATATATTCAGTACTTACCTACTAGGAATGAATCATACAGACTATACAGTCAAGTTACTGAAAGAAAGATGCAAAGCCCACGTAATGTTCTACCTATCTCAGTAGAACTCGTATTTTATAAATGGAACGTGAAAATATCAGAGGCTATATAATGACTACTAATGTGATGGAATTCAAAAAGAGCCATCAAGGAAATTATGGTCGCAATCTCTGACAATTTAATGAAAAATGAGAAACGTTCGTGCAATACCGATTTGGGGACGAACGTTGTTTGTTCCTTTAGCTCTAAATCACAAAATAACAGTCGAAATCAGTAAAAACGACATACTTTTAAATATTTGCATTCTCTGAGGAGTATCTGACTTAACTACCTTCGTGGAAATAACTACTCTTTCTTCTTCAGGTTCTGATTAATCTGAACTCTGAACTCACAGAAAACAGTCACTTCGAACTCGACGAAACATGAAAAACGGCACAAATCGATACAACTCGCAATACTCGCTTACTTAACTATTTTTATCAATGTGTACGGTGGAGTGATACTGCCATAAGGAAGAGATACCAGTATATGAAGATATTCCGTACGTCTTCTCCATGATTATGAGGGGTCATCGTCATGTTAGTTGATGTAGGTCCGTGGTTGCTTGGGAAAGTTGTTTCCAAGGCCAAGATTCATATATGAAAAAGTGTTAAAATCCAGAAATCGTTTCAGAATGTTATACAATGGATTTTAATGATGAAATTTTTCAAAAATTCATATTTAAAAAATGTTTGGAACAATTGCAGTATTAATTTTTTACGGAAATTCGCTAAATTAATAAAGGAATAACAATGAAAAGAATAAGAAATTCAACGTTGATGACCTAACAGTCAAAATCGATCTAAAATTGAAACACTTCATTTCATAATTTTCATCACTGAAACAGGTAGGATTTTCACCAGTCTTGCTTAAGCTAAGTAGCGCGTGGTTTAGCTCGTGTTGAATTTGGTTTGGAGAAGGTTTAACATGATTTATAAATGAATGCTGTAGAATACATTATGAAATTGGAATCCTTGGAGCGAGGCTGTGACAAGATCGACCGATAAGACGGTAGAAAGACGCGGATCTGAGCGAGTTCGTCCTTCCGGGATGGCTCGGGGCCGGGATGGGCGTTGAAGATGATTTCCCTTTCTCCGAAGGCACCTGAGCACCAAGTCAGATGGATTTCGAGTGTACTCCCCGGGGACTGACCTAAATCGGCGGCCCGTCGAACCGTTATTTGGAGGATCCCATATTCCTATTTGACTCTCCTGGGGAACCTGCCGGCGGCTTTTGTGGCCTCCGCATGAGCGATGGAAGCGCTCCCGTGTTCAGGATCATTAATATTGTTCACAAATCGTGGAAGAGATTCTTGACAAGCGTTATAAAAAAGGCCTTCTGCCCTTAAATTGGATTTTTAAATTAAATTCCAATATTTCTGTCCAGGAACTGGGGCTTCTCCAGAGAGATTAATACTCAAAAGTGTAAAATATCTAATTACTTATAGTTTTTTTCTGGTAGAAATCAAATTTAAAGTTACGAGTTTTTTTTTTAAATCAAATTTAAAATTGTTTACGTTTATGTAGGTTTTTAAAAAAAATTTGTTTAAATTTTAGTATCAACTAAAATTAGGACAAATAAAAGAGCAAAAGATACTAATGATCAGAGATCCTCGGATACAACAAGAAAGTGAGCCATACCAAGTTATCGCGAAAGATTTACGACAAACACACGTACAAACATTTACGACACAGACGTAAACAATTTTAAATTATGAGTTTTTTTCTCTTGAAAATCCACTACTTTGGAAACTTTAAATTCGATTTTTAACAACAAATAAAAACTATAAGTAAGTAGATATTTTACACTTTTGAATATTCATCTCCCTAAAGAAGCCCCAGTTCCTGGGCAGAAACATTGGTGTCAGCAACCACAGATCATCAGTGTTTAGAGCTGAAGATCTTCCTGTGAGCCGCAATGCCCCCAAATGTTGTAACATTTGACAATTGTTTCGGCCTAAAAATTTAAAAATAGATGTGGCCAGGAGAAAATAAAAGAATGCTTTATTAATCGGAATAGGTATTTAGCTAGTTCAGCAGACTTTATATTACTTACTTCAGTTTTAGAACCTTTCTTCTTAAAATATTTTCCAATCTTTTCAGTTTAGTTACTATCAAGCTCCTAAAGAAGCTTAGTGTATTACGTAGGCAATATTGATACCACAAACCAAGGCAAACAGCAGCCAACAACAGCAATAGTCAGCCTATGCTCCAGACCATGTGGTACATGGCAGCCAATACTACCTCGAAATTTAACGAAGAATTGCTCATAAAAGACTGAACATCCCCAAATGTGTAACCTACAAACGACTAACCCAACTCGATGATATGTACTTACATGATGTGAAACCTAGATATGAATATCAACCTTTAGTCAATGCTCCAAACTAATCTGGTGACCTAATTTTATTGTTGTACCGTAGCCATCAAACCATAATAATACTCATAAAGATTATGTCCCTGAGGAGGCCTGACCAGGCGAAGGCGCTAGGATTTTGAAATATTAAACACCTTAAACACACGAGGAGCAGCCTTAATATTCCTCCCCTCAACCTTGATCAGTAAAGCTGAATGGCTAACCACGAATATAATAATAAAAATAAATTGTGTTAGTTATACGTGCTCTTGTAGAGCCACTTCATTGAATTTAATTTTAATATACAGTGAAACCTGGCTTTAAGGAGCCTGGATTTAAGGAAAAAGCAAGCATTCCTCTTGGAAGCCAAAAACCCGCCTTTAAGGAAGTTTTTTACCTCCATATAAGGAATTCAATTTGGCCCCGTTATCGTCGTTCTGTCTGCACGCGGTCTCTTCTCGTGGCACGATGCCTTAACACAAGTTCCCATCTAACTGCGACAAATTTTCGATTATTCAGCAAGTGACTTCATCCATGACCTAAAGAATCGCGTCAAGATGACGACGACTGAAAAGCAGACGAAAATATTCGATGTTTTCGGGCAGCCTACGCAATAACGTCCATCTGAATTTTTTTACACAATATATTTTGACGATGTGTACACTTGCGTACTCCGAATTACAATTGCATCCTTTCAGAAAGGCATTTTCTTTCAAACCTCCGAGAACCTTTACGTAAGGAATTTCACAGATACCTGGATATAAGGAAAACTTGGTTATAAGGAAAACCTCTATAGAAGGAAAAAAATCCTTTCCCCTTGCGATTTCTTATAGCCAGGTTTCACTGTATATATATTGCAATTCATTAAACGTTGAGTGGTTGAAATAATGTTATTAGTACCTTGAGCTCCCCAGAGCGGGTTGGGGAGCACCCGCTGGGCAGAGAGGATGACCGCTGTCAACAGGACTGACACACCTCCCGCCATCTTGCTGACCCTTCTACTCCCGTCGGCTCTGGGAACTGCTAAAGATCACTGGCGTTTCGACGTCATCTGCAATCAGAATTAAATTGATAAATTATTTATGGTTCGTTGCAGATTTACCAACATTTACCAGTAGAGTCCATATAATTAAGGATGATTGTTAATATGATGCTATTCCAATTGCTTCTGAATCTACCTGCCTAAGTTGCGAAATAAAAGTGGGAAAACTCCACTTGATATTTGCGTTTTGGAGCTTTCTCAAACAACTTCATTCTGGTTCTGTCAGTCAGTTTGAATGTACGATGATTAATTTCAATTGGATAGAATTTTCTCTCTGCAGATGCGCAAAAAATTCCTTTTTTTTTGCTCTGCTATTAAGAGTAAATGTAATTCCGATGATCTTTTGCTGAATGGTGAAAAAACGCAAACCCTGAGTGGCTTCATCAACATTTTCATGCAGCGCAGGTTGTCTAGCTTAGTTTCCTATCAGAAATCATGATCTATTCGAGTAATGATTGTCACGATTTTGGGGTATGTAAGTAAAGGCTAAATCATGGTCCACGCAAATATGCAGGGAGACCGCAATCAACCGTTTTGTTACGATAACTATGAACTTTACCACGTCCCTGGCAGTGAAGGTTTCGTCCAACCACGATCTAATACCTTGGTGACCTTTCCATATTTTTGAAAAAGTGAGTGAGTCAAAGAAACATTATAAGAAATAGGCAGTAAATATTATTTTTTAGATTCGTTTTGCTCACATTTTATCATTGCCAAGACTTCACTTTTCTTTCCTAACACATTTTATCAACATAAAATGATGATCATATGTATGATATTTTATCATACATTTTATTTTTATTTATTTATTTTTTTTTTTCTTTCATTTTTTTATTTCTTTGCCAACACGATTATTCAATTTATCGCATCTTCATACTGTCAGTTTCTTGACATTTTAAGCACTCTGCCAAAGCACACGGTCAAATTTAGCGTTACATTCAGGGGCTTTAACGATTTTGGTGAGACAGTAAAATCGTCATGAATTAGTTTGACATATTATCTTTAGTGTACAATCAAGTTTTACAAAACACAAATGAATGTAGTTTTATAAGTTAGCTTTAATAATCAGCTTGGCTAGTTTCTATTATCATATTTTTCTTATGGATAGCGGAACATTCAGCATCTCGACATTTTAGTACTCCTCGAGTTAGTTAAATATATATAGCGATAAATAGCGCTTGATATATTGGATATAATAGTATTTCCCTAAACATTTGTCAATCATAGACGAACAGTACCTAGGAATAGATTGAAACGTAATGAATATTGAGGTTAAACACATTGGAAGAGCTTATAATATTTGATAGATTTCGGCGATCAGGAAACAAAGCTCAACTTCAGTATGGGAGCTTTATTGCTATTAGAGCTAAATTGTCTAATACGAATACGAATATTTCAACAATTATAATTTTTATTCCGTGACATTGCGGGCTCGACGAACAAACAGACGCCAATAAGTTTCAAGTAGATTGGAACAGAACTAAACGCGTTGTTTCATAATCCTGATCGATGTGAAGACAGTCAGAATAACAACTGTCTTATTATATAGACAGTCAAAGAATTGTTATGTAAGTATATAGTTGAAATGTGTTACAAATTGTCTGAATTATCATTCAGTTTAAATCTTGAGAAACTTCGCTCAAACAATTTTAGTTTTAAAAAGAGATACGAATGAATAAACAATTAAAAGTGATGGGTAAGAAGATTATGTAAAATAGATAGGTACGTTTATCCTTGTTGGAATAAAAAGCATTAGTTGTAGATAAGCATTTAGGACTTATTTCCTTGGAAAAATTTGCATAAATGAATCAAACCTACCAGAAATAGCTGGAGGCGTTTTTAGGTATGCATAGTGTTGTATAAAAAGTTTCTATGTTTCTGAAAACGAAAAGTTTTAATAAATACAGGTGCACAGTAAGTGCACTTAAGATGATCAGTACGTTTTAGATAGTTCTTTGACCTTTCAATTTAATTGATATATCACAATTGTATTCACATTAGTGAATGTTATATTAACATATTACGATTCATGCTACCCGGCATCAATAAGGAGTGCACTGAGCTTGGCTCTGCTAAGAGGTGGCACAACTCTGGTAGGCAAAGAATAGAAGAATGATTGTTAATAACAGGAAACGTTACGCCTTAATAACTCGTTAAAGTTTATTTTGTTTACATTATTATTATTATTATTATCTAGGTTTTACCTACGTTTTACGATAAAATTCATTTTGGTCTGACAGGTCAAGCTAAAGATCCTTCTTATGCACTACTATCACATTCGAATAATGTACCTAGGATATTACAAGTGCTCAAAGACGTTTTGGTGGGCCAGAATTAGTTATAGGGACATTCAGAGAGCTCCTTCCCTCGGTGGGTATTGTCAACGACAACGATTAAGCCTTGTCGTATTTGCCTGTGAACTTCAAAACAATATTTCGTCGGTTGAAGTACTAGATTGTCGTGAATATCTCATTGAAACTTCCATGATGTCAGCTCTTATTTTAAAAAATCCCATTCAGCTTACAGGTACAGAGGGTAGAATTTCTGGCAAATCAAGACCTCCTCCCAGCTAGAATTATTAGTGATTTTTCAAAATTGCTAGATAAGAAGGCAGATGTATGTAGCTTAGTTGCATTGAGTGCTGGTATTTCAAATAGCAAATCAATTAGCAATCTCGTTTCTGCAAATTGTGTACGTTTGCCTGGAAAACCCCACTCCCAGCTACATGAACAGTTCCCCCTTAATTCAAATAGCCTAAATATATACAATATTTATCTTTAAAAAAAAAATTGTGTACGTTTTGTACTTAAAAAGAGCATCATTAGTATGATTGTGAAAAATGGGGAAGCGCTTCGGTAGAAAAAAGGTGGGAATTCGTGAAAAGAATCGTTTGTTTTAAGTGCTTGAAACCTAATCATGTTTCCGCTAGGTGTAGGGCAAGAGAAAATTGTAAATATTGTAATGGCTTCCATCAAAGCTCATTATGTAGAGAAGAACATAATAATGCAATTACACCGGCCAAGGAAGTGGTAAATGTTAAAATCGATAATTCAAATGACATGATGCGTGTTAATATATTATATTCTCTGCATACCAAAGCTTCTTCTATGTTCAGACAAGCGTACATCAATTCATGTAGATTGTATAATATTGTCTGACACTTGGACAAGCTAACATCTCAAAGGTTGTTCGTGTTCTGTTGGGAAAATTGAAATTGCGTGAACACGGATCTTGTAGACCCACATACGTAATATTAGCCAGCAAGGCGTGGGTAGACGATGACAATTTAGGATTCCCGGAGGCGGGAGCGAACTTTCGTATGCCGTAAGGTCCTGTCTGAGTTAGAAAGTCATGACATAACGAACTGATTCATCCAAACTGTTTGATACATCCGTTTTATCTGAATAGATTCCGGATCTTTGAGGAAATATGGGGAAAATAACAACATATTCGTCATTTTGTCGGTTTGTTAAACCCACCCTTACAGACATGACCTGCACCTGTGGTTGTGATTGTGTCGATTCCTGAACTTTTACACGTAGAAATATTTATGTATTGACTCATGTATCATTTTAAACCACAAAAGAAAGCATTTCTTGTACACAAAAAGACGTGGAAGGTTAAATCGTGAGTAAATGTGCTAAAAATTGCTAAAACCAAACAAAATGATTACCTAAATTACATTTTAAAAAATAAATTAATTATTGAAATAATAATAACTCTTTTTTTTCTCCAATTTCTTCTAAGCAGACGGTTGTTTAAATGATTTTTGGGTACCATTAAAAGAAGACGTTAGATATTCAGTGCTAATAGTAATTCTAAAAATTGATAGAATTTGCATTTTTGAATTGAAAGTGCATGAAAAGTCTAATAAAATAGTCTTGTATACGAAACTTTGACCGCTAGGTGATGATGTTTAGCTTGCTCAAGTGGATTTTGTGGAAAAACTTGATGTTTCGGATTGGTCTAGTCACGTAAAATTCCTCGTCAGAAATTCCTCATCATGTCTATTCAAAAAACCCAATCTATGAAGTATTTAACGATAGCAAAATAAACCAATTCTAGCAGTTATCCTTCCCCATACACGTGAAAACCCGTTTTTGCTAACCATACTCGATATACAAAAGGTGTCAAGATCCCTTGTCATGAATTCTGTTTTATTTTCTTACAATTTTCAAACATAAACATATTTCTAGATAAACGGATCATGTGTTAAGGTTTCCTCGAAGGAAATGCAGCTATTAAGAATTGGACCTGTCCAAACGTCAAGGCACGAGAAATCATGCTTAGAAAAATTCAGGGGAAAGTCGAAAATCCTTTCAATCAAGACACAATAAATTGTTATTAACCCGTATTTCTGACGTCTGGAACGAAATACCTATAAGCATTTATAAATTATAATAATAGGTTTAATGATTTAATGAATATAGAAGAATTTATTCATATTAAACATTTACAAAACAATAATAATGATTACTAAGAGAAATATCTTTTAAAGAAATAAGTGGGAACTTACATATGAAATATATTCATTTTAAGGAAACTGAATATTTATTCTATCTATACTTCAGGCAATTAGCTTGCAGCACTTATATGCAGGGTGTCCCTAAAGTAACCCCGGGCCCTCCCCCCAAACTGCATTCCAAAATTTTTGATTTTTCGAAGCGAAACATGGAGAGTGTTTTTTTGGGTGCCTGATACAAAGTTTTTAGCAAATAAAAATCAGGGAAAAAATCCAAAACATTTTTGATTACCCAAAGTACTTCGGAAATTTTTTTTCCCCCATTTTTTGCCGAGTGACACCTCATTTTATGGATTTTTCAGTGCTGAACACGATGGTGAAACCAGAATTGCGATACCTTATTACCCGTTGGTAGCTCGAAAACTTTTGGATTTTTTCCTGATTTTCATTTGCTTAGAACATAGTATCAACGATCTCCAAGCTTAACTCCGATATCTCAAAAATTGTGGGGAAAAAAATCGGGTGGGTCGCTATTAGACCACCAAACTATGCACATCATTCTGACCTGTTTGTCTATCTAATCTATATTTTACTAAAAGGATTAATTTAGGATTTTATTTATTTTTATGATGCGAACATCCAGACCATCCAACTATACACGTCATACTGATATATTTCTCCTCATACCTACTTGTTTCGCCTGCATCGTTTGTTAGCTACCATCGTAACCACCGATGCTTTGGGCTAGGAGGATTAACTGGCGCTATTAGGAAACATTTGAACATGACACCATCGCTTTAGGGTGGCAGCCAGATTTATGATTTACAGCAGGATAAATCCAAGTGCCGTTGCGGCGAACTTGAGCTTGCAAAACTATTATTTCACCAATTTCGTTTTAAACATCTAGACAGAAAACAGAACCTAGCAACAAGTACCAAACTCATATTTTCGTGAGGAATCATAACCTAAACTCCCTTGGAAGTTCAAAAGGGTCTAAGTGCATTATTCTGCAAATTTTTAGCAGGCCAATTCACATGATTAGACGTGAATAGGATTAAAGGAACATGAGTGAAGTAAAGAAAAACATTTTTCTTCGGTAACCTACGATTAGATGAACACTTAATATAACAAGTTTACAGTGTAATGTATTTTGCACTGCAGCAATCATAGACATTCAAAATTTTAGAAAGGAGAAACTATGTATCTAAGTATCCCACACGTGTTATTTAAAAAGGGCGTATGTGCCATGGATCCATTTGCTGTAGAAACTATATAACGGTTCTAATGGCCCTTGTACTTGCTTCATATCACTGGGCTTGGCACATAGTAAAATGCAAAAACACGAGTTTCCTATTTTTTGGCACTTAGACGCTTTTGCACTTCCACGCTTCAATTGTTTTAGTGTCTATTGACATCTTGGGCAGTAGGTTACTCAGCAATGGCCTTTTTATGAGTTCGTGGCTAATGGACTCCTCGTTTTCATTTTTGAAGCGAACTCTTCCTACGAGCGACCCAGATTGCGAGGAAAACTGAAGTTTGATGCGAACCTCGGTGGACAAAAGATGGAACGAAAAAAATCATCAAAACGACGAGACAGATTACTTCTATCTTTTTCGCTCTTTGTTTTGCTGATGACCGGCCTGCGAAGCTCCAGGGGTCGCGGAGAGCGGTGTGGGTGCGGCTGTACCGTTACGAGGCACACTGACACACTTGAAAGCCTCTGTAAACAATACGACGAATCCACTGACTCATAGGGGATAGGTCCTTGAGGAGAAAGTGGACTGCTTAGCCGAACGAGAGTGTTGCGAAGGCGCTAAAAGGCGTCTCCTAATAGTTCGGTGGGCATCGGTATTGTCCGTGGGAGACCAGAATGTCACAGCTGGTCTCGTGCCCCGAGTATCGCAACCTGCGGTGAACTAGTTTCTGATAAGTAAATTCATGCTACTCCAGGCTTGCCATCTGAGATGGGGAAACAATTTAGTTCTAAGGACTAAATCTTGACAGAACATGAAACATGGTATTTTGAATACATTTTTGTGCACCGATGATTTCAACCAGTAAGCACAATTATTCGTTCCTATACGATAATAGGGAGTTTTCGCAGTTTTCCATCTGAGTCGTACAGTTGAGTCGTTGTACGAATAGAGGTTTTCTAGCGCAAGCCAACCAGAAGCTAACAACTGAGTCGTACTGTACGAAAAGGGAATGAACGACCCTCCGTTCGTTCCGTTGTACGATTGAATGAAACGATTCAAAAGTCACACTAACGTGACTATACTACTCTAAGGGCCGAATTCATAGACAAAGCCGAGTGTGTGTGTTCACTCACATTCACCTAAATCTAGGGTCACCCTCCACTCACTCAGGGGCACACTCAGATTACACGAGTTTGACAGTGCACTTCAGGGGACACTCAAT
This sequence comes from Adelphocoris suturalis, assembly GCA_030762985.1. Classification (NCBI taxonomy): domain Eukaryota; kingdom Metazoa; phylum Arthropoda; class Insecta; order Hemiptera; family Miridae; genus Adelphocoris; species Adelphocoris suturalis. The sequence goes on along the minus strand of CM061041.1, from coordinate 70,442,646 downwards.
GCTTTTTCAACTATATTACCAGTACCTACTGCTACGTGAAAATAATAATAAAAGTTATCAGTTGACGCACTTAAGTGACCTGCCGCCACTCAGAATATTGCACCGTTGAGCTGAGGGTGAAACTCACCTCAACGCCATTTTTCGTTCATGAACCCCGTTCAGTGTGCATTTGGGTTGCACACTCAGTGCGCCCTAAGGGTTGCCCTCAAATCACGTCTATGAATCGCGCAGAGTGCATGAATTCCCTTATCGATACACTTAGGGGACCACTCAGACTCAATTCCCGTCTATGAATTCCGCCCTAAATCTCCATAATTAAGCCCGAGTCATAGATTACCTAACGTGTAATGTATTCTTTTTCTTTCATAATGGAAGAAGTACCTATTAAATTAGCTACAACTTTATCTACCTATGTGGTTGAATTTTTCACTAGAAATAGATGTGGTAGAAGAAGGAAGGGAACTTGGAAGGGTTGTTTTTAAGGCAACATTGAAATTCGCCTTGGGTTAGGAGAATCTCTTTCGAGAACTTCAACATGATCAACAATCTAGATGTATGTATGATGTACACGGTTTTTTGGTTTCTCGAAACACTAATCAGTGTAGATATTATAAGAACTTTTATAAAGTACCACATATGTAATTAACATACTATAGGTAGGCAGGCAACGTTCGAATCAGTAAATATCTGGTAACTGGGAATTTCGGAACCGAAATCTCAATATTACCAGCGACTTGAACCTTGTACTAACTTAATATAATCCCCATTATTTTAAGATGATTTAACTCAGCGTCTACCTGAAAGATAGAATGCGCACGTAATGGCTAACAGAAGAGATAAAAAGTTCCTTCTCACGAAAAAAGGGTCAAGAGTACAAATGATTTTGGACTTTAAGAAATTTTTCTAGCGTCGATAGCAAAATGAGCGATGTAGGTAGGTCCTCCAGAAGTTAAGGCTGTTTTCCTAGGTTAACAACCTACGATAGGACCTATGAAGACCGGAAATTGACCACCCTTTCTGAGAAAACCGGACATTTGGCGTTGTGAGCAACTTTAAATGTCCGGGAGTGTGTACTGAAGGACACCTGGACCACGTGCTACTCACAATTGGAAATCTTTAAAGGCCCTTTCCACCTTGCAGGGCTAAAAGGGAGGGAATTAATCCGGAGTCGGGAGTTATCTCTCAAAAACAGCACTTTGATAACTGGATTAAATCTGGATTAATTCTCGATCCTCCGAGGTGAAACGGGCCGTAAATGATTCATCGCACCTCAACCTAACCACATTACTTGGTCAATAAAATGGTCTTGGTAATCAACTGTCTTCGATAGTTTTTTATTTGTCAATACATCAAGTATTATTGCCTCATACTGCCAGTTGATATGTCATAATGACATTACCTCATAGACGTTAACTCCACCACCTGCACGATAAGAACCTAGCTAACTGCTGGGTGAACATTGTATGGTTTGTTATAGCTTTTCCGTTAAGTTACACACAACTAATAAGTTAAACTTACAACTAATTTGCTACAACTTTTGTCTTCTAGCGAATCCACATCCTACTCGCTTAATTTTTTTTTTTTTTTTTTTTTAATTCGCTATTGTATTCACTTTGTCCATATATGTATGTATGTGAATACTCGTAAATGCGCTGATACTCGAGGATGGATGGACCGAATGTGACGGGATGAGTAGCGAAATGATCAGCTAGCCATTCTAAATGAAGTGGTTGCAGAAATTGTCATTGATAAAGAGCAGCGTGAGCTGATTTCTTGATTCAAAAAATCCAATTTCTATAGTATTTATCTTACGAAACTGAAATTCGGAACGGAGCATCTGTGAGCCAAGTAGGATAGAATTTTAACTTCCCGAACCAGCCCAATCAGCTGAGTGAGCTCTTAAGGCTAATTTCTATACCTAAGAAGCTGAAATTTGAAACGGAACCTCGGTGAGACATGTAGGATAGAATTTTAACTTGCCGAACACTCTAATAGGCAAGTTAGAGTGAACTCTTACAACTAAGATAAGAAACAACCCTTACAAGTAAGATAAGAAATTACAAAGCTAATTTCTATGCAATTTATCCTACGAAGCAGCCATTTGGAACGGAAACAGGCAAAATTTGATTTTCACTTGCCGAACAACCCCAATCAGCTGATTAAGCTCTTAACGCTAATTAGTATGCTATTTATCCTATGAAGCTGAAATTTTGAACGAATCCTCAATTAAGAGCAATAATTTAGATCTGTCTAAAACCGCTCCTAGTTGGACGGTCCTCCGAAATTCTTATTTCATAATTCCTTGTGAAACACTACTTGAAAGAAAATGCGCTTAACTAGGTCTAATTCAATTTGCGGAAAGTTTAATCCGAAGTGCGAAAAGTCTAATTCATTTTAAGGAAAGTTTAATTCAATTTGCGAAAGTTTAAGGCACTTGGTACCCCAACAAAAATGTGTCAACCTTTTTTATTTATTTATTTTTTTAATTTATTATTATCATTATTATTAATTTCTTTTGTGTTAAATAAAACTAGATTTATTCCTGAACAAGATAATATATTGCATGTAATATTTTCCTATGAAGCTAAAAATTAAATAAAATGGAGGCCTTTTGGGATATTCAGGAACGAATTGTAGAGTCTGAAGCTCCCTACGTCAGCTGGGTGAGCTTCGGAGTTTATTAAAGCTTCGTTCTCAGTGCGCGTTCTGACGGTTTTCGAACTCATCAGAACTGGGACGGGAAATTTGTAGAACCGTGTTCTGCACTGCGGACCATTAATTTCAGAACTTGGAAGTGGAATAACCAGTGTTGTTGTTTGTAACCTCACTCAACTCGTGTTACTTTCTGGTGCTCCTTTTCAGAATATTTTTAGTTCCCGCGAATATAGGTGTTACTTATTATGCCCGTGAATATTACTTAACTATTACCCCACGGCAATAAAAAAAAAGAAACAAATTCTACGATGACTGAGGAGTTTCGTGAATGTAGACGAGATCCAACTATAACTTCAATCTCGTCCTCATCATTTACAAACCAAACACCATCGTCGAAAAACTATCGCTTTCCGAACTTGCCGAGCTAGTTGACATTTCGATCATAGAATAGGTACTTAAGTATAATAACGTATAGAGACTAAAGTATGATTAAGTATGATTACGATGAAGAAGAAGGGAGTTGTTTACTCCACGAGATCCGAAAAATTGTGAAATGCGCATGCTTTAACAACGTCCTTGCGTTCGAGTTCCGACAGTTCCGAAAAAAAATGCCAAGGAAATGGCACATGAGCTTCCTCGTGACCTTCACAGTACGTCACCATTAAATTCCAGAAAACTAGAAACGACCGGTTCTGGCATAAGGTGGGAAATTGGTGGGAAAATCTGACCGAAATCCGTTCACAATTAAATCCCAGAAAAACTAGAAACGACCGGTTCTGGCATCAGGGAATTAATAAGGTGGGAAATTGGTGGGAAAATCTGACCGAAATCCGTTCACAATTGCCTGAGTTATGACCGAAACAAGAAAATTTTGTTTGCGCCTGCGCAGAGGCTACCGTTGATTCGATCATGACGGAACTGATAGGGGACCATGAAGAGCTATACCCGCACGATCTCTAAAAATTTGAAGAAAATCGCATCAAAATTGTGGAAATTACGGCTGTTGCAAGGACCGTAACAAGAATATTTCGTTCACGCATGCGCAGAGCGTACCGCTAATGCAATTATGATGAGTCTTATGGGACCTCAAGGGACCTTACCCACATCATCCCTGAAAATCTGACCGAAATCCGTTCAACATTGACCGAGTTATGACCGTCACAAGGAATTCACGTTAGCGCCTGCGCAGAAGCTACCGTTGATTCGATCATGATGAAGTTGATAGGGGACCATCTAGAGCTTAACCCGCACGATCCCTGAAAATTTGGTTAAAATCGGATCAAAATTGTGGAAGTTATGGCTGTTACAAGGAAATGTGGACGGACAGACAGACACGGAACCAAATTTGTTCAGGAGGCTCTCAAACGCAAAATGCGAGTGGAAATTTTGATTTTGGAGCAACATTTTTTTTTTTTTTTTCATTTCGCAAGTGAAAACAAAGCTTCCGCTGCCTTGCAGTCTCGGAAGCAAAAAACGCTGCAAATTATTTCACAAAGGTTTATTATTTTTTCAATTGAGTTTGATTGTAGTTTTAGTTGGCTTGCGTACGTCATAAGGCCTGTCCAGACTCCTCGGCGTGTCCTATTTTGAGTTGCCACAACCTATACTTCTATAATTATATACGCGTGTTTATATTTCTCGATTTGAGCTCCTATCTATTCAAATAGTTATTACCTTAATAATATCATTATCTAAGTACGTACGAAAAGTCGAGAGGATATGTTATTAAATATGCGTAGGAAAAGCATTGGTATTAACACACAAATACGACCTAGAAAAAAACATATATTTCATGCCTCGAAGGAACGCTGTACCCACCTCATGGTGCCGCGGTGTATTATATGGGTATAACACGTAAAAGTAATAAATATCCATTCTCCTACACCCCTCTGCTACGCCCCTGGTCACTCCAGCCACCACAAGGTGCCGCGGCGCCTCCTCTCATTCCACCCCCCGTTCACCGTGACCCCCTGCCAAGCCTGCCAGGCGTGCGTCTAACACGTCTAGCACTCAAAGACACTTTTTCGCCCGTTTTTGGCCCATAGCATCTATGCGAGTAAAGCGATCGGGATGGTTAAACGTTAGGACCAACTAGACCCCAAATGGAGTCTATGTGCGAAAGAGCGGGTTTTTAAAGTAAATTCTTAGGCCTTTTATGGCCCGGACGGCGGACGGCGAACGGCGGACGGCGGACGGCGGACGGCGAACGGCGGACGGCGAACGGCGGACGGACATTTCAAATTTGGATTCTACCCACCTTGAAACGTAAAGTGACAAAGTTTGAGGGGGGGTTATAAAAAATTTTTGCTACACGATCACATAGGCTTATTATTGGAAATAATAAACCAAAAACGGGGACTGTCAGAATTGTTCGGAACTGGGTTCGGAAAACACTGCGAACGCGGAACTCGGCGTTCTTGGCGGTCCGGAACTGGGCGTTCTGGCACTGCGGACGACAAAACTCGACTGCCCTTGCCCAGAACCGTTTCGAACTCCCAGAACTCACACTAAGAACGAAGCTTTACTATTCAAGCTATGCAGCTGAAATTTAAAATTGAGGCTGCACCCATTTCCATGCGGGTGGGCGCAAATTGACGAGCAAGTTCCGAAATAACACTTGCGCCATATTACAATCCTTTAGACTTACTTCTTTCCTAACGACGTCACCCTGGTAAACAACTTCCTAATTAAGAAAAACGAAAAAGCGTCGAATTTTTCACGTCAAATTTGAATGGGGTGGATTCACAAGAACTTTCGATAACAAAGTCAACGATACCACAGCGAGTTTGATGGGGTGAGCCGAGCAGTTTTTATTCGTGAAGATAGATATTCAAAACGTCTTAATAACAGCAGCAATGTTGGTCGGGAATAGTTTTCACTTAAGTAAGGTTATATTGACTTCAAACTTGATTGCTGAAATATGAATTGAAGCCTCTTGGGGACTGCTGGGTGAAAATAACAAGGTACATTAGGATTAAATGACCCGGTAAAAATTACCGGTAGATGTGGGTCTATACATCGCACGAGTAACCGGTTAGTCTACAATAAAAAACAAAGATAAAAAAAAATAAATAAAAACAGCTCGTAAACTCATGCTGCTTGACTCGAACTTTTGAGGTCAATACTTTTGAGATTCGTGATACTATTGAAATAAAAGAATGCAACGGCCATGAGAAGAGGCCTCAACGAAATTCCCACTCTCTGAAATTCTTCCGAGCAGGAAATCATTATTATTCGTCTCTCTCCCAGTGGCCTACATATTTCTTGTGCGGTGAGTATGCTCAACATAAAAACTCGGCTCCCACACTGCCACTGCTTATTTGCTCCTATTTCGAGGATTGTTGCAAAAACCGGTTAAGGCCCGTTAAATCCACTTTTTTGTATTCTGCCTGAAGATGAGAGAGGCAAAGAACCCAAGTTGGTTGGTAGTCTTGCATCGGGCGTGCCATTGTTTGCCATTTAATGAGTAAGGTTCGGTGGTAGGTGAGTGCCAATTTAATGGAACAGTCTAAATTTAGGAGAGAAAGGAACGTTACCATGAGCGGTATAAATTAATTATGATTTGTGGTACTAATTCAAAATTGCTGTTTCACGAGGGTACCCAATGACTGCAAGGAATGTCAGAATCATACAGGGTATTACAAAGGTTCCCCCTTAACTTTTTCCCGCAATTTTCGAGATATGTATCGGAGTGATACTTGGAGAGTGTTTTTGGGGTGCCTGATACAAAGTTTTAAGCAAATAAAAATCAGGGAAAAAATCAATAATTTTTTGGGAAAAAAATTCTCTTTTTTTGCCGATTGACTCTTCATTTTGAAGATTTTTTAGTACTGAACACGATGTTAAAACCGGAATTGCCACATCAAATTCCGTTCTCGAATTAGAGATGATGATCCAATAGAAAGCGCGAAATATTCGCTCTTCTCCATGGTTCATCAGCTTCGATCCGGGAACGGAATAACGCATTTCAATTCTGGTTTCATCAACGTGTTCAGCACTAAGCTATCTTTAAAATAAGGCCTCACTCGGCAATTTCCGAAGTACCGAATCCCCCTCTTGGGTAGTCCAAAAACTTTTGGGTTGTTTTCCTGGTTTTCATTTGCTTACAACTTAGTATCACCCCAATGTATTTGCACCCCAAAAACACGATGTCCCTCCGATATCTCATAAATTGTGGGGAAAATGTAGGGAGGTGGGGGGGAGTTACTTTTGGGACAACCTGTATATAGAAATATAAATTCTACCCACCTTCTAAAAATAAATATTTGATTTAGTTTGTTCTTAACTAACTGTTCATACCAATATTTGAGTTCAAATGCGATTCTAATATTAAGTAAAGGATATACAATGATAAAATACGAACTAAATCACTCGCGAAAAAGTTGTGGAAACCCATTTCAAAATGGGTTTATTCAAACAAAATTAAATTCCATGTAATAAACATTCTGCAATTTAGAGATTAATGAATAAATAAATATATATGAAATTGATGGTACACCAGGATTTAATATTTCATAATACCTCAAATATCACCTATCTGATGAACAACATTATTTTTAATATTCATTCTAATATATATATATGTTATGTAATTTTTATAAGATAAATATATAATTGTGGGGAATTATACTTTCATATTATAAATGTATTTATATATGTATGAGTTGATCTTGGAACAAACTCAGCTATCTGCCCATATTCAAACAAAATTAAATTTCATTTAATAAACATTCTGCATTAATGAATAAATGAATAAATATATATGAAATTGATGGTATTATAATACCTCATATATTATTTTTAATATTCATTCTAATGGGTTTATAATACTATAATATTAATACATTTTTCCAATGATTGGCATATTTATAAGATAAATATGTTCCTTTATATTATTTGTTGATACATAAATAAAATTTAAGATTTTCTTAATATATTATTTTTATTTACTTATTGTGTATCTAAGTGGGGTGGATATATAATTATATATTATAATTTTATGATTATGGAAGAATGGTAATGGTTACTTGAAATGGTAATGGTAGGTAATGATAAAAATAAGTTTTTTCCGTAGATCTCTAATATGACATTTTTGCAAGACGTGAGCGTGCTCAATCAATTTATTATTTTGAATGAGAACCTTTTTTTAAATTGCGAATTCGAATTTAACGTGAAATGTCATGAAGAAATGACTCATCATTCGATATATTTAGTGCGCGGAAACGGGCGCAATACCGCTCTAAAAGTGCGCAATCCCACTTAAAAGTGCAAAAATTATGAAATCCTGAGTTTTTGAAGATTTTTAATTGCCACATGTAATTCATGATTTTCGGGTATTTCTTCATGCTTAATCACGTAGGAATGTTCATTTATTGATATTAGCAACACCAACTTGGGAAAACACAGACAAATCAACGAAAATTGCACTTTTTCTCACTCAATTCCACACAGCGCAGAGCGTATCTACTAAAATTTCGTTTTTCGGTATTTTTTAAGTTGATGTTGTAAATATCAATAGGTACATGAACATTATTACGTGATTCAGCATGAAAAAATAACCCCAAATCATGTATGACATGTGGCAAATCAGTATTTCAGAATTTTTGCACTTTTAGAGTCGAATTGCGCCCGTTTCCGCGCACTCAAAAAATCTAGTGATGGGTCATTTCTTCATGAAATGGAGGTTCCCATAAAAAAATAACTAAGAGAGTGTACACTGCGTACGAGCGCAAAAATTACATATTTGAGATTTACGGAAAAAAATAAGGGGGTACCAGTCCCCCTTTACCGATATCCATGTATTAAGGAAGTTAGGGGGTGAATGACCAAAACTAGTCTGGGGGTAGATATTATCTATTTACTGCGACGTTTCGGTCAGGATCTGACCCTAATCATGCAGATTTCTACAAAATGAATGAATATGTTAGTAAGTGTATGTGTAAAAGTAGGTGAAGGTGGTCAATCAAGATCAGGTAACTAAATACTTACAGTTCTTATAGTGTTTCTTAAGTTTGAAAACAAACAGTGATCCATGAGGTGGTCGAATTTATATATTATTAGTGTTACTAGAAGTAGTGATCACAACAACACTTTTATATAATATTATAAGAAATATGTTAAAAATGTGTAGGTTATATGTTAAATATATACGTTAAATTGTAGGTTATATAAATTCAACCACCTCACGGATCACTGTTAGTTGTCAAACTTGAGCATCGTCTGTACAACTAAGTATTTAGTCACCTGATCTTGATTGACCACCGTCACCTACTTTTACACATATATTACTTACTTAAACATATTCATTCATTGTTGTGGAAATCTGCATGGTTAGGGTCAGATGCTGACCGAAACGTCGTAGTAAATAAAAAATATCTACCCCCACACTAGTTTTGGTCATTCACGTATTAAATATATGCCGTACTTTGAAGGAAACGGTTTGTAATTTTGGAATTGTAGTATGTAGTTCTGTTGTATAACTGACTTGTTATACCTGTAAGACTTATCTTTGGGGGGTCCTTTTTATGTTTTGAAAAGGAGACGTATCGATTTCGGACGGAATCTTCCTCTCCCTAGTCACACCCTAATATGCAAGCTCTAAATCAGCGGAGTAACGGCACATCGCATTCCATCCCATTCGCTAACGGTGACGCGAACTCAACCCACATCATTTAGTCTTCATTTCTTTTTAATAACTTCTGACAATTTAAATTTCGAAGTAATAAAAGAAATCCAGAATTATTTGATACCTAGCTCATTATGATCGAGATCTTCTCAACTACCCTGTTAAAATGTTTTAATTTCCCCTCCGACGAACGAACATTGGATGTAACCGTAAATACATTACAACTCATTAAGCTGTCTTCAAGTAAGTAGGTTGTATGAAAGTGGTTGTGAAAACTTGTCGGAGGGAGTTAGTACTTTCTTAATATAGCTGTGGCCCATTTTCTTCAGAATCTTCAATAGGAGTTTCTAACCAATCAACTTCAAGAAAATTATGGCTTCCAACTTTGAACTCAAATTTAGTACCTTTACACCATTCATGTTACTTATCAAAGGTACTATATCCTCATAAAAAATGATTAATTATTGATGAGAGGAATGGACTATGGAAGATACAATATTTTACAAAAAAGGCCTTTGTGCCCTTAAATGGTTTTTCATAATCTCCAACGTTTCTCCTCAGGAACTGGGGCTTCTTCAGGGAGTCTAAATTCAAATATTAAATTCAAAATTTATAAAATAAATACTTATCCTTTTCTATTATAACAAAATGAAGAAGATGATAAAATTACCACAAAGCACTACTTTCAAAAAACATACTCCGGACAATTATTAAATTTTTCGACTCATGCTCCAATCCGGTACAAGAAAAATGTGGCAAAAAATATTGTACATCGATGGCTCACGCTTTCTGACCCAAAATTTCACAAAGAACACAAAAAAGTTTAAAGTGATCCTGACGCTAATGGCTACCCCATCAAAATGGTAGACCAAACTACATTCATATACTGCAAAGAAACACTATAAAAAGAGAACACTATAAAGAAACATATAAAAATTTCCTTTTATACAAACCTTCCCCGAGCCATTCCGATCATTTTGCAAAAAACCCCGTCCAAATCTGTCCATGAGTTTGAGCGTGGCGGTGCTGACATTACTCATTTATAGAATAGATTCATTTATTCATTCATTAATTTATTCATGCATTTATTTGTTTATGTCTTGTTATTTGGTTATGCTTTGTCTCCATACTATATCGCAAAGTGTCGCACATAAGGGACGGAGGGTCGGGTACTCATAGAAACAACTGATCTCCCATCCCCAAACATCCACTAGAGTTGGCGTCGTTTCATCACTCATGCCCATTCCAGAAATCTGAACTGTGATAGGTACCTATGTGAGGTGTCACACACAAGGGTGGGAGGGTGGGGTACTCACAGAAACAGCTGATCTACCTTCCCCAAACATCCACTAGAGTTGGCGTTGTTCCATCACTCATTCCCATTCCAGAAATCTGAACCGTGATAGGTACCTATGTGAGGTGTCACACATAGGGGTTTGAGGGTGGGGTACTCATAGAAACAGCTGATCTACTATCCCTAAATTTCCACTACAGTTGGCGTCGTTTTATCACTCATTCCCATGCCAGAAATCTGACCATTGATAAGTATGTAAGGAGTCACACATAAGGGTGGGAGGTGGGAGAGTGGGGTACACAGAGAAACTGATAACCTACCTTCCCTAAACATCCACTAGAGTGGATTGGCGCCGTTTCATCACTCATTGCCATTTCAGAAATCTTACCTTTGATAGTATGCAAGGTGCCATACTCAAGCGTGTGATGGGGTACACACACAACAGCTTACCTACCTTCCCCAAACGGTAAAACGGGTCGGCGTTGTCTCATCACTCATTCCCATTCCACAAATCTGGCCTTTGATAAGGTTTCACACATAAAGGTGGGTGAGTAGGGTAGGTACACACAGAAAAAGCTGATCTACCCTCTCCAAACTTCTACTATAAAACTCCAATGCAGTCTCAAAACCAACTGAACTTATCTCAAGAAAAAAAAAAGAAAGTCAGCTTGAGTCAAATAAATTGCCCACATCTGTACAACAAATCATGCAGGCGATATGGATTTAGACAATTACTAAACGAGGCTTCGAGTAAGTGTCTGAAATTCGATGAATTAATATTCATAGCATGTAAAAAGCTGCAGGTAAAAATCGAAATGGTCCAGGTATGCGTCAAATCATTGACATTGGTTTATTTCGCCGTCAAGGTCCATCTGCCACGTTTGTCTTTAAACTTGAAGCAAATCAATTGGCACACGCAATCATTCGGTCCAGTTCTGTTTAATTCAATTAGAACAAGAACCGGAACTATGTAATTGAGACACTCCGGAAGAAGCTTTAAACTTCTGCTCGGAGCGACCTTAGTACTGGTAACAGGTCTATGCGGGCTTTACTAATTCACTGAAAGATTTCTGATTTATATATTAGTTTCATATCATACATCTTAGAGTTTATAGCACTTATTTGCAAATGGCAAACATTTTCTAGGACCTCTGTGCTGATTCCAATACCAGATTGCCTTTATTAACAAATATCAAGCTCTCTGGATGCATCACTGAATTTTCTTAAACGCGTCGCATACAATATATCTTCTACGAATTTTTCAATGAAAAGAAGATTAATACGAATTCTTTTTATATCCGTAGTAAATTCAAACGTTTTATTGATTACTGTAAGAATGCTGATTGGCCAGGTAACTGATTACATTTTTTTTATTATTTATTCTCATCTATACATTTTGCAATCCTGTGTAATTTCATTTATGGAATTACTTAACTTAAATTAAAAGTTTTCGAATATGTTCTTCATTGAAATCCGTTTTGTGACATTCTGAAACGATTCTTGGATTTTAATACTTTTTCATATGTATATATACATATATTTATTTATTTACTTATATGTATGTCTCTCCTTCAAGACGATAACTCTTCTTACGATTAAGATAAAAATTCCGTTCTTGCGCCAAAAAAAATCAAGCTTCCCAAACGAAAGGATTAGTTTGTTGACCAGCACTTTTTGAGCACATTAAATTGGTCGAGTTCCAAAAAATATGCTGAAAAAATCACTGAAAATAGCTAAAAACGGCTAAAAATCGTTAAATTTATAATTTTTTAGCATAATGTTGCTCAAATAAAGTTTTTAAAATTCAAAATAGAACATTAAAAACTTTATGTACAAATTATGCTGAAATATGTAGGTACTTCAATTTCATGAAAATCTGCTATAAAATCTGTAAAATCCACAAATCTGCAAAAAAAGGGAAAAATCTGAAATCTTTTATTGAATAGCAGATTATTATTTAGAAAACATTTGTTATCATAAAAATAATAATTAACCATTCCTTTGCACTAAAAAAGTTCATATTTCAAAAAAATGTAACACAAAAATAATACGATAAGAAAATTCGCTGATACGATCTCTCATGTCTCAAACTTTAATTCTTTGGCATTTCAGGCCAGGCACCTATCCAATAGGAAATTTAATGCTCTTTCCAACGGTATCCTCAAATTTGAATTTACCAAATTAAGGGAGTGATTATCGTTTTAGTTACTTACTAAAGGTCGAAAACAAGAAAAATGTTTAAAAATTAAATTACTAGAAAACTACGCGTCTAAAAAAATATCTCTAGGAGGAAAATTTAATCAGAAATGAGCCTAGAATCGGCTTCTGCAGTTTGGCGGACCTGTATGTACAAACATATTTACATACCAATATTATATTTCAGAATGTCACAAAATTAATTTCAATCAAGAAATTTATCTAAAATTTGTATTAAAAAATTTCGGAGCCATCGCAATAGCTTCATTTTTACGAAAATTCGCTAAAAGTGTAATAAGTACTTAAGTAAGACATAATTGTAATAATTAAATCATCATTCAATTTGAAATAAATCACGATAAATAGTTTTTTTTACCATTGCGCAAGTGTTATTCCTGTGGTTTGATGGATGCGAATTGATTGAACCTACCTGCTCTAGCAATAGTTTCTGTTTTCTCCGATCCCTTGATTGAAAAATTGATGATTGATTGAAAAGTTTCGTGACTTACCAATTAAGACCTGATCTGAAGAACGAACGCCGGCTTTCGTTGTGAGTGCGAAATATTTATTTCGTCAACGGGAAACACTCGCGGCGCCACGGATGCGTTTACGTAGAGAATAGAGGAAACTGTGGAATTGAGAGACAAAGGGGAAAATTCAGAGGGTCACGAACTCAGGTGAGATGGGAAAAAGGCCTAACTGCAAGGGGGATGGGAGACCTACGTTAGTCGAAAGGAGTCCGTCGTTTGACCTACTGCAACGGACTGGCCGCGGGCGAAGTCTCCCCCTCTTCGGGTCTTCCTGGAGTCCCTCCTCCCGTGGAGAAAGTAAATTCTTCCTGTGGAAGTCCTCTCCTCGAGAAATGCCTTTTGTGATATTTCGGAACGCGGACTTTTCCCCCGGGAGTCGAGTGAGGAACATATTGGTAAGTAATGATGCATTTAAATCCAATCTAAATGTTCTTAGTAGGTTGGGTTGGTTGAGTGAGGGTAGAGAAATTTACAGGCTTCTCTGATAAAGTGGTTTAATGCCCTAGATGTTATTGAATCAATATGTTCTGAAAAGTTCAATTGCCAATCAATAACAACCCCCAAGATCCCTAATAACGGAGCAACGCAGAAGCTGATGGCCACTAATTGTACTACAGTCAAACGGGATGAAATTTTGAGACCTGTAAAATGAGATCACAGAACATTAATTTAGATTGGTTATGGATTGTTGCCTTGTCCTTAGTAGGTTGGGTTGGTTGAGGGTAGAGAAATTTACAGGCTTCTCTGATAATGTGGTTTAATGCTATATGCTGAGCGCTTTCGCCAATACATGGCCTCTTCAGAGCTTATTATTTGATTGATGATCTGTATTATGTTTAAGTAAAAATTGGGGTTCCTCCTTGAACATCCTAGTCATGACCAGTTATGTTTGGTGATGTTACTGGGGTCAATTTCGTACTTAAATTGAGAAATATTAAAATTTTATGGGGAGAGATGCACATTGTCTGAACTGATGATCAGTTCAGACAAGCATCTCTCCCCATAAAATTTGAATGTTTCTCAATTTAAGTTCAAAATTGACTCCAGTAACAATACCAAACGTAAATGGTCAAGACCAAGAGGTTCGACTTTCAGACAATGTGTGTCTCTCCACATAAATATTGCAATTCCTTCGATTTTAGCACAAAATTGACTATAGTAACAACACCAAACATAACTGTTCATGACTAGGATGTTCAAGGAGGAACCCCAATTTTTACTTAAACATAATACAGATCATCAGCTAAATAATAAGCTCTGAAGAGGTCATGTATTGGCGAAAGCGCTCAGCATATAGCATTAAACTGCATTATCAGAGAAGCCTGTAAATTTCTCTACCCTCAACCAACCCAAGCTACTAAGGACAAGGCAACATAATCCATAACCAATCTAAATGTTCTGGGATCTCATTTTACAGGTCTCAAAATTTCATCCCGTTTGACTGTACAATTAGCGGCCACCAGCTTCAGTGCTGCTCCGTTATCCGGGATCTTGGGGGTTGTTCTTGATTCGCAATTGAACTTTTCAGAACATATTGATTCAATCACATCTAGGGCTCTCCATGCTTTGGGGTTTCTCAAGCGTAATACCCGAGATTTTTTTAACCCCAAAGCAATAGTTCTGTTATACAAAGACCTTGTTTTCCCCATCCTCGAGTATGGCTCAGTTGTGTGGTCTCCTTACTATAGTGTGTACAAAGTGCAATTGGAAAGATTCCAGCGTTACTTCCTGAGGTATCTGGGGTACAAGCTGCGTATACCTCCCGAAAACCTCGATTTTTCCAGGTTAGGCTTGGAATACCGTGTTTCTCCTATGGAGGACAGACGAGTTGTGGCTGACATCGTGTTCCTCCACAAGCTTCTAATCAACAGCTTGGACTTCCCTTCTTTATTATCCCTTGTTAATATTGATGTGCCTCAATATGCCACACGCTCCAATTCTCTGTTTTCTGTCCCATTTTCCGCCGTAAATTATTTATACTATCGTCCCCTCTCTCGCCCAACTCTAGAAACCAATGTTTTTCTAAGCTCTTGTCACAAAGTCACTTTTTCAACGTCTCCCTGTCTTCTTTGAAATACCATTCATCAACCTTTTTGCTCTAAACCTAAATTCATGTGCCAACCAACAATTTACTTTCTTAAAACCATTGTCAAATATTCCAATCCTGTCATTTATAATATTGTATTTATACTAGTTCATGTATACTAGAGAAGGTTGGTAGAGAATTGCCTTGTTCTTGTAGATGCTCAAGAGAGATCTAGCTATATCGTATACAATATAGTTTTTAACCTCGCCTCTGTGGATTTGGGATAACATAGAACAAGCTGTTTTGGAATCAGTTGAAATAACTAATGGACAATTTAGTTCTCCATATTTATCTATCGCTATTTTAATTGCAAAAAGCTCAGCACTGTTGATTTGGAAATTGAGCGGTAACGTGTAGGAATGAGCTTGTTTGGAATGTGCGTCGTATAAACCAACTCCACCGTATATACGTGATAATGGTT
Organism: Adelphocoris suturalis; assembly: GCA_030762985.1. Classification (NCBI taxonomy): domain Eukaryota; kingdom Metazoa; phylum Arthropoda; class Insecta; order Hemiptera; family Miridae; genus Adelphocoris; species Adelphocoris suturalis. The sequence continues at coordinate 70,426,839 of CM061041.1, read as the reverse complement.
GGCATATTCATACATCATCATCTCTTCAGTGTGTGCTGCTAGTTATCGTGATGTCATTTGCTGTCGTCCTTCGTTGATTCCTAGTACTTCTGCTCTCACTTGAAGTTTAACCATTTTAACCATCGATACTGGCATTTCCAGCGAGAAAATAGGTGAGGGAGTTGAGACGTGTATCTCGCCATCCAAGAGCCTATTGAGAGTTGGTGGAAGTGAAGTACTCAGTGTTCCTTCAAGAAGGCGTCTTAAGGAGTGACTGCCAATATTGGGGTGCATAGCTTGGGATTCATCAGCGGTTGATTTTATCAATTCCCGTCTTGTCATCATAGCTCTCCGGACACTTCAAGGGGGCTCACCTGCTTCCGCAAGCATGGCGTTGATAGGCGTAGAGCGGAAAGCTCCTGATGAAACCCTAATCGTTCTATTTAAAAGAACCTCGTATTTCTCACTACTTTTGCGATTCATTTTTTGTATAGCTGTTGAATCCAAAATCTAGCAAAGGACAAACTATGGCTCTACTAGTTGCTAACATTTTTTTTTGGGTGTCCACCATTTACCTTCAAAATCTTAATACTTGAGACAGTTAAGATTTGACAACCTTCAGGATTTTTTCGGCAAGTAAAACTTGAAGTTTCAAGGATTTCTAAAAACAGTACATGTTTCAGCTGGTGGTATGGTATTTATAATATATGGTTTTTTTTTTTTTGAGAATCAAAAGACGCAATTCTACTGGGAAATTCAGCGCTAATTTCGAAAAAATGGTCGAAAATCAAATTTGGTTGAGTTGAATCAAATTTGGTTAAGTAGAGAAACATGGTTTTAATGCAAAACGAAAGTGGTTTCTCTGAAAAAATCTTCAACCTAGGAAGCTGAAATACGATAGGAAAACTCTATGGGATATTGGGAGACGAACGCAAATTCCATATCTACACAAATTAGGTATCAGGTTGGTTCTGTACTTTTTCCGAGACTAAATTTCAAATTTCAGCATCGTGAGAATGACATTGCACATGTCAGTGTTGCACATTACACACACACACACACACACACACACACACACGCGCGCGCGCGCGCGCGCACACAAACACATATATATATATATATATATATATATATATATATATATATATATATATATATATATATATATATATATATATATATATATTGCATTAGCTTCATTTTCTATGAAAATTCGCTAAAATTGAAAGGAATAGTTCATCTTCCAATCTTTTGTCATATCATCAGCCCGGGGTTGAAAAATATCCAACTACCCATTTTTCTGAAACAAAGGCAGGACTCGAAATTTCTTTTAGGAAAGGTGAATCAGTTTCAAATCGATTTAGGTGATCAGGTCAACAGCAGCATAAACAAAAATACATTAGCGCCGTCATCACATTAGCGCTTATCTCCTAACGAATTGGAGCAAAGAAAAGTACTGTGGTGCCCTGAAGTCGAAAAAACAAACTGCTTGTTCCGTTTGATAAAGGTCCATCCTAAAATTATTGTGTAAATTTCGAAGATACCCGGAATTATTTTGAACAGTTAGAATTTCTTTATTATAGTATTCACTTAGCGAATTTTCAAAAAACAAGAAACTATTTAGTGGCTTCAAAATTTAATAAGTGGGAGGGAGGGGCTGGAACCTACGCAATCCTCGATTTTAACGTCGTATATATAGTGTATTTCCAGACATCATTTTCGACGATAATTACGGCATAAAAAATGCTGAAAAGTCCGTTTCAAACTCAAATTTACAATTTAGTGTCCCAAAAAATGCTTTAAAAAATCGGTTTTTTGACAATAGGGCATGTGGGGTGTCACAGTCGAAGTATTTTTCAACGCTGATTGGATTGCGACCATTCCCAGATCCGAACTAAATCACTCGCGACGAAGTTGTGGAAACCCATTTCAAAACAGAAGTTAGTGAAAAAACGTTGTCTATTTCCACGAAAAATGAAGAGTTACAACGTTAAACAGATTTCGACGGTTAGGCCATCATCAGTAACAAACAATAACTATAGGCACATTAGAAAGGACACAGCTTTTACAGACACAGGTGAAGGGAGATTGAATTCCAATCGTCAAGAGAAAGGAAAGGGGCAGCAGGTTCAACCAATTAAGTGAAAACAAAGTGAAGGGGGATTATAGCTTATTATAGCTTGTTCTAAATACGGGTTTTTTTCAATGACATGGTTTTTGCAATGAAAACGAGGGTTTTTAAGAAAAATGACCCTCTATGAAATTACAAGTCTGCGGCCAATTTTTACGTATTTTTTCTCACTGAATCGAATGGTAACACTTGAGATCTCCCTAACTCCGTTAAAACCGAGTTTTACAGTTTAAATCAGAGTTTTAAGTTCATTTGTTATGCTCAATTTTGTATGTTTTTAAGGGTAAAGTGTAAAACTAGGTTATAACAGAGTTGGGGAGATCTGCAGTTGTTACCAATCGATTCAGCGAGAAAAAATACGAAGTAACCGGCCCCAAACTCGTCATCCGCCAACTATCATCCTAACTTGAGCGAGATCGGACGACTGGGGCGTGAAAAAATGGAGCATAATGGAATTTGCAGAATTCGCGTTTGCGCATATGCGGAGTATTGATTTCGCAACAATGAAACTGATAGGGCACCGTCTACCCCCTAGCGCGCACACTCCCTGAAAATATCCAAATCAGATGAAAGCTGTGGAAAATAAGCTTGTTACAAGGTTTTGAGGACACATGACAGACAGACACACAGACAGACAGACACACACACACACACAGACACGGAAGCAAAGTGGTTCAGAATGGTCAAAAAAATCACTATGCGGAACTTTCGGTCAGAAATGAGCTCTGGAATCGATCTCTGAAGTTTCGTTTGCCTTAAAACCGAACACCTCGTATAGAAGACTGATACACGCTGACACATTGGTGACATGGATATATCATAATGGCACCGTAAATGACATACTTTCTTGGGAGAACAGAAGAGAATTTAGCTCATTCAGCTGATTAGTCTGGAGCCTTACATTTCATTCGTCTCTTTATGTTCCAAAGAGTCTCCCTATTAAATTTAAATTTTAAATTTTAATTAAATTTTCTTATTAAAAAGAATTTGGCTCTTTCAGCTGATCAGGACGGAGTCCGTCATTTCGTTCGTCTGTAGAAATATATCCCAGAGAGGCTCCATATTAAGTAAATTTCAACTTTCTACGGAGAACACTCAGCTGATTATGCTATAGCCTGTAATTTCATTCGTCTCTTCATGTTCCAACTGCCTGTTAAATTTCAAGTTGCAAGGGTGAAAAGGATAAAATTTGGCCCATTCGACTGTTGAGGATTTATCGTGGTAACCTTGTCATAAATACTATAACGGCCCAAAAATATTTGATACCTCGACAGGAGTTCGAACTCACGTCGTCACAACTACGGGAAATTTCCCCGCAGTTGCGACACTCTAACGATCAGAGCTAAGAGGCCAGGGTGACCAAACCTCTTCGACTGTGAGAGTTATTTTCCTGGAGCGTAACAATAACTTAGGTAATTAATTAGTAGGTTTCTATCTGCTTCATCTTGCCGTCGAATACCTAGTAGGTAACACCTAGTCCAAGGAAAGAGACACCTCTTAATCCCATTGACATCTTCTCTATGTAATTTAAAACATATTATGTAGGTACTTGCTGAATTATGTAATTCATTTGACATCGTGATGTTTTGAAATAAATAGAGAGCTTTCCAACAGGTGGTGAACGATTTTCTTGAGATGAAAACTAACGGAGTTATACTTCCCTAACAACGGTTGTACGTGAAGTTTGCTAACGTGTTTGGCATCATATGAATGGCATGACGGAAAATTTGGCTGATCCCCAGCGAGACATATCTAAGTATGTCAAAATTTGTCACAGCTCGAATAATAGGTTTACTTGAACAAAGACGTGAAAAGTTAAACCTTGCGAGAATTTGGACTGATCTAGCGTATATAACTAGTATCTTGAAGGTCAAAAGAACAACCAGTTATCAAAGTGCATGTGTTGAAACAAGGGCAGCTCCTAAAAAGTAAAGTTGAAAATTGATGTTCTCTGTGGCGGTTGTTGAAAAAAAGACGAACCCCGAAGACGTCTGGAGATAAAAAAGAACGAAGTGAATCTACTCCATTAAGGGACTGACGAAACTCGACCATATTTTATCTATGAGATGGGGAGAAGTTGAATCTGTGACCGAAGAATGTGGCAGGCACAATTCCTCTTTCCTACGAAGTATCTACTACAGAATCATTCGTTCACTTTATTTAATTTATTACACCTAAACACTAAGAATGAGGGTTTCTCTTATGGAAGATAGATTGATTAATAGTCCTTTAAGGGCACATGATACCCCCCCAATGGCGAAATTCGTGACCCATTATCTCGGCACTCGTTAGGCCAATTTCGATGATAAATAAATAAATAAATAAATATATAGATAAATATATATATAAATATATATATATATATATATATATATATATATATATATATATATATATATATATAATTCTAGTCTATACACTAGTCTATTCTGTGGTCAACTTAGGCTTCTGGTGTTACTTCAGTATGATGCATTTTTATAATTATTATTAAAATATATATATATATATATATATATATATATATATAAGTTTTTATAATTTATTAATTAGTATTATCTAGGTACTGAATTTTACTTGCTCAGTGCTTACATCTTTGTTCGCCTCCGCCTCGATGTTTACTGTGGTTACAACTTACTGTGCTTATTCTTCTAGTGTTTTATTCTCTAGCATAAGGATCAGCGAGGTCTCAATTTCCGATCTTCAATATCAGTTCAACAGTTACAGGTTACCTACGAGTTACCTTCGTAGTTTCCTTTTCCCTTTAGATATACTACCTGCATTTATTTACATATCTGCTGGTTGCAGCTTCTTGTTACCTATATAGGTATATATGTAACTCTTATTGCTTCCGATTCTTCCTTGGTAGTGGAAACGTTGGACAGAACCTAACTACTTGTGGACACATAAATTCAAATGTTACCTACAAATTATACTTGAGTTCGGATGTTAATGAGTGCCTACCTACCACTACTTTTTTATGGCTGATGAATTTAATTATGTAGCAGTAAAAAATGATGAGTTCACTGATTTGGTCCATACTAAAAGGAAAAATAGTACTGTGGATTTGACCCAGAAGATTTCATAGTCGACCGTATGAGAGTTTTAGCCTAGAATGCAACCCTAGAGTAATATTGTATTCAATTGATAAAGTATTAGCTAAGTCATAGTTCGTTCAAAAAACTACCGGGGAATCTACCGAATTTCCGAAATTGTATTACCGGGATCTACCGGTTTTTTTTTACCAGATCTACCGAAATACAGTGTTAGACTGGCGGCAACTCTGAAACCAATGCAATAAATTATTCTTCTTCGAGAAAAGGTATCTGCATATAATTTAGTCTGGTTGCCTTCAAGATTTGGTTCCTCTTTATGAAGGACGAATTCATTTTGAAAAAGAAGAATTCAATTTGAAAAAGCTATGTCAACAGCCTTCTATTGAATACTTTCTTATTGCAAATGGCTGGCTGTGTACTCTGATAAGTTGTGATGACTACAAAAACAAAAGGTATTTTAAAACAATAGAAGACGAAGTAAAAAAATAAAAATAAATGAATATTATGTATAGGAATCAGAAGTTCCGGAGTACCAGGGCCACAAGACACGCGGGCATCCTTCTTTGGTCAGTTTGCATATTTTTATTCCAGTCACAAGTCGCCGCGTCATCACTTGGTGAATCCGTATAATAGACCTCGGGCAAGCGTTTGGCGTGCGGACCCCGCAAGATTTCAAGATACAGACGTAGCCATCTTGTTGAATATATTATTCAAACTTCGATTCTTTGTTGGGAGATCTTCCAAGCCCCGTTACCACTTGAGCAGAGGAAGGCGGATGACTCGAGGGGATGGGAAAGAGAAAGTCTAACCAACCATGATTGGTAGGTACCAACCTGCTGATTTTAACGAGTGAGAATGGAATGATAAAATTATGGTACTTCAAATCCAAGAAAAGGAAAAAAAATTTTTTGACGGACTGAAAACGTGCAATGACGTGCATTTTTAGTCATACCTTTTTAAAACCTAATTTCTTCGAATTTAAAAATTGAAAAACTTCAGTCGCTAAAGAAAACGTTAAACTGATGTTGAGTTTCTACACTACATGCAGATACATCAGCACATCAATATGTCTTAATCCCCTCCGTGAAACACGTGTTTTTTTCTTTCTTTCTTTTGTCTCGAGTTAAAAATGTCTTAATTAAATTAGCTCAACCAGCTGATCAGAACAGACCCAATCATTTCAATCGTCTTAGGTAACTAGGTGAATGTTAGCTACATTCATTCCTGAGATTAGGAATGAACCTGTCACTTAGATGGTCTCTTAATGTCCCAGGGAGTCTCCTCATCAAATTTCAACTTCATAGGATGAACAGAAGAGAGTTTAGCTCACTAAAGATACTTTAAACAGCCATGCAATTTGAGAACTTCTCAATAAAATTGCTAATCATTTCTGATTTTATTCTTGCAGTATAGTTATCGTTTAGTTTGTTTATCGGTATTGCGTTATCTGAAAATTGGGTTGAATTTAAAAACGTCTGCCAAGTTGGGTGGGCAGTACTGCTTCCTAACACATTGTAATATGGACGTACAGAATTAGTTGAAGAACAATATACGAGTCAAAATAATTTATAAGTCGACGTTATAAGAAATTATCGTTTGCGCATGTGAACAGACTACTATTACTTCAACGGCAATGAAATTTATAGAGAAACGTCTTGGAGCTTACAATCTACCTTGAAAATCATAGACAAACATCTGGTTTTTACGTTGGACAGAGGACTGCACCCTACCAACTTGGATGAGTGACCAGAGACCAAATACATATCTTACCAAGCCGAAAGTTTCCGGATATTTGACGTGTCTATTGATAAGGCGAAAAGTGCGTCACCGTACAGCATCATTGGAAGTATCAAGATTTTGAACAATCGACATCTGAGAAACGTTGGTGTAAAAAATTAAAGTATTTTTAGTGAGTGAAGCGCGCCATCTACATTTTGACACAATGTAACATAAGCATGAAATACCAACATATATGAAAGTTCATACGTTTATCAAAAAAATCTAACAAACCGAGCTACCACTAAGCTAGCAGTTCGAACATGATTCAACAGCTATAATTTCTGGTAGTTGGGTTTTTAGGGGGAGATAATTTAAGGCATCTTATTGGTTGATGGATTTATTGGTGTCAGCTTTAGTACTTTCGCCGGATTCGGCCTCATCAGAGCTGCAAAATTGACCATCAGAAAGGGATCCAAGCACAACTCGTAAGCAACCATTTGAAATCAACCACTATAATGCAATATCACCCTACAATTATAACTGGATCCCTACCTACACCTGCCAACAGGTTACCCAACCCAAAATATGAAGAAGGAGGACCTACCTTAATAAGGCTAAATAATAAGCAATCAAGTATTGAAGACTAACCAGATTACTAATACAAACTATAAAAATAGTCACATGATACGCGAAGGTAAACATATTAATTTCATAAAAAACTACCTACAAACTACCCATAAGATAAGCAAAACTATCCACTATGTCTTCATGTAACTTTACAGCTCTGATGAGGCCGAATCCGGCGAAAGTACTAAGCTGACACCAATAAATCCATCAATCAACGAGATGCCTTAAATTATTTCCCCCTAAAAACCCAACTACCTACATGAAGGACTTGGCAAACCAACATAGAGAGCTATAATTTCTGGGATACTGTCATCAGTTAAACAGATTAAGAGGGACGCAGCTGTAGATATAAAAACTCCATTGGGTAGGTTACCCTTCATTATCCATGATTAGGGGGTGAGTAGATAGTTTGGCACGTTTTCTCATCAGTTTATTTTGTATCCGAGCGCTTTCGCCTACATAGGCCTCTCCAGGGAGCTAAAAGGTATTAAGAAACAACAGGCTACTTTAAGTGTTAAGTTCTAGCGTATTCAGTTATAAGTTAGGATGTAGGTACCTAGTCATTATTATTGGTAAGTTTTAGATATAGATACAAAGAATTAAGTATAGTTATCATTAGGTATTAAGTTGATACAATGTTTGGGAGTGCGTAACTTACTATTATTGTGTAGTTGGACATTATGGTATTTATACATGTTCTGTTGGACTGCCAAAGATTATTTTTTACCTATATCATCAGTAAAGAGCACCCTGTAATGAAATATGTAATATATATGTAGTTTGCATAGAGCAGTAGGAATGCAATCAGCCAGAGATACATATTTATAGTCCAGTTATTAGTGATTCTACTCACCACTGTTTGGGGATATGTATGAGATTTATCACAGTTGACGGCTTAAGTTGTGTGATGTAATAAGATCCATTAGTATTAGGTGAGGGATGCGTAACATTTTTACTTTCCTCTGTACAAGAATCATTAACACACACACACTATCACTATCACTACATATATTACATTTTTCATTGCAGCTGTTAACTAATGATATACCAAATAATCTTTGACAGTCCAACAAAACATGTATAAATACCATACTGTCCAACTACACATTAATAGTAAGTTACCCACTCCCAAACATTGTACCAACTTAATACCTAATTATAACTATACTTAATTATTTTTATCTATTTCTAAAACTTACAAATAATTATGACTAGGTACCTACATCCTAACTTATAACTAAATATGCTAGAACTTAACACTTAAAGTAGCCTGTTGTTTCTTAATACCTTTTAGCTCCCTGATGAGGCCTATGTAGGCGAAAGCGCTCGGATGCAAAATAAACTGATGAGAAAACGTGCCAAACTATCTACTCATCCCCTCACACCCCCTAATCACATAAAGGGGGTCACACGAAATCATATGAAATCACTAATCACATGAAAAGACAAGCTATAGTTTTTTTCAAAAAATGCTGTTGATATCCAAAATATCCCTTCCCCTGTAATCAACAATCAACCTATCAGTTTTCAGTCAAAAATAAACTTGGGTACCTATTATGTTTGATCCTCAGCTGCAGTGGAATCATCATGTTTCGCTCATTTGTGGTAGGGTTTATCATGCTCTGTACCTCATGAAACCTTTTAAGCATTTTGTGACCAGTGGGTTGAGGAGATCGCTTATTCAATCTCTGGTTTTGCCGTATTTTACCTACTCAGATATTGTTTTCAGCACCGGGTTAAATGCTCATTACTCTAAACGTCTTGCGCTTGCCTTGAACTCCTGTGTCCGTTTCATTGCCAATGTTTCCATGCAAGAGCACATAAGCCTTCATTGCCAATGTTTTATGCTTCATTTTCAAGTTTATTAATGTTTCCCATCCATACTATCTCGATCGAATGTTCTGTCCTACTTCATCTATCAGAGCTAAAAATTTGCTGATGCCCCAACACACTTCTTCCCTCAAGGGCTCCACCATTACAGTGAATGGTGTTCGGTTGTGGAACGCCCTCCCAAGGGCTATCAAGGGTTCTCCCTCCTATTCGGTGCTCAGGAGACGGTGCCTTGCTCACTTCGCAGAATGCTAGCAACCACTCCTTTCACTTATCCTTCTTTTCTTCATTCATTGTACATCCTCTTTTTTCCCATCTTTTACCACCCATCTTTTCTTCTACTTAGCATTTCACTCTTTTTCTCATTTCTTCTTTCTCTCATGAATACGTCATTTTTTCTTATTTAAATTATTTTCTCGTTTTTGTCATTACTTTGTAATTTATTTTACGTTATTGGCATTACAATCCATTTGCTATTAAGTTTTCGATTTTCACTTGTTTACCTAAGCTAAAAATTTTGTTTACCACTTTGTGCCCTGCTCCAAGGGTGTATGCTAGGTCGGCCCAGGTCCTTTGTACACTGAAATAAATAAATAAATAAAAATAAAAACTTAGATGGTTCAGTTGGTGCGAGAATGTGTGTAATGTTGGTTTGGCAGTGCGACACTTGAGCTTGACAGACAGGCTGAGGGCGAGTGTAGCCGTGGCTGGAATGGCTCTTGAGTTCTGCGCAGCTCCGATCCATCTTGGGATGAGACCGAGCAAGATGAAAGGTTAAAACGGTAATTGAGGGAGGAGCAAGATCGCACGGTCTGAAGAAGGTAATTCCGGTCTTGACCTTGGTGGGGTACTCTGACCTTGAAACCCGGGCATTCACCCTAAATGCTATCGGCGACTTCTGTTTACAAGCATTTAAACTGCAAGGGGGCTTCATAACACTCGACCGCTCTCCTATTACTTTTTAACTTCTAGGCAGAATAATCCCTTATGAATTCCTCTCTTTCCAGAGTAGTTTATGATTCCCTGGAAGGGAGATAAATCTGCAAAATATATTTTCAGACCGAAAAAAGTCATAGGTATCATTAAAAAAGGTCTGCCAAGTTGTGAGGGCAGCACAGCTTCCTTATTAACGTGACACAGGGTTCCCGTATTCCCTTAATCAAATTTTAGCGAATTTTCGTAAAACATTAAGCTATTTCAATGGCTCCGAAAAATTCAAAATCAAAAATGTTCTCCAGTTAAATCCGTTTTGAGGCATTCAACGAATCCTAGAGTTTAACGATTTTTCATTTGTCAGTTCTAGAATTAAAAAAGGCTTATAACCGACAAAAATACAAGGTCATTTATGTTTATTTTATGTATGTGTTAATTGTTGATAATTTTGTTTTGACAGAAATTCTGCTAAAAATCATAAATTTAACGGTTGTTGGCCATTTTTTCCATTTTTAGTGATTTCTGAGCACATCTTTGCAAATTTGACCAATTTAATGTGCTCAAAAAGTATACATATGCATATGTAAAAGCGAAAAATTCAAGAGCGGATTACATTGAAGCAATTTTTCAAAAATTTCCGAGCCACTGGAATGTTTTGTTTTTTACGAAAATTCGCTAAAGCCCATCATTTCATTTCAATCGTCTCTTAATATCCTAATAGTGGTTGCAATCATGTTTACAAATTTGATTGAGATGGATCACCTGTATGTAAACAATTATTCACACAACCACTTTCATACCTCAGATTGTTAGGCACGATTAGGCACATAGATTTCGAGCTATCCAAATGATGGAGAACGATTCTTGTGCGATGAAAACTGCAGGAGTTATATTTCCCTGTAGAAACTTGTTGATTGTAAGTAAAAATCTTGAGAAATTTTGGGCGACAGAACGGGTCACAGAATTTCTAAAATAAACCACCGCGATAAGACATATTTACTTCAAAAAGTTCCTATTTGTAATAAGTGAGATAACTGTCAAAATATTTGGGGTGTGGATATAAGGCATCAGTTTTCCTTATTGTAGGTGTTCAAGGAAAACGAACCTTTCAAAAAAATGTGTTATAAAGTGACGGAACTGCCACGCTTAGGTTGATCTGACCTCAGGTGGTTGAGGGTGACTCCATGCGCTGCGGGGCATCGGGATCACTCGGCTGTGATTTCTCCAGTCAAGTTTAAAATCGGTGTTATTAGGTAGAGAGGATTCCGTGTCGATCTTGGGGGTTCGTCTAGAGGCGAAAGATCCAGATTCTCCTCCTGTCTACCTGACTGAATCCCCGGGCTTCGAAGAACTCTGTGATAAACGACCCGACTTTACGACCTTAGACGGACGCAATAAAGATTTCACCTACAGCGAGATGAGTCAGGGATTATTTATTGGGTAGTACCTTAAAAGAGCGTTTTGTTGTCCAATTAGGGTTTACGAAAACATTTCGCATCGATCAATGCCCGCGTACCTAATGTGATACGTATGGTTGCGAGTATAGTTTCTACCAATGAATGGTATGTATGATTAAACCTTCACAGGCAGCCCCCTGAAAACGGAACTATCATTCCATAGAGAGTAGGTTCTTGGATCTAGAAGAATTATTAATCTTCTACGGATTTTCCGGACTCAACAACATTCTAAAAACCATCCACGCCCTCCTCTTAGTCGCGATCAGCAGACTACTTTTATCAACAGAATGCCCTTCTGTGTATCCTCCTATACCTCCAGATAATCTGGGTGTGCAAACACAGAGATTTCAGGAGAAATTGTCAACCCATATGGCAGTCAGACCATTGCCGACTTCTACATTTTTTTCTGAGAATCGTGTAAAAATGCGTAAGCATGAAATAGAGAGAGAGAGAGAGAAGGGAGAGAAGGGGGAGAGGGAGAGATTGAGAGAGGGAGGGAGAGATCACGCAAAGATGTAGGTATATTGTCGGTATGCAAACTAATAGATGTACTATACACATACAATACATGTACATACATGTTAATACATGTACATACATGTAGGTACATGTACTAATACATGTATGTGTAGTACAAATTCTCAGGTGATCGATGTTCGGAATCAAAATCGATTCTTATGACATACATATTCTATCCCGAAATTAACCTAAAAGTCAAAATAGCAATGAGGATGAGAGAAAGAAAGAGAGAGAGAGAGAGAGAGAGAGAGAGAGAGAGAGAGAGAGAGAGAGAGAGAGAGAGAGAGAGAGAGAGAGAGAGAGAGAGAGAGAGAGAGAGAGTGGGTGGGAGGGAGACAACACGCAAAGATGTGGGCACATTGTTGGCATACAAACTAATATTGAAATTTTAGCGTGAGGAATTCGATTCTTATGACATATTCTATCCTGAAATTTACCTAAAAGTGAAAATGGCATTTACGATGCTAAAGATCTTGTGTTGTTGTTGTTTGCGGCTCGGGAAAATAAAAAATATTGTTGTCTAGATCGTGGGGGCATGATTTCTTCGCGGAAAGCGATATTCATTGGAAATCGTTCCAAGAGGATATCCGCGGGAGTCTTTATGTGTTATGTCCTGGACTACGCAGTAAAGCAGGGCAACCAGTTTGACAACTTGAGTGCTGCGTTCCCTCCGCAAGAAGTGCTCTCTAGTGTGTTTCTAACAAAAACTAGCCTCGTTGGCTAGTATGCTCCGCAACGAGCGCATTGACATGTACCTTCAACCTTTGCTGTACTTTCAGACCAACATTTAAAATGTTCACTCGTGTTAAAGGTCGAGTTTTTAATCTCCTTCAACAAGGCTTAGAAAATTGGAAAATCTTCTAGTGTGGTACCTTCTGAATTCCTCCTAACACGACTAACTATCCGAGAGAAGATCAGGTTTCCAGCTACTAGATGATATAGGATGTGTGACAACTTCAATTTTTGTCTCTGACAGGCTCAGTTTATTTCAGTAGTTCTTTGGGGTGGTTTCAGATAAAAATGGAAAGAATTACGACCGGATTAAAAGTCAGACGATGACTGATGGATGATGAATGATATCTCTAAGACGTCAAAGTTTGCGTTAGTAGGGAGTAGAGTTTGATGAGGGCTGTTTGAACGCATCGAAATCGTGGAAGAATACACAATTGAAACCCCCATTCGATTCTTTGGAATTGTTTTGATAAACTCAAGAAATTTGTACGAATAGACAGAGCATTTGAATAAATGCTTCATAGTGAAAGACCTGATAGGAAATTTTGAAATTTTTATTGTTTTGGAACATTTTCACAAGTATTTTTCAACCTTGGAATACTCAACATCCGAGGAAGTAAGTGAGAACAACCAGACTTTTTGTACGAAAGGATCATTTCAGGGTATGCAATTCCTGGCCTATATCACGAGATGACAAAAAGAGTTTTCCGACGTCTTCGCGTCGTGCTGAACGCTCTCGATACGTCCGTTATACAGTCCTTCTGTTGTTAAACGGAAGTCTGTTTTTCTAATCTTTTCTCGGGACTCCTATTGTAAGGGGACAAGTCGAAAATGGCTTTTAATCGGAGACGGCCCGATATGGTTGTCGATTGGGATCAGAATACGAGGTCTAGCTCCACATTAGTTTTGAGTGAAAGGGCTGGTCACATCAGGGACAGGAGGGCCTTGTCGTCATCGAATGAGAGTTAGAAAACGGAAATGAACAGGTCGGCAACACGACAGTGAATCTCAAAGCAAAGAAAAGTAATTCTCATTTTGGCGCTTTTTTTCAACAGACACAGACAGACAGACACGGAACCAAAGTTGTTAAGAATGGTCTAAAACGTAAAATGCGAGTGAAAATTTTGATTTTGGACACCAAAAAAAAATTTTTTTCTCCCGACAGTGGAAACAATGCTTCTACTACCTTTAGGTAGACTCGGAAGCAATAGGACAGAGAAGGTGTGGATTTGGGCTCACAGTTTGAACGAGAGTGATCTATCGAGGAGTCAAGTTACTACAATCTGAAAGAAGCTTACAGAACCACCGCGAAAGTGCTCTGAAAATCCCTTCAACGCAGCAAAGAGACGCAAGTCGCGCCGTATTTCCCCATTCACGGGCGCGATGGATTTCTGGTTGGGAAAATGTATCACTCTCTGTTTAATATCAACTCTTCTCTAAATTCCTAATCTAGTTCTAAATTGGGCACTGACAAATATTTGACCGGGTCGACCGCACCGCGCCGCTCCACTCAGGTTTCCCAATTCACGATCGGTTTTCGGAGCGGTAGCCACATTTTGGCGTGATGGAGCGATCCTGAATGGCCCGCTTAATACGAAACAAAAGATTTGTTTTGGATAGATAAGAAAAGACTACCGCTTAGTACAAAACAAAAGATTTGTTTTGGATGGATAAGAAAAGACTAACGTCCCTCTTCTTCCTGGGGTAGACGCAGTCGAAGAAATTCGGTCAAAAAGACGGTTGAGCGCTCGTATCGGAAGCCGTCGGCCTGGTGGAGTGGAGACGCGGTTCAGGAAGGCCGGTGTTTGGATAATCAGCGGTCCATAAAACATTGAGCCCGTTAGCGAAGGCAGGTTGGCGTTGATGAACTCTGGAGGGCCTCCTGGCAGTCGGTTTTTAGACGCAGCCAAGTTCCGCTCTACCAGCCCTCACTCAATGACCTTTCTCGCCTTCCAGTCTGCATATCTTCCTCCTTCAGCAAATTCTGCTTCCGAGTCTACCTAAAGGTAGCGGAAGCATTGTTTTCGCTTTCGGGAGAGAAAAAATTGTTGGTCACCAAAATCAAAATTTCCACTCGTATTTTACATTTTAGACCATTCTTAACAACTTTGGTCCCGTGTCTGTCTATCTATCTATGAGAGTGTGTGTGTCTGTCTGTCATGTGTCCGCAAATCCCTATAACAAGCGTCACTTCCACAGGTTTCGTCCGATTTTGATCAAATTTTCAGAAAATGGGCGGATTAGAGTGTAAATAGTCCCCTAATAGTTTCATTGTTTCCACATAAATATTACACTCGGCGAATGCGCAAAATTCCATTAAGTATCACGCCCTTGTCGTCTGAAAACGTTCTCCACCTTAATTTACAATTTCCCTCAACCAGCTATGGAATCGTAAGATAATTTAAAACATTTCAATGATCTATACATTCATGTTACGGATACGAGGAAGCTATGTGCCACAACCTACTTGGGAGACTTTTTTTCGTTTTGCTTGCAAAAAAACTTTTTGTCCCCAAAATCAAAATTTCTACACGCATGTTACGTCTTATACCATTCTGAACAACTATGGTTCCATGTTTGTCTGTCTGTCTGTGAGTGTCTGTCGTGAGTCCGCAAACCCTTGCAACAAGATTAATTTCCACAGTTTACATCCGATTTTGATGAAATTTTCACGAATGTGCGGGGTATGGAATGGTTTATCCTTGGTTAACCTTTATCAGCTTCATATTTCCTAACTCAATACTTCACTCTTCGCATGCGCAAACGTAAATTCCATCAAGCATTATTTTTTCACGCCCGCCGTCCGATCTCACTCAAATTTGGGGGATGGTTGGGAGTAGGCGACTTGAGTATTCCATATTAATTTCAAGATGATTGTAACATTAGTAGTTCCTGCGCATGCGTGAATGTAAAATTCTTGCAATAAGCTTGATTTTCCCAGTTCTTATCAGATTTTGATAGAATTTTCAGGAAATGTGCGGGTTTGTTAGTAGATGGTCTCCAATCCATTTCAGTGTTGCCAATTCAATACTTCACTCTGTGCATGTGCAAACATATCATCTATCAAGCACCAATTTTTACATTCTTACAAGCAGTTTTTACTTGTTGTTTTTAATAAAGTTTTGTGCCTGTTGATTTTCCTTAAAAAATTATGTTAGAGCTTTATTCTGATTATAAATTCAACATTCTTTCCAGCGATGTGATACAACTAGTGCTAAAGTGCTAAAAGTGAAAGAACTCAAAAGAATGATCTGCCAGGTTGAATGTGGCTCATATAGCTTCCTCGTAAATCTGTAATATGATTGTACAGATATATACAATCAATATACTGAAGTTTACAAATATAGATTCATGAATTGTTATAGAGAATCTTAGTTTGATAAAATCCAGAAAATTTGATTTATCTTGAAAGAAGAAACTGAGTCATTCGAGATTTTTACGGTTACCCGTGCGCAGAGGCTTATTGGTTGGTGAACGATAAATTTCATAGGGAATTTCAAAGTGTTACCTGCAGAAGTCTTGTAAATTATAGCAAAATCAGTGGAAAATTATGGAAGTAATACGTGCTGCCACGATTTTTCATCTGCTCCAGCACTGAAATAATTAAACGCCATCTATATAGATACTCATAGATGCATATTATGCAAGAAGTTCAGATCATTTTCCCACCAACAAGTTTTTGATAGTGAGATTTGTTTTGTATTAAATCAGATTTGTGAAAGTTGATTTATGAGGTTCGTGCCGATACAACTTGAGTGAGAAGAAACCCTTAGTACTTTCTTTGTTAATCTGCATTTCACAGATAAGTTAATGGTATATCGATGTCGCGCACTTTACGGTCTAGAGCTCGAGTAGACTAGCAGCTGTGAAAAGAAGCAGCTATCTCTCCGGCAAATAACTCCTCAGAGTCCATTCTGAATTCATGGTCCTGATGACTTTGAAAAAAAAAGTCCCTTGGTCATGACAACTTGCTAACGTTTATCGTTATTTCGTGTCTGCGGAGTTTGTTGACGTTTGCCGCTAGTTGACTGCCAAATCACGAGAAGACTTCATTAGAATCCCTTCACACAAAAGAATAATAAACTAAAGCATCCTGCCTCTTTACCACTTATCAGCACCTGACTTAACCATTATCGGATATCCTCGCAGATGGCGATACATACCTAAATAAATGCAACCAAAACAAAAAACATATTGGTAAGTAACACATGCATTACAGGGACGTATATAATTTGGATTGTATATAATTTTGGTCAGAGTTAAAATAAGAGAAAAAGTTCCAGTCATGCAGCATGAACGTAAGAGCGAATTTTCTTAAACTATCTTCCATATTTTATTAAGTTAAATTGTATTGAAGTTTGAGCAATTTCACTACCAATAATGGTCATCATTAGTATTATTGCGAGTCAAACCAATTTTATGCAACAAAAAAAACTCAAACTAAATAAAAGTCGGCAATTCAAAAGAGATTTTGGATTTTTAGATTATTTTTGAAGTTTGTATAGATGTTTTTCAGCAAATATTGATGAAATTTACGTACGTTTTTCAGCATAATTCTGAGCAAAATTTTTTAAATGTCCTAGTTAATCGTTGAAAATGTAGTTTTGACTAAAATTCTGCTAAAAATTATAAGTTTATCGATTTTGGCCGTTTTTAGCTATTTTTAGTGATTTTTTTTGTGTTTTTGAAATTTGACCAATTTAATGTGCTCAAAAATTATTGGCAACGAACTCATCCTTTCGTTTGGAATACTTGAGTTTTTGGCTCAAGAACGGAATTTTTATCTCAATGCTATTCAATCAATCAATTCCTATCAATTTTTATATCATATATATATATAAGAAAAAGCGTAAACTTCAGGAATCGTTTCAGAATGCCTCAAAACGGATTTCAATGAAGAAAATTTTCAAAAATTTAGATTTTAAAATTTTCCGAAATTTTATACGAAAATTCGCTAAAAACTAAAAATATTATGACTTCTCGGAATTACCCTTCCTCCAGTAGCCCCCTCCACTGACAGTTAATTCCATCATAAAACGTCCGGCATGAAATTTGAAACTTGTGATTACCTTCCGAAACTAGATCGAATTCGTAGTTGAACAAAAAAATAATCGCGAAAATCAGACGGGATTAGGTAAAGCATCATAATTTATTACCCCTTCCATTCACCCCTTTCCATACTGGAATTTGAAACTCCTGATATACTATCCAAAACTAGACCGAACGCATAGTTGAACAAAAAAAGAATCACGAAAATCGTGATTTATCAGCATTACCCCCTGTCCCATGATGAAATTTGAAATCTCTGACATACGTTCCGAAACTATATCGAATTCGTAATTGAACAAAATAAGAATTACGAAAATCGGTTGAGATTCGTAGCTTGGGCAGCGCTTGGAAAATCGATAATTATCCTCTCTACCTCCACCCCACAGCAAATCCTAAATTTCCAAAGTTTTTTGCACAACTAGACTAAAATTGGAATCGAACTAAATAATAATCATGAAAATTCGAATAGAGAACATAAAGAAAGAGGTAACTTCAAGTTATAAATATGTGTGTAGGTTGGTGTGGAAATGATTTCGTGAATTTTCATTTTGTCACGTCAGGCTAGTATTCGATCATTATAGATGAATTCAACGTAATCGTCATCTTCAGAAATATCACAAGATGGAGAAAAACCAGCTTCACATAACTTCAAGATGAATTTCAACTGTATGCTGGATCAACGAAAAAATCAACACGGCTGTTTAACGATGATCGGGAATTTAATCGGCCAAGAATGAGCGTTCAACACGCGATCAACCCTTATCACAAGTGCTGAACAGATGCAACTGGAATTGTACAATTGCCCAAATTCGTTAGGTTCTCTGATTAAACCACTGACAGATGTTTAACTGTCGAATCGCATTTAAACGACAACTGTTCACCTGGGCTTAAGTATCTATTATAATAATAGGATACATACAAAGTGATAACGCTTGAACGCCTGCACCGATTCTCTTCAAATTTTTTTTTAAACTGACCGGCATGAAGAAAACTGGTGCAGATAATTCTACCAAGTTATAAATCAGATTCCTTCATATTAAAAAACAAGAAAAAGTGCAAAAACGAGGGAAAGTTGTAGAATTATTTAAAATTGAGGCATCCATGGAAACTAAAAAATCATTGGGGAGATATTGGTAGTTCGATAACGGCCAATAGATTAGCCAATAAGCTCATTATACGATGCGGTCATCGCACTTGACAATAAAACCATTGGCCCGCACGCACCTACCGACCAGCCACACGTGGAAAACCCAATAGCTGCATACTTGCCGAATTCGCTCCGCAAATTTGACCGTACACATCGCAGCCAACGTACCTCAAAATTAAATTATTACAAAATTACGCGCGCAAATTATTACACAATTATTTGCATAATTAAAGTTTGTACTTGCATCCCGTGGTGACACGGGCTTTTCCAGTAGTTCTTAAATAATGTCATCATTGTCAGATCAATATTGGTAATGTTCATGTTTTGCAAACGTCAAGTCATAACAACGATCTCAATTACCTTAAATTTCTTTGATTTGAAGGCTCTAGTTAAATCGCTACACAATTCTTATCTCTCGGATTAATAGGTGCATCTGCGCCCGTATTGCTCATTTAGCACTCCCGTATAACAATTAAAATTCAATAAATTCTAAATCCTTTTTTTCAATACCTACATTTCAATGATGGGTACAATGTTTTGGATTGGAAGAAGCTGACTCACTCAACATAACAGTTGTTTTATTAATTTATTTTTAAAAACTGAAGTGTCATATTTGCCTCTCTTCCTTGATACCTACAATCGAGACCTAGATTTCTCCGTATTTAACTTTCCCAATATCTCTCGTGAAGAGGTAGACAGTTTTATTTCCGGGTCGCGGATGTCGCAAGATGCGCCCGTGTTTAGCCTTAAAGATGTTTGTTCAAACAAGGGGAAATCTCTCCTCGGACATTCGTATAAATTAGAAGTAGGGCAATCTTGAACTCAGTCTATTTGTCGATCCTCGTCGCACCAGTCCGCAAGGTATTATATCTGTATTTTTTGTCACGTAACACCCATACTTGAAGAATTCAATAAAACCCGCTTGTCAGTCAGATTATTAGTACTCTCACACCCTTTATCCTGTCATTCATATGACAGCCGACTTACTGGTGTCAGAAGCTTGGATCTAAATCGACCCCTTTTGCCTAAAATCAAAATCAAAAATAAATACACGTAATATACCAAAAGTCACAGTTTTCACAACATCGAAGCTGGCCACTTCCGTTGTGTCAACCGATCAAGAAACCATCTTTTGAAAAACCTTCTTTTGAAAAACCATCTTTTGAAAATTTGAAAAACCTTGTGTCTCCCCGCACTGACGAGTGGACGAGGGAACCAAGTGAAATAACGTGTATTTAATCAGGCAAATAAATTGAGAGGAATCTGATAGACTGAACAAGCGTGAACAACATCAACATTATATTGGAAAATTCGGAAACTGCGCCGCCCCCAAGAAGACCCTTTATTAGGTAGGAACCGGCAGAAGTGCCCGTCGTTGGACATTTTGCCCTAGTCGCATAGGGAGACGACCGTGGCCGAGCTGCCACCTCAAGAGCCGTAATTAAAACGGACAACGCCCCTTGCTGTTTGCTGACTGGACACGGCTGTGAAGTGCCGATTACCGCATTGCTGACGACGACAGATAGACTCCGGAAGCAGCGCTATCGACCCGCCTTCCGTATTGAACATCTACGTGGTACCTACATCTGCCAACTGTAAGTGTAAAATTTGTACCTACAGATAGGTCGAAGTTCTCTATAAAAAGAAAAATATATCATATAAAAAAAAAAATAATTTTTTTGAGTAGAGTAAAAGAAAAGAGAACACATTTTATAACGAAATTTAATAAGTAAACAAAAGAGAAATCGACTGTGATAGATGAAATAAATTAGTATAACAGAGAAGTTGGTATAAAAAAATTTATATAATATAATAATAATAATAATTTGTTGTTGAAATCTGATCATTGAAAATTTTCATTGTATTTTGTTAGTATAAGAATATTATTGTGGTAGATTATAAGTGTGTCATAAGTTTTGAAAGGGAACTTTAGTGCATTGAGAAATCATTGAGAGCAGTTAATCAGTACAGTTAATCTCTCTACGGGTCAGAATATATGCCCATTACTAGGTCAGGAGTGTCCTCTGTCCCCCTAGGAGAGCCAATTTCTCCACGAAGCGTACCTTTGCCTAATTCGCCCGAAGGTGATAATAATATGTCCGAAAACGGAGATGCCCCCGCAGCTTCTTACGTATCTGCTCAAGCCCTCAGTAAAAATATTCGCACGTTCGATGGGAATAGGAATCAGTTAAGTGAATTCATAGCCTCATGTGAATCGGCAGGTCGTTTAATAAACCCTAATGAAGATGCCATTTTATTAGAACTCATACGCATGAAGTTAGTTGGAAAAGCTTTCAATGGAGTCAAGTATAGAACAATTAATAATTTCAATGACCTAAAGGGAATACTAACTGATTTATTTGGTGACAGACAATCTCGTGCAAGGTTGGAAACCTCCTTCTACCAAACCAAACAGCTACCTAACGAGACTGTAGTACAATATTCAGAACGGCTTGAACATATTATGTATTTACTTATTGACTCTGTTACCGCCGAAGTAGAAACTCAGTATAGGCGTACACATGAAGAACAGATTCGAATTCAGTCTAAGAACATTTTTATTCATGGGCTTCGTGAACCTATTAATTTGCTCTTGAAAGCTAGAAACCCAAATACTTATGAAGAAGCCCTTGCCATAGCGATTGCCGAAGAAAGAGAAGTAGGTAGTAGAAGAGAAATATTCCCTCGAGGTATCCGTAGTCCAAACTCAAATTTATTTCAACGATCTAATTTTCAGGTAGGTAGTAACAATTTTCGTCGGAATCCCAACGAAGGTAACCGGGGAAATGGGAATTTCAGAGGTCGGACATTCCCGTCAAATAATAATTTTGTTACTGGTAGGGTATACGAAATCAACTCCCGTCCCATTAGAGGCCAATTTGGTGGGTCCAGAAATTTTACAAATCAACGTGGTTCTTTTAGCCCCAGAGGTGGCTTGCCCAGGAATCACAGTTCATTTTCATATTCGAATGGGTCCCAGATGCGGAGGGGGAATGGCCAATCCAATGGAAATTCATCTTCACGCCAAGGAATTTCCACCTCTCGCCCTTCACCAAAATTTTGCACATTTTGTAAATTGTCGAATCACAACGTAGAAGATTGTGCTACTAAAAAGAGGATAGATTCATACAGCTCTTTAAACTCCGAGCGTGCTTCAAGTTCGACTCCTCGTTAGCAGATACAGGGGATATTAACCCGAAGCAAATAAAAGGGAATTTGCAGGACATCATGGGGTTTTTGTATCAAATTACAGTAAATTTAGACGGTAAAAATTGTAAACTGCTGATAGACACCGGATCGGACTGTTGTATTATAAAATTCTCCAGTGTAGAAGAAACTAAAATCCAAACAGACCAGCTTTATTATTTGAAAGGAATAGCAGGCCTCCATATCTCAACTATGGGAAGTGCTGAGCTAGGCATTTTAAATAAAAGTAATGGTTCGATTTTTACTCACAAATTTCATGTAGTACCCAACAGTTTTCCAATACCTACTGATGGATTACTAGGTAATGATTTTTTTGAAAAAACCGGAGCTGAAATTAATTATACAGACTTCAAATTGAAGATTAGGGAGGTTGAGTTTGCTTTGGAAAGAATTTTGCAGTTACCTGAAAATATAAAACTCTTGCCACGATCAGAAACGCATTGCGAATTAGAGGTCAACCTAATAAAAACACCGATGGCCACCACTGTAAAGTTTTCTTGTTAAATTCAAGTGAGGAAACTCAGATTCTACCACGTCCAGCAATTACGTTAACACAAGTTAATTTAGGTTCCCAAATGGAAAAGGACGAAGTAGTACTTGAACAAAAGGTGTATTTGAACACCAATGCCTCTAGTGAAAGATTGAAAATGATAGAGGAATCTACTAAGATGGATCATCTGAAACCAGATGAGCGCGAAGCATTGCTGAAGATTTTGCATCAGTATAACGATGTTTTTCACTTGCCGGGTGATCGTCTAACCACTACACCTGTTATCAAGCATAAGGTGATAACCATCGAACATGCCCCCATTCATGTAAAACCATATCGCCTTCCGCAAGCCTATCGAGAAGAAATCGAACGCCAGGTTCAAGTTATGCAGGAACAGAATATTATCGAACCGACAACAAGCCCTTATAATTTCCCATTATTGGTGATTCCCAAGAAGCAAGATAACTTAGGTCAGCAGTTCTTTAGAATAGCCGTAGATTTTCGGAAATTAAATGATGTTACAATAGGAGAATCCTTTCCAATTGGAAATATACAGGATATATTGGATGCCGTTTCAAATAGTCGGTACTATTCGGTTATCGATTTGGCAGCTGCATTCAATCAAATTGAGGTAGATGAAAAGGACAGGCATAAGTTAAGCTTTAGTACACAAAATCAACATTGGCAATTTCGCACCATGCCTTTTGGGTTAAAAAACGCACCATCAACTATGGCCAAGGTCATGGCACAGGTCATTACGGGTGTCCACGGGCTGAGGGGATACGCATATTTGGATGACATCATTCTATACAGTCCGGATTTATTGGGTCATGTCAAGGACTTAAAATTACTTTTTTCACGACTACGACAGTTCAATCTAAAGGCAAACCCAAGTAAGTGTTCGTATTTCATGCCTGAAGTGACGTATTTAGGGCACAAGATTACTCGGAATGGTGTATTACCGGACGACAATAAACTTGCGTTACTAGCTCGTATGTCACCCCCAAAGAATTTAAAAGAAGTCAAGTCATTTGTGGCTTTTTGTTCCTATTATCGGAAATTCGTTAGAGATTTTGCTAAGATAGCCCAACCATTAGTTAAATTAACAAAAAAGGATGCTAAGTACGAATGGGGAAGTGAACAGCAAGATGCATTTGAAAAATTAAAAAAACTCCTTATAGAGCCCCCTCTCTTGAAATATCCGGACTTCACGAAGACTTTTTACTTGTTCACCGATGCCTCCCTTTATGCTGTCGGAGCAGTACTATCGCAAGACTCAGTTGAAGGATATAAAGTCCCAGTGTCTTTTGCCTCTAAAATGTTAACAGAAGCACAGACTAGATGGTCTACTATAGACCGTGAATGCTATGCCATTTATTGGGCAATTAAACATTATCACTGTTATTTGTACGGCCGACATTTTAAAATTTTGACAGACCATAAACCGCTGTGCTGGCTGTTTAGTGTGAAGGATCCAAACTCGAGATTATTCCGATGGAGGTCCGAGATTGCAGAATACGATTATGAAATCTTATACAAAGCCGGATCGGAGAACCCTGCTGATTTTTTTAGTCGACTCACACCGGAACAACTTCCAAAACAACCTTTAGACTCGCATTCCGCTGAGTCAGCCGCTCAGTTAGCTAATACCCCTGAGACCGCGAAACTTGTTTATACCCAACAACAACATCAACCCCAAACAAGTGGATTAGCCCAACCAGATAATGCCTACCAAACCTTTTGTCGCCTTTTAGAAACCAAACCAATTATGAATTTCAATATGACAGAGATTTCAAAAAATTTGAAAACGGTAGTGAAGCAAAATAGTATTACAGATGTGGTATTCCTGATCCCCAAGGATTTGACAGGTATTAGGAATTTTCCATATATTTTGGCATTAAATAAATTAATGGATCAATTAGATGATACCAATACTAGAACAATATATACCGTGGATTTACACAAAACCAGAATTCATTTTATTATGTATAAACAAAATGAAGTAGAGAGAATGAAGGCAGAAGAATCTTTTAAGGCCTTAGAAAGTTTGAAAGAGAAATTAAAATTATTAAACGTTCGTAAGGTAGTAATATCTGCACCTATCGATCCAGAAGAAAGCCAAAAATTGCGTTCTATGATTAGATATTTATTTCCAGCCTCGGACTTTAAGACTTTTTATGTAAATTTTGACCCTGAAGAGGTTCAAGATCCCGTTAGGCGGGAAGAGATTATCAAAGAATTTCACGGATCAATACTGTCAGGTCATGAAGGGATGAATAGAACTTTACATAAAATTCAACTGTACTACCATTGGCCGCAAATGAAGGAACATGTAGAAAATTTTATTAAACGTTGTTCTCAATGCCAAACTAATAAAGAGACGCGAAAGAAAACTAAGGAGCCGATGCAAATAACCACTACAGCCTTTTACCCTTTCGAGAAGCTTAATTTAGATTTAATGGGTCCATTTCCATTATCAACCGAAGGAAATCGATACTTACTTACCACGCAGTGTGATTTAACTAAGTATAGCATTGCAGTACCTATCCCAGATCAGGAATCGCTGACAATCGCACGTGCACTCGTGAAAGACGTAATATTAATTTACGGGTGCCCGCGATCCATTTTAACTGATTTAGGAAGAAACTTAATAGGGAGTCTAATTCAAGATCTGTGTAAATTATTGAAAATCAAGAAACTACAGACTACTGCATTTAGACCCCAAAGTAATGGAGCATTAGAGAGATCTCATCAAAATTATAATGAATATTTACGACATTTCATCCACCCAAACCAATTGGATTGGTGTCAGTGGATTCAGTATGCGAGTTTTGCATATAACACCACACCACATACAGCGACTAAATTTACACCATTCGAACTAGTATTTGCCAGGAAGGCAACACTTCCATCCGCCTTGTCCCAAGAACCAAATTTTAGATATACTTACGACGATTATCTTGCGGAATTAGAGCAAAGAATGCAAATATCTAACCAAGTAGCTAGAGAGAATTTACAAAAATGCAAGGAAGTTTATAAGGATTATTACGACCGAAACATAAGACCAGTCGATTTCCATGAGGGTGAATTAGTAATGTTGATCAATGAACAGCAAAAGAAAGGACTTAACCGCAAATTATTTCCCAGGTGGCTAGGTCCATTTGAAATAGTTGAACTAACTGAGAATCGAAATAATGTAATTATTAAAAGGGGGAGGAGAACAGAGAAAGTACATGTAAATCGTTTGAAAAAGTATAATCCATAAAATTAATAAGAGGAAGAGGAGTAATTATGAGGTCTCTAGATTTATCTACTATTGTTCCAGGTCAGGATGACGGAATTCGTTCAATACTTTGTAAGTGCTATGCTTTGTATGTGGGTATGTGTTGTAAAAGGAGAATTTAACGTTACCTCATTTAGGAGTCATCCAGGTTTGCATTTCGAGCAGTTAGGGCATTTAGAATATTACCAGTCGCAATGGAAATTAGTAACTTTTACATCATTACGATTACTCGATGACGAGTACCATTTAATCGATACCAAATTAAGGCAATTAGAACAAATTTGCTCTCATTCAAATTTTGGGTATAACAACTATTTTTTTAATTTCACACTATGCACGAACGATGTCTTGATGTTAAGAATGAATTTAGATGAGTTGGAAAGAAACCGCCTAACAGTTACAACACTGATAAGACATCGCAACATACCTAGAGCAAAACGAGGTATATTAAATTTCGTAGGAAGCCTCCAAAAGGTGTTATTTGGTACGCTTGACGCTGATGACGGAGAAGTAATTACTCAGAACATTAACCAGTTGACGGTGAATAGCAAAGATACCCTATCCCTCATAACGGAACAGACACAAATAGTACAGTCAAGTTTAGTAAATTTTAATAATACCATGGAGAGAGTAGCTCAGAATGAATGTACGCTTTCCAGAACCTTAACAACTTTATCGAATATAACCGCGGAACTAAATACAAAGGTAAGCAGGTTAGAAGCGGAACAACTTATTGAAGAATGCGCTGGTCGCATCATGTTTCTAATTAATAAATTTCGATCGGAATTGGAAGCACTTGTAGATGCTATCCTTTTTGCGAAGTTAGGTTCACTACATCCGAAGATTATTACGCCGGATGAGCTAGTGGCTGCATTACAAGATGCCCTTCCTCACCTGCCAAAGGAAGAGAAATTTCCTATATCACTAAACCCTGATCAAGGCCATAATTTATTGGAGATCATCCACATTACGGTATATTATAGCTCAGGAAATCTTATTTTTCTCTTATATCTTCCGCTTGTCCAACCACCGGTTTTTGATCTTTACCACGTAATCCCATTGCCTGCTAAGGTAGATAATAACTACACCTATTCATTTATTAAACCTGAGTACGAGTACTTTGCTACAAGTACCTCAGGTACTCACTTTTCCATGCTATCACAGTTTGAGTATTCAAATTGTTTCCGTATTGAATCTGACGACAGACTCATTTGCAAAGAACAACAACCCTTGTTGTCAACGGGTGTTGTAAATTTTTGTGTTGCGACATTGTTTTTTTATTCCGAAGCGGTACCCTCCTCGTGCGATACTAGACTGTTTGTCCTTCGTACCCCCCTTGTCCAGCCGTTGCTAAAGTCAAATCATTGGTTGTACGTTGCACCGTCAGCCGCTACTGTCAATGTAAGGTGTAAAAAGCCTGAATCGTCAACTAACGTTTTGTTGACGGGCGTGGGTTTGGTAACCTTGTCTGAGGACTGCCTCGCTCAGGGCCCCCACATTGTTATGATTCCCTCGAATATCCCATTCACAGTTTCCACTTCATTCATTCCCGATTTTAATCTAACCTTCTCCGAGAATGAATTAAGTCAAATTATTGCGGCAAACATTTCTAAATGGCCAATACCGGCCCAAATTAAATTAAATTCATTGAAAATTGCGAATTTAGAGATTGCTAGTTTTCGACTGGCGGAAGTCGTAAAACATGCCGATGATATTCGGTTCCGCACTAATTTAACCACCCGAACGGACTACACTATCATTGTTTTAATTGTTCTTGGAGGTATTGTCACGCTTTTAGTGACTTGGAAATTTAGAATGCTATGTTTTGCTAGAAGAACTCCGAACCAAGGTGGTAATGTTACAAATGTCAACTTCACCACACAAGAAGATCAGGTTAGGTTCCTCCAGTCACCAGTGGTCAGAGCGCAACCAAATGTATTAGGAAAGTCAGATAAAATCGAAGCCCCTGTAGTGGCTATGGAAAAAGTTCAACCGTCACAAGGTAGCTCTAGTCGTTCCCCGACAAAGCGTTTATTCTAGCTTGCAATTAGGAAACCAAGGAGATGATCAATGATAATGTTTTAAAAAAAAAATTTATGAAATGTTTATAATAGTGATTAGGGTGAATGATTATAAATAAAGAAACGATGATAAATGTTTATAAAGATGAAACTAAATGCGATGAGAATAATTACAATGAGCAGTAATTGGCTAGGAAGTATAGAAGACCTAATTTGTTTGTTGAAGACCGTAATTTGTTTGTTGAAGACCGTAATTTGTTTGTTGAAGACCGTAATTTGTTTGTTGAAGACCATAATTTGTTTGTTGAAGACCAGAATTTGTTTATTGAGGACTATAATTTGTAGTTGAAGACCATGAATTGTTGAAGACCATGATGAGAAATATCGATATCGTTCAGTAGAAGACCTTATTTGTTGATTGAAGATCGTTGTGGAGAATATAGTTCAAGAGAACTACGAGTATAACTGCAGTTAGGTTAAGTTAGGATAAGCTACGATATGTTATGTTAGGTTTAAATGACTTGCGTAACGGGTATTATTATATCGGGATTTGGCATTATACCTATATCGTTTCCAATTTATTGTTGAGTATACTTGTGTGTTATTTTACATATTATTGTGTGTTTGTTTTACGTGGATCCATGACATTTTTTTTTGTTTTTGTTTTTGTAGGATTACTATATGTACACCTCGGGTTAAGTGTTATTTATTATTATTGTTGACTGTTATCAATTATTGTTTTGTAACCTGCATTCTATTTTATGGACTTGTGTGACGATGGACTCGATACATTGCCTGTTGGCAATTTATCTTCTCTATGGGGGGAGGTGTCATATTTGCCTCTCTTCCTTGATACCTACAATCGAGACCTAGATTTCTCCGTATTTAACTTTCCCAATATCTCTCGTGAAGAGGTAGACAGTTTTATTTCCGGGTCGCGGATGTCGCAAGATGCGCCCGTGTTTAGCCTTAAAGATGTTTGTTCAAACAAGGGGAAATCTCTCCTCGGACATTCGTATAAATTAGAAGTAGGGCAATCTTGAACTCAGTCTATTTGTCGATCCTCGTCGCACCAGTCCGCAAGGTATTATATCTGTATTTTTTGTCACGTAACACCCATACTTGAAGAATTCAATAAAACCCGCTTGTCAGTCAGATTATTAGTACTCTCACACCCTTTATCCTGTCATTCATATGACAGAAGTTAGTGAAAAAATGTTGTCTATTTCCATGAAAAATCGCGAGTGATTTAGTTCGTACAATTTATTTTAATCTTGGGGGTAGCAATAAGGTGTGCTCTGCTACCGAATACATAACGTTCTTCCTGTTTTCCGTGGAATATAACTTGTTCTTCTGACCGCCTGCAGCCAATACCCCTTTCTGTAGAAAACAAAGGATATCTGGACGCCTTTGAAAGTCCAGTCTATCCACTTATGGTTGTATTCCGTTGGAAAATATTACCGTTTGAGCCAGGTAAGGGAACGGTCCGAGCCGTTTGAAAGCGCAATCTTTCGTAGGTTACCGAGCACAGAGGTTCTACTGCTCCTAGAACTAAAATGTTACCTGTAGCTATCAGTAACTGACCATTGGTTATTTTAGAATGACTAAAGTAGCTGAGTATAATTAGTAGCTGAGCTGTTCTTTTACTCTTGCAACTTATACGAGTAAAATTAAATTTCAGTGTTCAGGACATAACGTAATGAACAAGAATGCGAGTTTAGTGTAATTCTTCGAACAGAAAGAATAACTGAATAAGCCCAGCGGTTTTGACTGTAATTGAATAAAGGTTTTATCGTCCTGCTTGATAATTCACGTATTAGTGATCCATCATTAAGTTAACAGAATGCTTCACATTCTAAATGTTCAGAATGCTTCAGATTTCTCTTATAATAATATAATGCCATAAAAGAAACTAATCATATCTATCTGCATCTACAATGGTCAGAGCAATGTTTGCTACCACCAAAAATGTATTCACAAAACTATACTGAAAATTGTACTTGAATTTCATTAAAATTTGCTTTAAAAAATCTATAAAAACTGCAAAAATCAAAAACTTCTTTTTGATATGGATATGCCTAAGGCGTGGGGTTTCTATCTGTGAAAATGTAACACGAAAAGAATGCAACGTTTCTATTGCCGTCGATTTTCACGTATAAGCACATTTTCACAACAACGTTGGTAGGGAAATTATCTTACGCAATTTTCATCGCACAGAAATCGTTCACTACTCGTTGGAAAGCTCTTGATTTATGTGAAAAATTTACACATCTCAAGCTACCGATTTCCTCCCTACGCACCTGGCTACATTCCTAAACTAATTTGATCGGACTATCAACAAAATTTTTGTTTGGCAGGAACATGAATGCATAGGTTTCTATAAACGATTTCCAACACGATCGTATTTTCTATTTCTATTGATTTTCACGTACAACCAATGCGTTACTAGCGAAGCGTAACTCCCTTTACTTTCATAGCAGGAAAATCGTCCGCCACTTTTTGGAATGCTCTCATTTTATCACATCTCAAGATACCTAAGCCATTGTAGTGCCAAGGAAAGCTGATTTATTACGCCAAGTTATAAACTAATATTGCAAAGTCACCAAAATGAGCCAATAATGTGAAAAGAAGGCACTAGGTACATGGTAGGTACTTGTAAGCAGTAGGTACTAGACGATACATTCTCTCCTGTTCATCCTGGAAATTGAAATTATATATGGAGACTCTCTGGGACACTAAGAGACGATTGAATTGATTGGGTCTTTTCTGATCAGCTGACTGAGCTAATTTAATTGAGACATTTTCAACTTGAGACACAAAACACATATTTCACAGAACGAAAAATAAGACATAACCATGTACTGATGTATCTGCATGTTGTGTAGATACTCAACTTTAAATTGAGTAGGTAGCAGATTATTATATTTAGAATGCGGCTTTTGCCTTAAAATTAATAGTTAACATCCTTGCTCTCAAAAAACTCAAATTTCAAAACAATTTAACATTATACAAAAAGGTAATTGACGAAAATTCAGTCATACGATCAGGTTGCATGACTGGAACTTTGTCAGATAATTCTGTACGTCTATGTTACAATATGTGAAGAAGCTATACTGCCCTCCCAGCTTGGCAGACGTTTTGTAAGTTCATTATACGTGTCTATTATACAAGTTGGAATGCAAAAGCGGTTCTACGTAGACCCCGGGATTGTAACCCGCAAAAGGAGGAAGTTCATGGGCTGGTGAGCCATTGTACATCGACCTCCTCTTCTTCTGCTCGCTCAAGAAGCGCCTTCGTCCTGAGCCGCCCCAAGTGCAGCTAATTCCTTGATTAGTCTCTCACCAGCTGCCTTCAGAGCCCGCCTGAGGTTTTTCCGGTTAGGGTTCACGAGACATTACTTCCTTCGAGGCTTTCTATTCCATGAAATCTTGAAGGTACGCAAAACTTTTTGCTTCTCCGACCGTCAAAAGCGCTTCCAATAGAGGGTAAAGAGCTTATAAAGCGTGAATCTTCGTCGCTTTTTTCCCCAAAAGCACTTGATGCTGACACATTTTGAGACTCAATCATCGCTATAAACCAATTCTGTCAGTAAACAGAAAAAAACGTACAGACCTAACGAAAATGGGGCAGCAGTGATAGTTTCTTTTCCCGACTTTTTGAGTCAGTTCAAGTTGGTCTCTACATCTCTACATGGTTTTTACGTTTATTACCGAGGCATAACAGAATATTGCTACTTATCTTCGTTGATAATAAAAAATGTCTACCTACCCACAAATATACATTTTAAAGAAGAGATCAAAAATATTATGTTTTTGCAAGACGCTGCTGTTTTTGCGTTTTCGCTTCATTCAACCCGAACAAAAAATAAAGAAAAAATAAAAAAATAAAAAAAAAAAACAAGAAAGAAAAACATCTTGCTCCTGAAAGCTCAACAGTCATGAACGTAGACTACGTTTTGTTTCCTCACTACCAAAGGTAGGGAAGCTTTGTGTTCGTGATTGGTCGAAAAAAATTGTGTCCTCCAAAAACAAAATGTTAACTTACTTTGTGCGTTTCAGAGCTTGCTGATCGATTTCGGTTCCGTGTCGGTCTGTCTGTCAGTCTATCTGTCTGTTGTCTGTCTGTCTGCGGTAAATCCTTGTCACGCCCAAAACTCTACCACGTTTCAGTCCAATTCTGATGAAATTTTCAGGATTAGTTAGGGTTAGTTCCCAGACGGTCCCCTATAATTTTCAATGCCGTCGAATCAACAGTAGCCTGTGCGCATGCGCAAACGTGAATTTCTCATAACGTTGTTTTCTCATCATCTGTTGGTTCGATTTCGTTCAAACACGGGAGGTAATTGGGTAGGTACATATTTTGTTTTAGGAAAATGCTCTATTAATTACATCGCGATTGGTAGAGTAATAACCATTGTGCATACGCGAAACTTAAATCGATTGACACAGGCAAAACTCCCGAGTCAATTGGAATTGGAAATTTTCACGGATTGTGCGGGATAGCTTCTAGACGGTCGCCTATAAGTTTCATTGCCGTCGTACAAAAAGTAGTTTGTGCGCATGCGCAAACGTTAATTTATTATAATGTTGATTTCTTATCAGCTATTGGCCCGATTTAGCCTAAACCCGGGAAGTAGGTAGATACATGTTCCAGGAAAATTCTCTATGATTTATATCGCGATTGATGGAGAAATAATTATAACGCATGCGCAAAACTAAAATTGATCGACAAAGACAAAACTCCGAGACTAATGGACGGATTTATCTGAATTTTTCAAGGATTGTGCTGTTTAGCTCCTTGACGTTCCCCTATAAATTTCATTGCCGCAGCTCAGCCATATTTTGCATTCTGGCTTTTATACACATGTATTAGATACTGTTCTATTTTGCATCCAATCATTCCGACTAGTACCTTGTTCTTCAATTAATAATACACGCCCATGTTACAATGTGTGAGGAAGCTATACTGCCCACCAAACTTGGCAGACGTTTTAGCATGGAACATGCTTTAGCCTTGGACTAACTAGCGAAAAACGTTACGCGGATGTGTCACGAATTTTTTTCTTTTTTACATTTTATGTCTTTGCTCTGGCACATAACTCGAAAACCGTTACCAAATTTGTTACCAAATATTCTGATGATTTCCGCTTACAACTGAGTCGTTGCTAGGGAAATGGTACTTTGTCGTTTTTCATCCCACAAAATTCGTTGACCATTCGTTCGAAAGCTCTCGATTTATCCAACCATATTATGTTAACTACTGCGAAGTGCGTGGCCAACAAGCTGAGTTATGAGCATGGTTATTTGAATAATTGTTTACACACAGGTGATCATTCTCAATAATTGATATTGTGAACATGATTGCAACCGCTTGTTAATTTCTGATGATTTGTTGAGCTGGAGTTTCGATGATGTGATTCATAGCAGGAGATCCGAATATTGCGAGAACGGTTTGATTTGTGAAGCGATGGTTAAATCATTTTAGTAGGTAATTTCTATACTTTACACTATAGGAAGCTATAATTTCGTATGTAGCCTCTTTAGGACATTTACTTGACCATGCCCCGGGTCCGGATCAGATGAGTGGCTCTTAAAGCTAATTTCTATGCTTTACACTCTAGGAAGCTGTAATTTCGTATGTAGCCTCTTTAGGACATTTACTTGATGATGCCCAGGGTCGGGATCAGATGAGTGGCTCTTAAAGCTAATTTCTATGCTTTACACTCTAGGAAGCTGTATTTCGTATGTAGCCTCTTTAGGATATTTACTTAACGATTCCCAGGGTCCGGATCAGATGAGTGGCTCTTAAAGCTAATTTCTATGCTTTACACTCTAGGAAGCTGTAATTTCGTATGTAGCCTCTTTAGGACATTTACTTGACGATGCCCGGGGTCCGGATCAGCTGAGTGGCTCATAGAGCTTGCATACGAGTCTGCAACTAAAGACATAAAATGTCCCAATGTGTTGCAGACTCGTATGCAAGCGTTTCTTTATACACTAAATAAGCAGCAACTTTGCCGAAGCAAAAAGATGAGACCGACAACTCAAACGGATCCAGCCAATTTGTTTAATCGAAGAGACTCAGCCCCCTGATGAGGGGTGGGAGGCCCTTGATTAATTGTTCGCTCTGAATAGAGCTCATAGGGGTTTCGGCCCAAAGAGTTCAATTCTGCTATGGGTGAGTGCAGGGCACTCGAACATTATGTGGGATGCCGTTTCATCAATCTCCTCACATAGTCTGAATCTGTTAGTTTAGAACAAATACCATTCTGATCGTTATAACGATAATTTCGATTTTTTATTCTGTTGGTGAAAAGTTTCTGACATGAAAACATTCCTGATCATAAAATGAATACCAATCATCGTTCGGGAATATGTAAGATAGATGATCACGTTCAGCTACACCACGTTCTTTTGAAGAGTTTCTTTTGATTTTCACGTACAACCAAGCCGTTGCTGGGGAAATGAAACTTCTTTAGTTTTCACCAGACAAAAATCGTTCTCCGCTCGTTGGAAAGCTCTCGATTTATCACGCATTTCTTTCGTACTTGTTCTTCTTTTCTTGTCGTAGTTTTATATTTATTTATGTTACAAATGGATATAGTAAACAATGCCGTCTGTTTTGTTGTCACTTGGTTGAGAAGTTAATCTTGGTTATAGTAATTCATCGCGCATCATAACAGAAAATTACCTACCTATGTACTCTGTTCTAATTTCGATTCTATTTGTCGTATGAAGCTCCTGAAAAATTTGGTTTTTGTTACTTGGTCACTTCTGCCAGGCATGTTCCATGTTTCTTGACTTTTAGCCACGGGCTCTAAGTAATAACTTCCGAGGGGTCTGCCCCCCCCCCCCCCCCCCCCACGGGGGTCTTGCAAGCCCCGAAGGGCCGAGTTTTCTTTGCGTTTTTAGTTTAAAAGTTTTGGTAAAAAGGTCACCGTAAAAACGTATTCTACGATTAAAAAAACACCTTGCTCCTAAAGGCTAAAGAGTCATGAACGTAGAATAAATTTTTAGGCATCACTAAGCTCTGTTTTGATACGCTTTTACCCTTCTGTCCATCGAGAACTAGGCACCCAAATCGTAGGGAGGAATGGAGTCATTATTGACCTCTTTGGTTCAGTAGCACTTGATGCGATATACAATAAAACTGAACTTGAAGGCGCCCTTGACCCTTCTTCTCCTCACGGTAAATCGACGTCACCGTTGAGGCCACCAAAGCGCAGCTGGGCGCTGGTAATGACGATTGAGAGAGGACGGGACGAAAATGTGGGGCACATGTAAGTAAGTATCACTTTGTTCCTGTCCACGCCTTCCGTCGGTCTCTCTTCCACGACGTTTCAACATTAACACGAGTGATGAAGATGAAAAAAAGGGAGCAGAGTCACGGCCGGTTATAAAACTGAACCGTTATCCCCGCTGACCGCAACCAGCCGTCCGTCCGACGTCCCGAGGATTCAACTCCACGAAAACAACGTTGATTCAGAAGATGAACTCTTTTTTTCCCGAGTTCCGTTCAGTTGACTGACCAAATTAGTAATGAAAGTCGAATTATTGAATTCCAGCTTTCATAGTGAAGGAATTGAATCGCTGAGTCCCTGGTCTTGTAAACTCCTGCTATCAGTGGCGTACTTTCAGGAGGGGCAGAGCCCCTCCATAAATTACTCGGAGAAGTTCGTGGTATGGATTCAATCATCATTAATAATTTACGCTTCTATCTTCAGTACCTAACAACTTCAATTTGAGAATGTAATTAGTAAAACAGAATTACTATTATACGGATCCAATTTCCTAACAACTCTAGGTTTCAATTTTTATTAGGTTTGTTTGTGTTAGGGCGAATTGCGTGGATATTATACAGCACCTCGAAGAGGAGTAAAACCACCTAGTCAACGAAACTTGAATGTGGATACTGCAAACTGAAATCAAGTCGTTTCCCACAATCTTCTGGGGCTAGCCCATATACAATTTTTCCTTAGAAATGTATCCACTGTTCATTATCCACCAAATTCCCCTACAAACTTCCCCTTATTTTCACTGCCTACCTGATCAAGCTTGGTTGTTTCCCGTATTCTTTTATTAATTTTTGATTGTTGATATATCGTTTGTATTATACCATTTACGAATTAAATCACAGTTATATATATCCGCATAATTATATACATAATTAAATTGTGTGCCATTGTCCAGAAAGCCTAGTGCTCCTCAGTTTATCCGTAGGTATTCGTATTTATCGTTCTTTTCAACGTTCTGATTATTAGTTAATTGGATGATATTTTTTCTAAATAGTATTAGACATGCTTTAATAATCCATTGGTAGGTTTGAGAATATGAAACCGTACCTACGTGATTTCAAATCATTACAAAAAACCATTGAATATCTACTTAAATGAAAGTATGACAGTTTATTACACAGTCTTCGTATAGGTATTCAACAACAAGTTCTAGAAATGAATACTAAAACTACTTATAAAATAAAATGAAATTCTTGACTGATGCCCCTCCATGAGAAATGACTTAGCTACGCCACTGCCTGCTGTGTTAAATGCGCCTCAATTTGTGCATCTAGGACAACAAATCTGACCACAACGCAGTATTGTAACACAAATCGGTTTCTACGAGTGAGTTTTCACAATTGAACAAATACTTGTGAGTATTGCATTGGATGGTACTGTGCCATTTCTTATGCACATCGAATAGCAGTACAATAACATACCTACTACTACTACTTCTTATAGCTTTCTTGCACTGATAAAATTCATATGCGTAGCGCCGGCATGAGGGGTGTGCGACGTATGCAGCCGCACACTTGAACCTTTTAAAGGGGCATACAATTTGCCAATTTTGGTTTTCAAAAAATTAATTTGGCAAATGTTTAGAAATCAATTTAAATGTTGTGCTGTAATATTTAAACTAGAAGGAACTTTGTCTCAAAACTATTACAGTTGAATTTCAAGGTAAAACCGAAGATCAACCCCAATGAGTTTTGAAATATAGTAGTCGGATGCCCTTGACCAAGCTCCAAGGTCAGTAGAGCAGCTATTTACCTATTTTTCATGAATACATATATCTATATTATTTAACCTTGTTTACTCTAGAAGTTAAATTATGTTAATTATGATTATATCGCCTACTTATAGAAATGAAATTGTTCATTTGTTATCTGCAAATGTACTATTGTAATACTCAAAGATGACAAATAAAATCTATCTATCTATCAATAATGTTAATAAACTTTTGTTGTGTGTGCGCTATTATTAAACTCTGTAATTATTTGTTCACTATGTTCTGTTGTTTTATTTTCTTTTACCCATGAGATGTGGAAATTTATCTTAGGTCCGACGGACGGCATTAGCTATTTTTTCTGAGAGTATTTGCAATATAAGTGTAAAAATCATCTAACGTGATCCAGATGCTTTCATTAGTTTATAAGTTTGATTATTTTATAATAGTGGTTTGAGGTACAAGAAAGAGTATTGAACCTATCAACTCAATCCATAATAAATCAAATTGAGAGACATAAATTTAACGTTCTAAAAGGCTAAAAAGTGCACAAAAACTGTTTTTAGACCTTAAATTTCTAACATTTTCCTTTTGCCTGGGGGGGGGGGATTCCAAACCCCCCGATAGGGGCATAAAATTTAAAACTCGCACACTTGCTTATTCGCTTCAGGCTGGTCCTGTATGCGATCAACATCATGCGACCATTCACAATCTTTGTGAGTTTCATCATAATCTGACGAAAACTTAATGATACAAGGGTCAACATTCAAGGACTTGGCACAAAAATTTTACATTTATGCAAGTGAAGAGGTAAATGTCATGGGATGGAGCCATGAAACGTCTTACTACCATTGATCCAACGATTAAACTCATAAGGGGTCATAAAATTCGGGTTGTAACTTTGTATAGTTTAGCCTGAAGAAATAGCGAACACAAAGTCACATGAGAAAACTGTAAGATCAAGCCAAATCAAATAAGTTATTATTATTGATGATGATGGGTCTATGGAAATACTACCTAATTTCTATTATTGATATCTTATGATTTTTCTCGGTGGAAATTCTCATATCTTCATTTAACATGAAAAACTGCTGCAATAGGTAACACCAGTATAGACTCTCACTATTTGTCAGATGTGCTATTTTGCGGATGAAAGGTAGTATACTGTAGCGTATTATGTTGCTTTGAAACAACCTCTGGCTTGACGAACGGTAGAGTTACATTATATATTTATTTAAAGAGCGGTTGCAGTAGGCAACTATGTATCACAAAACCCCAAATAAATGCATATCGGCTATAATTGCAGATTGGAGGTTTGAGGTTAGTAACTAAGCAACACAATATTCTTTAAAGAAATTGAATTTCCGGAGTCAGAGTGGTAAGTCAGCATCTGAAATTTCACAGATCTCTCTTACATTTTTGATAATAAAAAAAATGAAAAACCAATAATAGTACACCACGATTTTCTTCACTCAAGAATACTTTTCCGGACCTGCTAACACTAAGACACTACTCGATAGTTAAAACTAGCAACTAAGTATCCAAAATCATAAGCCAAGTTGTCTGAGAACATTGTTGGCGGTAGTATCATTTACCTATACGTTTTCATAGCCCTTGCATTATCTACTGTATCTATAACAATGCAAGTGATAGTGTAAAACTGGTTGAATTAGTCCAGGTTTAATTCGGAAAACGATTAAATTTAGTCCTCCTCCAAATTATCGCTCAGATTCCAGTATTAAGTATTCCAGATGACCAATACTCTACAATGACAACAGTTTGCGCATGCAAAGTGGGTATAAGCTGAATATGGTTAATTTAATTGACTCAAGCCCTATCAATTTCGTCAAAATTGGATGGAAATTGTGGATGTTGGGCGAGTAGCATGGATCCGCAAATACTCAGACTATTAGATACCAAACCAGAATATTCATGAAGATCTAAAACGTAAAATGTGTTTTTCGGTGTTTGATCGAAAAACGTATTCCCTCCCCAAAAGTAAGCACAATACATCGGTCGGTAAATACTAAAATTCACCAACATAAGGAATCAAAGCTAATGTGAGATCTCGCGAAATCTCTTCCACCTTCAACCCAAACTCATCAAAAGCGTGTTTTATTAGTGTGATTTCGGTGTAGTTATTACCCCAACCGCCATGACGAAGACGCTGGAGTTGCCCTGATGAGCTGGAGCGGTAGAGGGAAGGACGCCCTTGACTAATGTCACGGTCCTTCGCCACACTCCCGCCGAGAGCGAATACCTACGCACGATGATAACATCGAGTTACGCCGGTATCGCCAGGTAAACCATCTCTAGAACAATCTGCTCAGTCATATTCATGCTCAATTCTACCGCAATTCAAGCAAGAATAGTTTTGTTAACATTCTCTGTAAAATTGCTACAATTCTGCAACTGGAGGCTGAACGTTGTAAAATAAACGTGAAAAATATTACACTGAAGTTTAACCCTTCAAGGCGCGATTTTTCCTTTTTTTATGAAAATTATCACCCCTAAATTGTCAATTTAAATTTTTCCCAATTTCGGGACATTGTGGTGGTAGAGCTCAGAAGTTTTGGCCCAAATCTGGGACATCGTGATGAACATTCCTAGGATCAGGTCTTTTCTGTTATACAACCGCGAAACAATTTTCTATAGAAACAGATCAATAGTTGGTTTCCTGAAATTGATGAAATTATCCATAAAATGAAAACTTGGACTTGTTAAAAAACAGGACCTTTTCCGTTACCTAATTCACTACCGTTCATTCATTCTGACCTGTATGTCCAAACAATCTGAATTTTCACTAAGGGATTGACTACTTGATGTTATGTGGTTTTGAGATGCGAGCTTGCGAGCATCCAGACCACCAAACTATACACAGCATTCTGATCTATTTTACAACAGTGGTCGTAATAATGATTGGAAAACAGTTTTTAGAACAGTTTAACATATATACAAGCGTTTCTATAGAAAATTGTTTTGCGATTGTATAACAGAAAAGATCGTATGCGGTCGTATGATAGAAAAGACCCCAGGTCCCACATCAGGGACTCCTTAGTGGTCCTGAACTTGATTCTGATCTACATTGTTGCAGTATGTAGCACGGAACAAACAAAATTCTAATGTAAATAATTGGAACAAGCATGAACTTTGAGATAAATGTCATTGAAGAAAAAGAGAAGAATCGTCCAGAACTCTTGTAAAACATGCAAAGAAATTAGGCAGGTAATTTTTTAAAAGAAGATTATTAAAGGTATTATTATAAAATATTACAAGGAAATAAATGCAATATAATATTAAAAGGAAATGAATGCTACATTTATCCAGAAACAAAAAGTTAGCAATCAACTATATGAAAATGTTGAAAAAATATTGTTGGAAAACGTAGAATTCAAGGTGAAAACAAGTGTTGAATAGGCCAACCATTTATATTAAGGAGATTCACTACCTACCATGAAGTCCCGAATCCGGGACCATTACAACTGAACCATACCGCGGAGTCCCTATAATTTGGAACAGATACTTTCAGGCATTTTTACGGAAACCAAATGAATTTTTTTCGTTTTGCATTATTTTTACACAAAATGCATTTTGGAGATATCATGTAATTTTTCTCGAGTTGAAAATATTTACCACACAGTTGCCACAGCATCCTAAAACTCAATGTATTCGCAAGAAAACTTCCGGTGTTCGTCAACAATAAAACCTTCTGGCGGTTATCTTCGATAGTACCTATATTCAACTTTTGAATTTTTTCATACAGTAGTGATACATACCCAATTTGTGATAATGACCCCGAATGTATTTTATTTTGGCACCAAAAGCGTTAAAATTCCCATGTGGACTGAAGGGTTAATATATTTGTTTTGATACGAACTAAATCACTCGCGACGAAGTTGTGGAAACCCATTATAAAACGGAAGATAGTGAAAAACGTTGTCTGTTTCCAAGACAAGTTATTGTTTGTTACTGATGATGGCCTAACCGTCGAAATCAATTTAACATTGTAACTCTTTATTTTTCGTGGAAATAGACAACGTTTTTCACTATCTTCCGTTTTATTTGTTTTGATTTTTGGCCAGATATACCTATGTTAGATATAATTTACAGATGTTTAGCATAATATAAAAGAAGTGAAAGAGGAGTGTTAGAGGCCGCTGAGGAATCTCAGGTGCAAGTAATTTATTTATAGACATTAGCAGGTAGGTACGTAAGGATATTGTTTCAATATAGGAATATATTTTATGTACTGAATAGAGTCTCGCATTGACCCTAGGGGGTTGTAGTTGGGAAAACAGTACCTACTGTCTGGTATTTATGAGTGAATTAGATTCATTATAAATTGTGTAAGATCGAGCAGAAAAAAAATGAATAAAAGAGAAATGAGATAGTTTCCGAGGGAATATTCAAGGACGAATCATGAAAACCCTTAAATCACAGATACTGACAAGTTTCAAATGTTACTTACTTTTTCAGTACCAAAAGGTCTCCATAAAATCAACAACTCTGACAAAAGAAAACTGCTCCGGTTTTCATCATGCTGGAGACTGCCGGCAACATGCTGATGGAGTTGTGACGGCTTGACTGTCACCAGCTTCTAGCCAAGAGATGAAATTGTCAAGGACTCCATAAGTGATAGAATGGCCAACTGGTCAAGATCAAAGTCTCAAGCGATGAGCAGATCAAACACGCAGCAGACGGACAATATTAGAAATGAGTGGAAAAAGTTTCCTACTGTTGCAACTATTTTGTCTGTACGTCAATAAAGGTATAATGTCAACAGTCATCGTTATTTTTATTTTCCATGGCGAAGAGACAAAATAGTTGACAGTTTCTATCTCCTCAGACCTATAGGAATATAGTTTATGGAAAATCAATTATCCCTATAATTTTCCTATTAAAGAGGGACCTATACCATTAATTGCAGGTTTTATATATATGGACATATATGTGGACTGTCTGCTTCTTAGAGGGATTACTAAACACATTTATGAGCACAAATACGAAAATACCATAGAATTTGAATTCAGGAGACCTCATTATACACACCAAACAGACTCTGTGATCTAGGTAAACTCGACCAAACCAACAAATCTAACATCGCAGATTACTAACCCTATTATACTTATGAATCATTGGTAACAAGCTAATGCTTATGGCATTCCTTCATGAGACCTGAATAATTCAGCAGCTTGAACACCAAAAGCTTGAAAAAAGCTAAAAGCAACACTCACTTGTTGATTTATTTGTTTTTCTTTAGACATCATAACGATTTGCAGTCAACACATCTGAGGTCACTGAACATATCCATAATTATTATTATTGCGTGAGCCATCAGATACCTATACACTGCTCAAGTATCGTATCGTACTAACCACTAGTGACATACTGTCCAAACAGGTATCAACACAAAGTGCACAGAACTATTCCATAACTGGTAATAGATTGATTGGAAACATTTTAGGTAGGCTTGTCGATTAAAAATACATTACCCATGGGCAAACTTTTTCAAAATAGGTACATTACGTAACTTAGATTTGACCTCCGTAAACATGAGTTGAACGCAGTACCTATCGAACAGCTATAGAAATCATCAAAATTAGATGGCATGCAAATTTGGCTGAAATAGGTACTGAAATGGTTAAATACATTTCTCAAGGATCAGCAGCGTTTTCTATAGTTCAACAGCTTCTATAATTTTCAACTAGCGATCATTTCTCCGCTCATTGGGAAGCTTTGAATTCATCTAAAAACTCCACTTTTCCTCTACCACCTGGTCCACGAAAAAATTTTAAGTAGATATCAACATGCACTTGTGTTTGCAGAGTTTCCAACTTTGAAGCTAATACTAATAATTTAATCTCATTAATAAGTTCATCATGGACCTTAGAAATACACTGCGATTAGCAATGACTGATTTTTAGAGATTGATAGATATTGGTATTAGAGATTCCATCCCTGCTGAGCAAAAATTTAGCTTTCGGAGCCGTTGAGTAAAAAATAGAACCCAGCAGCTCCGAAATGGAGCCACATTAGGGGTTTATCCATAATAGTTTGATAACAGTAGGTATAGTACATTATTATTATTAATATTTCACAAAAAATATTTCACCATTTACTTCGGAGATAATCTCACAATTTTGAAATAGGAGATTAGTTGAAATTCAACTGTTTTTCTAAAGATAGGTATGTTAGGAGTATACCTAGGCACCTGGTCATTAATGCCGATACCGGCTAATAACCAATCTCCAGCCCTCCTCCCTAAAATTGGTTATTTCTTTTTGCAAGCATGGGTTGCATGATCTGCACGGTGCTGTAAAAGAAGGACACACCACATATTCAGCAATGCATAATGCTGTATCTTAGAATGACAGCAATCCACCGAAAGTTGGTATAAAGTCGGATGCATATAGGTATGCAGGTAAGTAAGTAGGTACCAGGTTAAAATTTTGTTCGATCGTTTTGGCACCTGTGATGTAAACAGAGTGGAAGTAAATCTTTACGTGGCTAAGCAAAAAGTGACATTTATAGCCAAGAAGCATATACATCT
Source organism: Adelphocoris suturalis (assembly GCA_030762985.1). Taxonomy (NCBI): domain Eukaryota; kingdom Metazoa; phylum Arthropoda; class Insecta; order Hemiptera; family Miridae; genus Adelphocoris; species Adelphocoris suturalis. Next base: position 70,383,110 of record CM061041.1, on the reverse strand, counting down.
AAATTAATGAGATATGTGAATCTTATCAATGGAATGGTACCTGATATGGGGTTAAAGTCGAAGTAGGACAGAAGACGATTGATCGAAAGCCGCAGGCTGCGCCGGGTGTCGATACGTCCTTGGTCACAGCTGAGAAGGGAGTGAAGAAGAAGTGGAAGGCACTTGGGGCTGTTGAACTCTCAACATCATGTACCCGGAGGGGATAACTTCTGCTTGAAAATGGTAGGGAGAACGCAGGTAAGTCGGCGGGGGATTTGATCCAGGTCCGCATCAATTTGTATCTCTCATAGAGGGTTCGCACTGACGGAAAGCCTTCACTGGGTCAAAGAGACGATTAAGGCATGGGATGGTCTATCGGGAAAATCAGTTGTGACCCCGTTTCGATTCCAACATCCTGCTTTGACAGCTATTAGGTTGTAAAATATGTGTGGCTTCTCCATAAGGTTTGACTGGAAAGCCCAGCTATGAACAAATATTACCTATTTCAACGGTTCAATGTCGTTTTGAGGGTTTGGATAGCCTCTGTTCAACAGCGCAGAAATCATATAGGTATCTACCTACCAAGAAAACTCCGTGTAGGCATATCAGAAGGATTCAGTCCTACAAAGGCTGCAGGAATACGCCATGAGAATAAGCATTCAAAGATACAGCCAAGTTTCTTGGCTTCTTTGCACTCTTTGATACAGGTAGAAAATTTTCGTACGTTAACTTAATAGGCATCCACATTTCAAGGATTCGACGAATCACTTTGGGGGCCCCAAAACAATAACTTGGCATTCTCTTATTGAGAGGAAACCGAAAGGATCCGAATACAGCAACCACTGCCAATCCTTCCGATTTCACATTATTTTCCATACCTACCTTGTGAGAAATCGAATAAAATCTTTTCCAATTTAGGATTTTAGGATTTCAGGCCTACGGCCCGAACCGTCCCCACCCATCCTTAATCATCACTCTCTAAACGCCCCTAATCATATTTTCTCAATGCCTAACAAACCCAAAATAGGCATTGACTTCCCCCAAACCGAAAGCCTGCCTTCCCTGATGCAGGCGCGAGTGTATAAATGTTCACCTTAAAAATATATTTGTGTTGCTAGTTAACCCGAAGACGACCTAACTTTGCCGTCCAACTTAAGATCAAACCTGAGCAGAGTCAAAGTCGTAGATACAAGACCATTTGGGAGTATTACTTTTACATGGGAGTATTTTGAATTGGAATTGAAATTGGCTAGGATAGTGGAGGAAGAAGATCGAAGGGATTCGTTACGCACGAAAGTATGCGATCAAGTTTTTAAAATGTTAGTTGATTATTTCAAGTCATGGTAACAAGCAAACCATACAACGAACTGATCGAGTCATAAATAACTTTTATAATAAAACAAATATTGTCACTACTGATTTTTAAGCGAAAAAGGTCAGAAGATGAAGTCTCAAAATTTATCAATGATCTTAGGGCATTACCCGGAAGATGTCAGTTTGTAGCATCTCTCGAAGAGCGGGTCAGAGACCAGATCATTGTAGGAATTAATGATAGCGTTTGGCAGTATGACTTCCTGAAGGCTTTTCCTAGCAATGATCATACACTACCTGAAGTTGGATCGTTGGCTATACGGCTTGATAGAGATAAATTGGAGCAGCAGCGATTGAAAATAATTACGGAAAGAAAGGCTTCAGTTAGTAAAATTAAGGACAAGCAATACAGCAATAGAAAAGATGAAAAAAAAATTATATTAGTGAGTGGTCAAAATTGTTTCAAGTGTGGAGGAAAAACTCACAGCGACAATAGGGAATATCCTGCCATGAAATAAATCATGTGATCTGTGTCAAAGGAAAAACCTTTTTCTGTTGTTGGTTTCAAGTACGGCCGAGCCAAAGTTCTTTCAGGAACAAAAATGAAGAGAGGAAACGTGAACCAGCTGCGAGAAACTAGACACGTAAACAGCAGCAGCTCAACAACCAGCGGTGATTCAGAATCAGAACTGGGCATCAGACAAATCGCTCGCACAGGCACCAAAGTAATGTTGACAGTGAGTCTCAATGGAAATATTGTAAAAATGTTATATGATCCGGGAGCTCACCACTCAGTAATCAGCAAGAGAGTATGGAAACAAATTTGTAAGCCAAAATTGACACATTATCCAAACTTGGTTGCATATACCAATCTAGAAGTAAGGACAATAGGTATGGCACGAGTGCAAGTATCCGCTTTCGGACGCGAATGTGAACAAGGTACCACTTATTATTGTAGAAAAAGATGACGTACCTATATTTGGACTGAATTGGGTTTTAAAATTTGACCTCACACTACCACCAGGAGCCGAAGTTTGTGCTATTAAGAGAGAAGCATTTGTTAATACACAACCAGTTGAGCAGAATTGTAGTTTTCTAACCAATAGTCCAAGTGATATTAAAAATGTATTGTTACAGTATCCTGAGTTATTCAGTTCGTCATCGGGTACCATTAGGGGACATCAAATAAAAATAGTTTTGAAACCAAACGCTTCAACAAGACTTTTCAAAGCCAGACCCTTTGTGCCTTGAAGACAGCTGTAGAAAAATAATTAGACAGGTTATTAAATGAGGAAGTGATAGAACCTATAGATCTTGCTAGCAACAACACAGAATGAGTATCACCCTAAGTGATAGCACCAAAGCCAAACGGTAAAATCAGGTTATGTGCTGATTTCAAGGTGACGACAAATAAATCAATATTCATGAATATAGCCATCCACTTCTCACCTTTGAAGAAGCATGCGTTTCAATAGCAGGGGGTGTACATTATTCAGTGATTGACTTGAAAGATACTTACTTATTTACAGCTAACTGTAGCAGGTCATTTTTGAGACGAGCTTATTTTTAATGCCTTCTTTGCTATATTGTTCACTATCAATTCCATCATTGATCAATAAATTCTGGTATTTTGTTCATATTATTTTTGAAGACATGTAGGCCTTGCCAAGAAAACAGGCCATGGGATTCCGAATCACCCTAGACACCTAGCGGACGCATTGTCTTAACTTTGGGGAGATGAAAAAATTAACAACTGAACATTTGAACAACTTTGGTTTCGTGTCTTTTTGTGATCGTGTACCTACCTTATTTTTCTTTTTTTTTATGTGTCTACGTATGCCCACAAATCCTTGTAACAAGCACTAGGTACTTCTACAGTTTTCATTCAGTTTTTAATACAAGTACCTTGACGTCTTGCTTTCACAGAACCTCTCGATGAATAAACACAAATGATGTGTAGCAAATTATTCATGACCAAAGACGTTTCTTTGGACACCAAGTTCAACATTTTTAGAGAAGTAGTGCAGGCCATTCTGTGATATCGCTGCCAGGAGAGGGGCTTCCAAAAGTACCACCATATAGAGAAGAAAGTGCTATAGTACCTACTTCATTTAAAAAATTTCTAAATCCATCCACGAAAGCTCCGAATGGAGAACTTTCATGTGTTGGAATTTTACATTCTTGACCTCTGATTCGGATTCAGTGCACTTGAAAACCCTCGTAGTAACAATTTTCAGCTCAAAATACCGTTTAGTTTGGCCAATAAACGGATAGGAAGATCACGCATGACGCAGTAGGTAGTGCAAGGGAGCTGAGGGTTCCCCCCAGGCAGGTGGGGGCCATGACGTCATCGTGCAAATGAATTTCAAGAGACTTATTACTGGTCAGATACCCATCATACAGCACCTTATTGGAAAGTTCAGATCTTTCTATTTAGCAAATAAAAATGACCATGAGAATTCCCCGTTATGGACTATTTCTGGAGCCTGCAGCAAATTGAGTGAGCTCTGTAGACTGAATGTGGTGAAAACCACCCCCTCTTGTCAACAGCCCTTTTCAGGGCTACCAAAAAGAGGTAGACACGACACACAAATATTTATAAGACGTCGAGTTATAACTCCGTCAAACAAAATATTTCACCAGAGAGAAAATACGAAATTCTCTCTCAAAAGTGAAATATTAACAAATAACATACAAGGCGACCTCCCTAAACACTTACTGGGCGAGAGAGACGTGACAAGTATCTCGAACCAAGTCGCCTTGAATGAGAAAACTCAAACAGACAACCAAACGTCCTCTAAAACTAACAAGGACAGTTCTAGCAAGCCTACTCGCCAATCAGAAACAATGATTACACGAGAGACAATAGGCGAACCAACCAGGAGGCGGCAAGCAACCACCTCTGGTCCAGCAGCCACCCCGGGGATCCCGTCTGAACAACGGACGCAGGGAAGCCACCCGAGGACCCCGTCTAAACGACGGACGCAGGGAAGACACCTCAAGGTCCTTGCCTCCGCAACGGACGCTCGTAAGCCACCTCTGGGGACCCCGTCGCAGCGACGGACGCGGGGAAGCCACCCCGGAGGACCAACTCAGCTATCATACTCGCAGATACTGAGAAAACAATGTGCGAGCCAATGAGATTACACAGTTGAATTAATGAAATTAAGCGGACCAATCAGGAGGCGGCAGGAGGCGGCCACCTCCCTATAATTACCCCGCTCGGAGCCCTCCGAAATTCATTCCACTCACCGCTCTCGACGACTACACTCTGAAGTACGAAGATTCTACACGCTCTACGCTGACGATCCTTCTGCTCCCGAGTTCATCTCAGAACGGCTTCCTACTGCTTTCTACAAGGCATACCTTCTCTCCACACAGATCTCGCATTGGCATCTACGAGTCCAGTGATTATTCATCCTGCTCATTGCCCAACGTAGTTCTTCTGTCAGGACGCCACCCGGTACATCTATTGATATTCTCATTAGATCGTACGCCCGCTGGGACGTTCCGAGACGTGTCGCCCGGGTTTCGTAGCACTAGGCTCGTCACCGACCGCTGGGGCACGCCGATAAATTACTCAGCTCATCCGCTCTAATTTATCGTCCAAGGAAGTCTTTTTCAAGACTACAAGGTAGGACCCTGACATCCGAGCAAAGGAAAGAAGCTCTGTCAAGCGAGTCCACCTTCCAAACCCTCTGTCGCGAAGCGAGTATGGACTTGAAAAATAGCCAAGGCCAGGTGGGGGCCCCAAAGGGAGGCCCTCAAAAAGTGGAGACAAATAGGGGAAGGTAAGGGGTGGTGGGGGGCACCCAGTACGATGCCAGAGGGCAGAAGTCAGTCGACTCAAGTGCGGTAACGTGGTGACGTGACAGTGGCTTTACGAGTAGTTTAACATTGAAGTATTACCCACTTTTTATACTTTCAAAGGCACTGGTAAGTACCTACCATACATAATAGACCATGGATCGAACCATGGACCCTACATACCTTTATTTATACATATTTTGAGTGTGGAGCGAACCACATATCATAAATATGTTTCATTGTGGAACGAACCACTTGTTCATACATTATTTCAGCGTGGAGCGAGCCACGTTGGTATTTATAAACATATTTTACCGTGGAACGAACCACGTATAATACATATTTTACCGTGGAACGAACCACGTATAAAACATCTTTTACCGTGGAACGAACCACGTATGTGTAATACATATTTTGCGGTGGAACGAACCACCTACTCACAAGTACTTATATTGACCGTGGCTTTAGACCACGTAAGTCCTTTAGCTGGAGGTTGCGGACACCTAGGAAAGGGGTTGATGAGGAGGGTGTCATGAAAGGACTAATATTCATACAAATATGATATTGGATCGACCCAATAATCCAAATATTTAAAGTAGGTATAACAATACTCTATCAAAATGGTTGTGAATATGGAAAGGCCAGTGCTTCGCTTCTCACATGTTAGTACATAAAGTTTACACAATACTCGCATGATGACATTAATAAGGAATTTCGACATGGTGGAGATCAGCCCCCCCCCCTCCCCACTACACAACCTTTTCGTGCGGCTGGAGGGCGAGTTCCGAGTTGACCTCGGTGTATTTTTTTTTGCTTCACTTTTCGGGGTTGGTAATATAGTAATATTCAATGTTCACTTCAGTCGGTGTGACTGACGAGGGGAGCGTCACGACGCGACGACCGTGCGCGGGTTGTTTACTTTTTTTTCTTTCTTTCCTCTTCTTCCCTTCCACATTAATGAATGAAATGAATGGGGAGGGGGCTGCGGAGGGGAACCCAAGACACCACCGATGGGAGGGAATTCACAAGCATTTCCACTTTCCATAACATGAAACTATTTATAATAAATCTGTTGATTATTTCGATAAATTGATTCCCATCCCTAATTCACACTCGCAATCACATAATTATTTATGGCCTTTTCATATGTGAAACATAAATTCAGTCTGAAATGAACTCTCCTCATCAAATGGTTTCCTTTTCTATTTCCAGTATTTGGAATTGTTACTTCTTTCAATAATTCTTTTATTACTTACATATTTTGGACATGTACCTATGCATGTAGTCACCCTTATGAAATAACATAACTTTACACATTGTTCCATTCAGAACAACGTACCTATGCGTTCGTTATTTAACCTTGACAGGATTGAAGCGGTTACAACAAAAAGGTTTTTGTACCCTCTGTTCCAGATCAAAATGTCGTCCTATGTTAGGAGTCGATTGGAAATGATGGGTGGTAAGGTGGTTGACCTAGTGGGAAAGTGTCAGGGTTTTGTGGAAAAGATTGGACAAGGACAATCCTTAACAGAATCAGATAAGATGGAAATTAGAAAATTAAAAGTGGCCATGACTAGGCTCATGGACGAGATTCAGAACTATACTCATCAACAACAGGGTCCCCATTCCCAAGATATGGAAAATTTAATAACTGAACTCACTGACGTTCACATGATAGCAGATGACATGCTCGTTGAATTGGGATCACAGATAAAAACTGACATGTTTGCATCCTGTAAAAATGAGCGAGCCCCGTCTGAAAATTCCTCATCGAGCACAGCAAACCTTACAAGCCGTCTCCCGAAACTCGATCTACCCAAATTTGATGGCAATGTTCTCAATTGGCATGAGTTTTGGAGCAAATTCACAGCAAGCGTCGATGGACGAATTGGTTTAAACGATGTCGACAAACTTGCATACCTTCAGATTGCAGTAGCAGATGGCAGCGCAAAACGCTTAATTGCTGGACTTGCCACCACTGATGATAACTACAAGATTGCTGTGGACACACTCATGGATGAATTTGGAGAAGAGGGCATTGTCATTGATGCACATTACACAGCCCTATTTGAAGTACCAAAAGCAAATCAAGAAATTTGGGACAACAAGCGTGTGCTCACGGAGATCGATAGACATCTAAGAATCCTGGATGCTTTGGGAGAAAATACTGGACATAATAAAGCTTTACGTGCCATGATTGTGGCCAAGTTCTCAGGTGAGGTTCAGAGTAATCTGAGAATGAAAATGAAACCAACGCAAGAGGATGTAGTTGCCATCATGGCTGCTTTGAAAACCATAATCAAAGCACTGGAACACTATTCGGCACCAACTCGTTTCACCAATAAACCAACACCATCTGGATCGAATTTTACTACTGAGACGCTTTATGCGCACTCACAACATAATCCTAGAAGTAACCAACAACAGAAACCCAACTTCAGACAAAAAAGAAAATTTTGGCTTGATCAGTCAGCCAACAAGCAACAAAAACTGGAAGATAAACCTCAAAGACCTACCAACCTACAAAAGGATCAACACAATAATAAACATCCACATAAAACATTAACAAACAATCAGAAGGCCAGTGAGGACAATAAAAATACACAGAAATCTTTACGTTGTATATTCTGCCAAGGAAATCATGTCCATGAATCATGTCGCCAATACAAGAATGTAAAAGCAAGAAAATCCAAACTGCAGGGACGTTGTTTTATTTGCCTGAGAGAAAAACACTCAGCATCTAGCTGCCCAAATTCCAACTCGTTTTGTGTCCACTGTGGCATTAAGGGTCATCATAATCGGAGTCTTTGCCCTACAAAATATGGCTCAGAAGAAACCCTTGCTGCATTTTCACAGATTGGATATGACACTATTTTACAAACAGCGCTGATTTCCATTCAGATTACTCAGGACACGGTGATTAAAGCAAAAATCTTGTTTGATTGTGGAAGTCAGAAGAGTTACATCCATGCTTCCTTAGCTAAGCAACTAAGGTTGAAAACGCTTGAGAAAACGAGTTTAACGGTTTTCACATTTGGTTCCATCAAACCCAAATCAATACCAGCTGATTTGGTCACTGTCCGCATCAGCCTGGCAGATGACACAGTGGATCTCATAGCCTACGTTGTACCATCAACAACTGGGCTTTTGCCATCCCATTATGCTTTCAAAACCCAGTTGTATACTAAATTTCCCCAAGTGGACTGGGCTGATGACTCACCGGAAGACAGATGCGCGGACATAATCATAGGAAATGATTTCTATTATAAGTTTATCATGACAGAGAGAAAAGAAATAGCTAACAACCTATATCTACTCAAAACAGGTTTAGGTTGGATACCTTCTGGCAGTTTTGGTGGCAATGAAATAAACAGTGATCACCAACTATCTGTTTTGACTTACGTAGAAGGAAGCTGCATTTGTGGAAATTCAGAGCTCTTCATCAGACCAGATCCAGCAATACGAAATGATGACATCAAAATGTTATGGGAGTTAGAAGCAATTGGTATCAAAGACTCACCAAAAGTAATACAAGATGAAGATGTGATTGATTACTTTAATAAAACAACAAAGTTTGATGGGAAACGTTATTATGTGAAGTGGCCCTGGGTAGAGTACCCTCCAAATCTAACACCAAATTTTGGACTAGCATTGGGTCGCCTGCAGTCACTTTTGAAACGATTAAATACAGACCAATTGCAGAATTATAATGACGTCCTAGTGGATCAATTTCAGAAAGGAATCATTGAAGAAATAGAAGATGTCACACTACCAAAATCTCACCCTGTACATTATTTACCTCACCATTGTGTGATCCAGGAAAATAAATCAACCAAGCTACGAGTTGTATATGACGGTTCATCAAAAATAAAGGGTCAATGTAGCTTAAATGAATTGTTATACAAAGGACCGTTAATGTTGGAGGATCTTACCACACTCCTCCTGAATTTCCGAATGCACAAAATTGGCATAGTTGCGGATATAGAGAAGGCTTTTCTACAAATTGGCCTTCAAACCCAAGATCGAGATGTTACAAGATTCCTATGGGTAAAGGATATCACCCGCCCACCGTCAGAAGACAACCTAGTTCATCTGCGGTTCTGTCGAGTTCCTTTTGGCATTATTTCAAGCCCGTATCTCTTAGCTGCTGTCATCAGACACCACATTCTCAGCAAAGATAGGGCATTTGCCAGCAAATTAGCTACTTGCTTGTATGTGGACAACTTGGTTACTGGAGTCGACACCTTTGCTGAAGGAAAAACGCTATATCACACTGCTGTTGAGGCCATGAATGAAATTTCTATGAATTTACGGGCATGGAATTCAAATGACAAACACCTCTTGGCAACATTTCCTGAATCACACAGGGATACAGAGGAAGTGACTTCTATCCTAGGACTGTCATGGGACACAGTCACTGATATCCTGAGACTTTCCTTTGTAGGAGCAAAACTCGACAAACCAGCCAACACGAAAAGAGAGGTTCTCAGGATAATTGCATCAGTTTTTGATCCATGTGGTTTCGTAGCACCACTCACTTTACCAACAAGGATATTTCTTCAAAATCTATGGAAAAAAGGATTGAATTGGGATACATTGTTAACACAGGACCAATCACTGGCATGGGAGAAGTGTGTGATGTATCTAAGGAAAGTGCCAGAATTCAGCACCACTCGTTTGTGTGTGTCCTCTGTACCTAATAAACCATCCACTGAACTACATTGCTTCACCGATGCGTCACAGGATGCATATGTGGCGGTGATATACATCAGATCACAGAAGGAAGTTGGATATGTAATTTCAAAGTCCCGGGTTACACCATTACAACGGAAAGCAAACCTAACAATTCCAAAATTAGAACTTCTAGCGGTAGTAATTGGAACACGACTTCTGTCATTCGTCAAACGAGCTCTTGATCTTCAAGCAGCAACCTCATATCTATGGACAGACAACCAAGCCGTTCTTGGTTGGCTACACACAGAACGATTGCTACCCCCATGGATATCCCGACGAGTTGGTGAGATCCTCAAAACAGAAAATATACGGTTTCGGTATGTTCCATCTAAACTGAATCCTGCTGATGTGGCAACACGCCCCCTTGAAAAAGAGGGAATCCCTAATTGCTGGCTGAGAGGCCCGGATTTCCTCCAAGGTCCAAGCCATACTTGGCCAGAAAAAAATTTAACAACAGATGGAAATGAGGAATGTAACACCATGGGAAATGTTGACAATTCTTATAGCTCCCAACCTCAAGTACAATCACACGTTTTGATTAACAACACGGCTCGACCTTCAGATTGGGAGTTGCCAGATCAGGGATCCATACTACCACTTCCTGCTATTTTACACTTACAGCAGACCCACTTTCCTGATGAAGTTTCAGGAAAATTGACCCAGTTGTCAAAGGTTTTGAGGATTTCGAAGGATGATAATGGTGTTCTAAGATGCACTGGACGTTATCAAAACGCTGCCTTACCCTATGATGAACGTTGCCCTATACTTCTCCCAAAAAATGATGATTTGACTATGTGGGTTATCAAGAGGATACATGTTGAAAACTATCATGTGGGAGTGTCACATACACTATCTTTATTGCGACGTCAGTACTGGGTCCCACAGGGTCGTTCTGTTGTCAATAAAGTACTCAAACGCTGCTTGGAATGTGTTAAGTATGGAGGAGGACCGTTCAAATTACCTGACATGCCCGATTTGCCTGTGGAAAGGTTGTCATACAGTTTGCCTTTCACATACACGGGTCTGGACTACTTAGGCCCTCTTGTAGTGAATGAGCAGGGTGTAAAACACAAACGTTGGGTATGTCTGTTCACATGCATGGCAGTCAGAGCAGTGCATTTGGATGTTGTTCATGACCTTTCGGCTGGCTCATTTATTCTGTGTTTAAGACGATTTGTGGCTTCACGAGGTGCACCAAAGTTATTGCTCTCGGACAATGCATTACAATTCAAACTTGCATCTAACATCCTGGATTCCCCTGCTGTTTTGGAGGGTGGTTTGCACTGGCGCTTCATTACAGAACTTTCTCCGTGGCAGGGAGGGTTGTACGAGCGGCTCATAGGTTTGGTGAAGCACTGCCTAGTACGTACAATAGACAAGACTATGTTAACTGATGACCAGCTCTGCACAATCATTAAAGAGATTGAAGCAGTTCTCAATACACGACCACTTACAACTGTTGGACCAGAGCATGATGTAGTCCTGACACCTTCTCGATTCCTGCGTGTTTGTGGTGCTCCGGTACTGGAGCCGCCTGTACAAGAGTCATTCAGCTTTCCAACAGATATTCAGCAGCGGGTAGTACGAGAGCCCAAACTAACAAACAAAATAGAGCCCTATGGCGAGTGGGCAAAATCTCTGGTTTGTGTCCCAGTTCAGATGGCCAGATCCGTTCTGCAAAAGTGGAATTGGATAGTGGTGTAGTTATCACACGCTCTATAGGGCATCTCTATCCATTGGAAATGGATTTGGACCATTCAGAAGTTCCAGTCCTTCCAAGTCAAGATGATCCCACTGCCCCTGACCAGACCCCTCATGGGTCGGCACCTCCCACTCCTTCACATACATCTCCACTACCACCTTTGACTGAGAATGCCTCCCAACAACCATCTACTTCTGGGAAAACTCAACGCTTGGCAGCACATCGCGCAAGACACATGATTCGCCAGTGGACTGCGAATTTGTTTGCCCTAGTCAGTACATTAATGCCACCTCTCTCCAAAGCCTGAATTGTACATAGTTGTGTTCAAGTATTTCTTAAGTCCAAATCACATATAAAGTCTTAGTATTAAAGTCTCGCTTAAGCTGTGTAATAAATCAAATTTTTCATATACAATTTCTTGGCCTGGTTTTTTTCCTTTTGCCAGGGGAGTGTCGCGAAGCGAGTTATGGACTTGAAAAATAGCCAAGGCCAGGTGGGGGCTCCAAAGGGAGGCCCTCAAAAAGTGGAGACAAATAGGGGAAGGTAAGGGATGGTGGGGGGCACCCAGTACGACGCCAGAGGGCAGAAGTCAGTCGACTCAAGTGCGGTAACGTGGTGACGTGACAGTGGCTTTACGAGTAGTTTAACATTGAAGTATTACCCACTTTTTATACTTTCAAAGGCACTGGTAAGTACCTACCATACATAATAGACCATGGATCGAACCATGGACCCTACATACCTTTATTTATACATATTTTGAGTGTGGAGCGAACCACATATCGTAAATATGTTTCATTGTGGAACGAACCACTTGTTCATACATTATTTCAGCGTGGAGCGAGCCACGTTGGTATTTATAAACATATTTTACCGTGGAACGAACCACGTATAATACATATTTTACCGTGGAACGAACCACGTATAAAACATCTTTTACCGTGGAACGAACCACGTATGTGTAATACATATTTTGCGGTGGAACGAACCACCTACTCACAAGTACTTATATTGACCGTGGCCTTAGACCACGTAAGTCCTTTAGCTGGAGGTTGCGGACACCTAGGAAAGGGGTTGATGAGGAGGGTGTCATGAAAGGACTAATATTCATACAAATATGATATTGGATCGACCCAATAATCCAAATATTTAAAGTAGGTATAACAATACTCTATCAAAATGGTTGTGAATATGGAAAGGCCAGTTCTTCGCTTCTCACATGTAAGTACATAAAGTTTACACAATACTCTCATGATGACATTAATTTATATCTACGAAATAAGGAATTTCGACAGATGGGATGGAAATGTACAATGTCTATCATCGGTGCATTCCAATATCATCTCGTTAAAAGGATCCTAAGGAGAGTTGTGCACCTGATGTGCAACCTGCTTTAAGACGTAATTTTCCAATTTAGAAAAAGAATATTCCAATGGGGCTCTGAACTAACAAGGTCCACCACTAGGAGCGCTAGGGAGGTAGTGCCCTAAAGAAAATTGTCATTGACATGATTTTCCCCTTGTCAGTACCTTACGTACCTTACGGGCCTTTTTGTGTACAATTCTTTCTCCGCTCCACCAACCACATCAATCCTTCAAAAATGAAAAGTATATTATTAATTAATAAATTATTATAATAAAGAATCACACCAATAAACAAAAAACCGACAAAACAACAGCAAAAACTGCCCTTATAGGCAACAAAAGAGTAGCGAATCGGTAAGGTCATTGTTTACGTGCTGCGCTCTATCTCGAGCTTCTCATGTTCGGAGCCCCATTCTGTTTGAATGAGGTGATTCCCGCGAAAGTGAGAACGATTACCACTCGAAGTTCGCTCGCTGGTGCAGATGTTCCAGATCCGGACATGTGATCTTGTCGATTAAGTAAGTAACTAATTACGTGTCTACAAAACAAAGTTTTACAGTCTACAAATTAACGTCTTGCCTTTATTGCAGAGACCAAAAGGCAACAACATCATTGAGTATTTGCTCGGACAAGTCTTTCATCCACACTTATGAGTGCTTCACACTCATCTTTGATTGCTTGATAAGTTTGGCAGGTGATATCACATCTGTGTAATTTCAGTGTTCAATTATTTACTGTTTGGACTTGGTTTGGTTCTGTATCGGTTCGCCTAGGTAGGTATGCCATTTTCTCCCATTTTTTATTGTAAGGAGTTAATTTGAATTCAAAATCTTCGAAAAATTTTAACACAACTAAAAAGATCGTTATGGTCCATTGGCGAGACCGTTCATTCACCTACCTAGAAAAAATACAAAACAGTGGTAGGTACGTGGCAGCGTGGTATGTCATATATTATTTACTCCTCGTCTGAACTAATTAAGCCCTGACTGGACGATAAATCTATGTGGTGGCCCTCAATTACCATAGCCTCCTACTCTAATACCCGGGCATTAGGGCTGTGGCTTTACCTAATACGAGTAGCTGGACTTTTTAAGTCCGTGAACCTAACCAACTAATAGATAGACTTTTAGCCCTAACTACTCTAATTTATTACTACAGCTGGATTCTGAATCACCATAGCTAAAATGATAAAAAATAGAAAATCTAATCGAATGATATAAACTTGGAATAGGTAAGTACCTATTTAACAAAACTTCGAATCGCCGGCTCAATGATACCGTAGCACGAAAAGAATTGGATAAAGTTTTACCTTCAATGTTACCCGTTCTAGTTCAGAAACACAAAAATTTACCTACCTATCTTGCTGAATTGCTGCTATTGTATTGTTGAAATCCATCCACTATTGAAAAATTCATTCAGCCTCTTGTGATTAATAGTTCGAGTCTTTATACGTCTTTAGTTCGAGTATTTACTCAATTCAGCTGAATACAATTCGCACAAAACATTTACCTACATTTTACATGTTTAGAGTTCAATTCATAATTCATCTTTTTTACACACTAATAAAGTTTATTTAAGTTTCAAGGGAAGATGTTGAGGAACTTATTTCGATATCTAATTACTTACCTGAATTTATTTCATTGATGTAATCGATTACCTATGACCTATTGAGGTAAGGTTTCCAAATCTCAACTGGAATTCTCTTTGACGAATATAAAATTTCATTGATATTCGACGTGCAGATGATGGCAGTTTATTCATTGTACCTGTTGATTAGTCGGCCGCGGTCTTTTTTTATTTTGGTCGGGATTCGGCCACCTGAACTTTCTGGGAGATTATTCAGGTTAAATTACGAGGTCATGCGATATGCAATTATGTTCTCTAAATTCAATTATTCAAGTCTTTGGCGTAGCCAGTTAAGCTGGGAAACTACCCGTATGTCACCGGGTCAGCGGGCCCAAGAAATTCGGGCTGGCTACGCGAGTGTTTGTATAAATGAAAAATATGGCTGAACCCGGTCCCAGTAGCCAAAAAGGGAAAAATGTGGAATACCTGTCCTCTCTATCCTATTATAAGCTCTTTGCTACGATCCAAGGCGCTGGATTCCAAAAAAGTGGAATGAACTTCGGCCGAACTTACCAGAATGCCACCAGCCCTCCGGGGAATCCCCGAAATACACATTCTGTGCTTCATTGGTTTGATTCCTAACTAGAAAAATGTTTTTTTGCCTACCGGGTGCCCTTAAGTACCTATAGAGTTTAAACCTGGAAATACAATGCAAAGTAGTGATTTTTCACATTATTGAACATGAGAAAAACAAGTGTATGGGCAGAAACTTTGAAATTCGAGCCAATCTGGAAAAATATTCTCTGTCAGCGACTTCAAAAAAAACCCCAATCCACCGTTAGGTACTTTCTTTGTTATTAGACATATTTTTTTTTTCTTTTTTTTCCCTGTGTAATAGTTGCCTATGCACAAACTTCAGGAATCGTTTCAAAATGTCTCAAAACTAATTTCTGTTTAAAAAAAATTTAAAATTTTTCATTTAAATTCCAATATTTTTTTATTTTTGTATTGCAATATTTAAATTTCTACCAAAATTCGCTAATAATAAATTAATAAAAGTTTTTGGATTACGTTTATGGTAAGTAAGTTTTCAGGAATTCGATGTACAAATTCGTGTTCTCCGCATTTGAAAACATAAAACTGCCATCTTTGGAAGAATGTTCTGCCATGGGAAGAATTAGTGCAATAAATGACCACATGTCGCGGCACTACCGATCTTTTAGTGCTTCGTGTTTGGCGTTAACTTGGCAGGTGGCTCTTGCACACGTTTCCATGACTTGCTATGAATGCTCAGTCCATTCTCTTCTTGAACCCCTAAAGTCCATACTTTATGTTTACTTGTTGGCAACATTGGTGGTATGTTCTAGAAACACTTCTCTCCTACTTCCTACTCCTCCACCATTACCTCTTGCTCCTCCAGTTTGTTATCAAAAGTTGTTTTACTGCGTGTATGTTCTCACAACTTGCTAAATTGACCATCCGTTTGCTGTGTATTTTCACACCAAATTTGTATTAGGAAATTCTTCCAATTAGCCGCATTTACTAATAACTCAACTCTACTAAACGCTCGTCAAGAGAGCTACATCTTTTTTCCATTCGCCAGAGCCATGGTCGTCACAGTGCAATCGTTTTTCGACACGTTCAACAGTAGAATGTAAGTGAAGTGTTTCCTTACTTTTTGATCTGAACGCTGTTTTTCCGCTTATTTTCTTTGATAAATGTAACCGGAATGTGTTTTCTATCATTCGTATTGAGTTTTATTACTAATTACGTGGTTTAATGTAGTAAATACGTGTCTCAAACTATTATTGCATCACAATGGCGATTATTTTCTGTGTGACCTTGTTCCTATCTTGTCACGTAGGTTGGTAATAATCGAACGTTTGGATTATGCATGTAATGCTGAGTGGTGCCCCTCGTACTTCAACCATACTGTCGAAGGTCTACTTTACATCATCCTAATGAATGAATAATCTGTTAACGTGAATGCTGTACCTATATAGGTCAATCGTAAAGGGTTTCACAAAATCTTGGGTGGTAGTAGGTAGATTGTCCTTTGTTGGAACTTATGGGTGGTTACTTCTCTGTTCTTACACAAGTGTCAAGTGTTACTTGTATGATAATGTAGGTGTTCCCTGTGTTGCTTTTCGGTTGTAGCACTAGGACAGTCCAGAATCTCACCAAAAATACATCCATACCAAAATATACCCAAGTGCAGAAATAATATTATTTTTTAAATTCCCTTGTCCCCAGGTTTGTCAAATATATTATAAAACGACGGGTTACCCACCCCGCTAATGTCCAATTTCACGTAGTCGTAGATGAGCTAGGTTTTCAATTTTTCTCAATTCCGAGTGCTTAAAAATCAGTCGTTTGAATTATTTGGAGTATTACGTAATATTTATGCTCTAAAAGTTGCTAACTGCAAAACCAGTTCTGTCACTCGACCCTTTTTCTATAATTTGTTTATGGAAGGGATGCAATCTTCATGGTGCCCTTATCCTTTTGGTTTACTTCTTGTATCAACACTAAGTTTTTGGTGAAGAATAAATATTTGGAGATGATGAGATCTGATAATCATCAGCAAGTCAGTGTTTTGTCTGCAAGACGTCACACGTTCCGTCAAATCATAGTACCCGTCGAGCCTGGAGATTAGTTTGGTTGGGTTATGTACCGAAACACTCTCAAGGCGATAGAATTGACACGCCCTAATGGGCATCAAACTTCTAGCGTTATTAATTTTCAGAGTTTGGCTGGGTGCTCAGTGCATAGAAGATCACGGACAGTGGTCCTGAAATTGTATTTCTTTAGCCAATATTTAGAGTAGCTGTGATCCAGCTCAGCTTGGCTGATTTTGTCTGTTAGAGAATAAACAGTTTAGGGCTGACCATTGTAGTGAAAGCCAGCCTCCTTTGCCCATTGTTCGTGGAAGGCTGTGTAAGCTCTATTGGATGCTCACAGATTTCTCCAACATTTGATCATCTGCTCAATGGGAACTCATGGGCTGTGATCGGTGGTGTTTCACGTCTCGATCATAGCTATTGATCATACAAACATTCCTTGAACTAACACTGTCCTTTCATTTGGCATGCGTATTTTACGCTTCAGGAAAATAACTTACAGTCGAAGAGGTTTGATAGCAACCTCATAGCTCAGATCGCTGGAGTGTTGTAACTCGGGGGAAATTTCCCCTTAGTTGTAACGACGCGAGTTCGAACTCCTGTCGAGGTATAAAACATTTTTGGGCCGTTACACGTAGGAACCACCCAAGCAAGGTCGCCCCACAGGCAATGTAAACTCCCTTGTCCCTTTCCACTCTAGGGGCTCTTATGCAGTGAAGAGTTGTACCTACCTATAGTATTTGAGACCCAGAAGAATGGATTCGTCGCCATTGCCCGTAAATCTGGCCCAATGTGGGTCATTCTCATTTCATTTGCCGCTTTCATGTCCCCGACGACGAATTCTCACAATTCTTGACCAAAACTAGCGATTTTGGGGAAAAAAGGGTAGTATAAGTTGGGAGATCAACGAAGTAATAATTTGACTGCCCAAAATCCCCTTTAACCAATACTCAGTGATGACGAATGAAACCTGAAATCCTGGAAACTCATGAGTGTTACTGTCCCCTCCTACCTAACACGTAAGTAGAAGTTAGGTTGTTACGAAATAATGACAATCTAGAACTGGCCAGGGTTACTAGCTGCAGTAAGTCGGTTCCTCTTTATTTAGAGTAAGGATTTACATTTTTGAGATTTTTCCCAACCCGTGAAAAACTAGTTTTTCAGTCAGTCACCCATATCTCTTCTCAATTGGACCTCAAGAGTGTTATCATTTTTGCGACCAAGAAAGCCGATGGAAAATGGTGGGAAACAGTCAGAAGTGAAGGTTATATTGTCCAGTTGAAGATGTGAGACTGCAGTGGAGTGCTTGGAGTTGCAGCAGTTTTTACAGTGAAAGAAGCCTAAAAACATGAGGAGTATTTTTATTTTCAATCATGAGTGTTACACTAATTACTAGTGTTGTTAGTGCCTAAACAAAATAATCCGATATCAAGAACCATACTGCTTGGTGGCAGGTTTCAAACAGTAACCATCCCCGAGTTTTACCACTTCATCATCCTGTGTGACGCCATTTTTACTGGAAATTCTCATGAGTGTTACCTCTCAGGAGTGTGACCAAGGATGGGTAAAAAATATGTAAAATACAACATCAATCAAAAACTCACTGTTCATCTATAGAACACAAATCTGCAATGTACAATGAGTAGTATTTGCCGATCTAACCTCATTTTTGAGCACTTTCATATTTCACGTTTTTGAGGTTCTCGAACGACCCAATGCGGCAAATGAAATGAGAATGACCCATGTGAAACCCTTGGCACCACTGTTCTGACAAGACCAGGTGGAAGATTGGAGGTTGGCTATGGGATCCTCTATCTCTTCCTCAAAGAAAAAAAAGCTAGCTCTATAGTATGAACCTACCACCAAACGTCCCAGATTTGGTTTCCTTCTTTAGCTATGGAAAAATCATAGATATATCTGGTGGCAACCATTACCCTCTTAGAAAATACCACCTGCCATATCTTCATGGTAAGAATCATGTATGTTTATGTCCAAATGAATACCTACATTTTTTTAATCTAATCAGACACTTTGAACAATGAAGATCAGATCTAATGTATTTTAATGAATTTCCTTTCTTACTCCATACAATATTCTATTTGCTGGGATGGAGAAGAGAAGGCTACAGATTCTTCCTATCATTCCTGCGAGCGAGGCCAAAAAATCAAGCATTCCGAACGAAAGGATGAGTTGGTTGGCCAGCACTTTTTGAGCACATTAAATTGGTCACATTTCAAAAACTACACTCAAAAAATCACTATCAATTGTTTAAAACTGCTTAAACTGCGTTAAATTTATATTTTTTGGTAGATATTGTTCAAATAAAGTTTATAAAATAGAACATTGAAAATTTTATGTACAAAATTATGCTGAAAAATGTACTTAAAATTCATTAAAATTTGCTAAAAAATCGATAAAAACTGCAATAAAAGCTAAAAATTTAAAACTTCGATCTGAATAGGAGATTATTATTTAGAATACGTTTTTAGCCATAATAAAATTAATAATATGGTTTATTATTGACTGACCGACTCTCAAGAACCCGAAAAACTGTAATAAAATTAATGGTTAACAATTTCCTTGCACTCGAAAAGCTCAAATTTCAAAACAATTTAACATTATAGTATGCGATAATTGACGAAAATTCGCTCACACGATCATACTGCATGACTGGAACTTTGGAGATTTTTGAGAAAACAGGGGGTTGGAAGAGGTGCAATAGAGTAATTGAGGTGATAGTCGGAATCAGCGATAAATTTTACATAAGTTAGACACCTTTAGAAGGCATTTAGTCTGTGTGTTCAATGAAAAATCCTGAAAAGTTTTTGCACAAAAAAAGTGAAAACAAGCTATGCTATGGAAAAACGAGCTAAACGGAAACAACGGACCTCGGGTTCGGATTCAGCACATCAAATAACGTAAGGAACCGACAAGCTCCGGCCGGATACAAGACCACCCCTAAATTTTGTAAAGTAGAGTTTTTTTGGGATGACAACAAATGGAGTTACATCATTACACTTCTAGCTACGGAGTCAAAAAATCAACATTGATGCCGAACTTCTAGGATCGACTAGACCCCAAGTATGATTTATTACCCGTTTCATAAACTTTGGCCCAGTGGGAGAAAAAGCTCCTGAGCGGCGAGCGAATGGGTTTTTCCATTCGATTGTTCGATTCTACGCATCTTGAAACGCGAAACAAATACATTTTGAAGTTGGTTAATAATGGTTGTTCATTATTGAAAGTAATAAACCAAAATTATTGCGATTTGACCCCAAAAGCTCTCAATCAGAAATCCAAACCATTTTAGGTAAAGGTAAAGATAGGGCTAATGCTTACATTTTCTATAGAGCAAGAAGAAAGAGTTATGGAAAACAGAAAACATTTTTGTCCTTAATACGATGAAATGGAGAACCCTTATTACTCTAACCCGAATGGACACTTTCTCATTCAATAGGGGTATCTAGATGGAATTTATCGTCAAAAAATGACCCTGTCGAATAGAAAAATCTTTGTATTAGGTATATTTTGCAACCATGTAGTGAGTTGGTAGATGTGAAGTAGGTTTTTAGACCCTTTTTCGACCACTATCCCCATTCTGCGCTGTATCTTGAGTCTCCAACAATTATCTATTAAACAATGAGTTTGAACAAGATAGTAAACGGTACTATCTCACGTTTGATCGTAATATGTACTTATAAGGTAAATGCTTCATTTAATTTCACAAGATACGAGTAGCAGATTTCCAAATTCAGCTGTGCGGTAACACGGTTATTTTTAAGTTCTTGAAACAAGAATACAGATTCTCCACCAAGAACAGTTCGGTTGATTAGGATATACAGCTGTTGACGTATTTGAGAAGCAATCTCCTGTTTACATCCTCAAACATTGACAATAATTTATCTCGTTCCCCTTTGTAAACGGATAGTTTACGAGAGGCAGAACAAAATGTTTCTAATGGTCTACTTTACACGCCTCTCCTTCATCACGTTTTAATAAGTATCATGTCCAATAACTATATCGTTTCTTATTGAGTTTTAATAACTATCGTTTCCTTTATAATAAAGGTTATTACATAACCGTAGAAATAAATTCATACTATATATTATATATAATATATTATACTATAGTCATACTATATATATTATATAGTATGACTTCATTTCTACGGTTATGTCATCATCAGTAACGGACAATAACCGTTATTTCTATTACTGGTGAATATTTCCTAAATAGAAGTGACAATGAACAAATCCGCATGAATTGGAGTGTTGTGGCATATTTATCGTAATTCGTTTTGAAATATTTTTGTTACCTATGCATGATATTCTGGGAATATTGATTTAAAGTAAAACTTACCTGTTATAAAATATGTTGGTAAGTAATGTATGCATTTCAGGGACGTCCCTATGAATGGATTTTATATCATTTTGGTTAGAGTTAAAAAAGAGAAAAAACAAAAATATGACTCCCCCCCCCCCCCCGCCATTAACCCTCTGCCGACAGCGAATTCCTATCATGAGTATGAAATTTGAAACTTCTGACATGATTTCCAAAACTAGACCAAATTGATAATTGAGTAGAAAAAAATGATCACGAAAATCTGACGAGAATAGTTGAAACATCATGATTTATTATCATTACCCCCGCCATTCACCCCCTTTCATAATTGAATTGGAAATTCCTGATACGCGATCCAAAACTAGACCGAATTCATAGTTGAACAAGAAACAAAATCACGAAAATCGTAGTGTTTTAACACTTGTTAAAACACAACGATTTATCAGTATTGCCCCCTCTATTCACCCCATCCCATGATGAAATGTCAGTGTGGCCCCCAACTGGAAAAGTCAGGGAAGTATTAGCGTCGGGAAATGTCAGAGAATTTTGCAAAAACCACCAAATGTCAGGGAATTTTTTTAATGAAAACTTTGTTTAATAATTCGCAGCGTTCTTAGGTATATTATAACTCCTGAACAATCGAACTTCAACAGTCTACTTTATCATACTACTTATTATTTCATAGGTGGGTTATCCTAATGTCGCAAATAATTATCAAGAGTGGTGGTTAAACTGTTCAAAGAGTAACACGCAGATACATTGTGACATCAATATGTCTTTGGTTCTCGGTTACTGCAACACTTAGTAGTAAACCATGTGTGGGGAAAAATCAACTGAGTTGAACTAGGGAGCATATCTAGCAGAGTAGTGGACTGATCCATTGAGAGTCCCAACAGCTAGTTTGTATAAATAACCTAGGACTTTAATCTGTGGATCTTGGAGGTCTGGGAGTGGTTTTAATCGAATCAGCGCTGAAAAACACTTCGACCGTGGCACCACACATGCTCTTTTGTCAAAAAACTGATTTTTTAGACTTTTTTGAGACACTAAATTGCAACTTTGAATTTGGCGATCGGGCTGGCCAACGAACTCGACCTGACTTTTGCCAAGAAGGAAAGAATTTTTTAAGCCGTATTTTAAGGGAGTTCCTGGGAATACACCCTATATATATATATTAGAGATGAGTCGATACCAAAATTAATCGATTCCCGATACCGATACCATCGGCGCATAATACCTAACTTACCTGTAGGTGAAAAACAAAAATTCCTCTTGAACTAGTAATATATTCAAATTTTTTTGTACAACATATAACTTATACTTACAAAAAAATGATCCCAATATATTTGCAAATGAGGTAATTTTTAAATAAAACCAAACATGGATAATAAAACCTTTATTCTCCATCTGTTCTACTTAATGTTTTTGTTTAAAAAGACTACCATTTTAATTCTGTCTGGGTCCAGATGTTTCCTGCCGTACTAAAATAAAAAGTCTCTCGCTAAAAACAGTAGAAGGAGGCACACACAGATATTTTACACCTAATTTTCTCAGTCTTGCGTGGGGACTAGAAAACCAGTACGACCCTAACTTTTCAGCTAACCTAATTAATGCTTCTGTTGTCACAAACAAAATAACACAAGCCTACTTGTAAACAAAGTTATAATTGTAAGTTGTGTTTTGGACAATTCATGTTTCGCAACTGCTAACTTCACACAACGGTTGCACGGTACAACCATCTTCGTTGTTAGATGGTTGCAATAGTACCGTAGTGTAATAAAACGCCCATCACCGGGCGGTATCGGCTTTAGGCGATCGATTCTCGATACCGATACCAATGCCTAAGAATCGGTGGTATCGAGAATCGACTCATCCCTTATATATATACACACACGACCTATTCTATGATGTACGAAATGGATTTGTAGGGGTCCCCGCACCCTTCCTCCCTATTTTTAAATTTTGAAGCCATCTAAATAGCTCAATTTTTCTTTGAAAATTCGTAAAAATGACAAAACAGATCATTTAATTTTGATATTTATTATCAGGGGAATCTGAAGTTCCGTCAGGGAAGTTTCAAATTTCCATTTGGGGGCCACCCTGAATGTAAAACTCCTGACATTCGTTCCAAAAATAAATCGAATTCTTAATGGAACTGAATGGAAAATCTGTCATGATTTGTAGCTTGGGAAGCGCCTGAAAGAATCGGTAATTATTCCCTCCACCCCCCACCACGACAGTAAATCGGGAATTCCCAAGGCCTTTTCCACAACTAGCCTAAAATTGGGATCGATCACAGAAAGAATCTCGAAAATCGGTTGAGAATTGTGGCCTGGGCAGCGTCGAGAACATTTGCGACACACCCACACCACATACGCGCACACACATACACACACACACAGAGAGACAGACAGACATACACCTATGTTTTTTTTCCCCTCAGGTTCGGTCATAGAGTGGTCTGAAACGGATTTGTATGTGGTTATTTTTTCTCAAGCTTGGGTTTTTTCCCCCTACCCACCTGGATCAATTCCAATAGGTCGTTCCTCTTAAATAGGAAGTCTTGCCTGTATGACCTAGCTTCTGAGGGACGTCTTAAAAATGTGTGTGATAATGTGTTCCATGATCTTGGTGATGCAGACATGTTGGTACAGGGATAAAACACAGTCTATTACGTCTGTTCGTGCGCCGGCTTGGTCATAAATGCTGGTATAACAGTTATAGGTTAAGTTGCTACATTGGTATAGGTCATTCACTATAAGGAGGCGCGTTTCTCCGAGAGGGACTCTGAAGAGCAGGGCTGCGCAGTGGGACCCTTCCCCCACCCAACGTCCAGTCCTACCCTGCCTGACCTGAACCCCTCCCGCTCTTTTCCCTCCCTCGCCAACATTATCCGTCCTCTTCTCTCCCGCTCACCCTAAGTCCTGCTTTGTCTTTTCTGCGGAGTAGGCTACCAGGTAATAGGGTAGTAAGAGAGGGGATGTGAAAACTTCAGTCTAGCTGCGCGAACTTTTGCCGGACAGTTTGGAGAAACGCGCCCTTATAGTGAACGACCTCTACCTACTAAGCAATTATGTCACCTTAATTGTTTTGATTTAAGAACTCCCTTGAAAATAGAAGCGAAATAAATTGATGATATGCATGGTGTGATGTTAGAATAGCAATATTTACTAACTTTCTTGGTTTATTTTTTCAGAGAGGCACCAGTGCGAAAGCACTTGAAAAATGTGTACGCCTGCCTGACCCTATCGACTCTCTCAGCAGCTGCAGGTGCCTACGTAGACATCTACACCAACTTCCTCTCCAACAACATTCTCACTTTGCTTGGTGCTCTCGGTCTGCTCTCAGCCCTCCATTTCACCAAGGACAATGGAAAGAATACGCCCCTACGCTTGTCTTTCTTGATTGGATTTTCGTTCTTCACTGGTTAGTGTTAAATCCGGATTATTTTTTGGTGTTGCTGCATTATTTCGCGACTCATGTAATTGCTCGGATTTCGCCCTTTGAATTTCCGTTGTACATGGTGTTCCAAAATTAACCAACCCCTTTCTGTTCTCCACAATTTTTGAGGTATCTAAGTGAAACTTGGAGAGCGTTTTTGGGGTTTCTGATAATAAATAGGTGGTTGGTAATAAGCGAATAAAAAGTGCCAGTCATGCAGCATAATCGTATGAGCAAACTTTCGTAAATTATCGTAATATATAACATGTTTTCAAAATTCAAGATTTTAAGTAAAAAGGAATTGTTTAACTACCAATTTTATGACCAAAAAAGTCGTTCTAAATAATATTTGGCAATTAGAAAAAGATAGTGAATTTTTAGGGGGTTTTTTTTGCAGATTTTATAGATTTTTCAGGAAATATTACCTAGTAACATTTAGGTATGTTTTTCTGCATAATTTTGTGCAATTTTAATATCCTAATTAATTGTTAATAATTTTGTTTTGACTGAAACTCAGCTAAAAAATTATAAATTTAACGACTTTTGGTCGTTTTAGCTATTTTAAGTGATCTTTTTAGTAAATTTTTTGAAAATGGAACAATTTAATGTGCTCTAAAAATGTTTGCTAACGAACTCATCCTTTCGTTTGGAAAGCTCGATTTTTTGGCGCAGGAACGGAATTTTTATCTCAATTCAAGGAGAGTTATCGTCTGGAATGACACACACACACACACACACACACACACACACACACATATATATATATATATATATATATATATATATATATATATATATATATATATATATTTATGAAAAAGCGCGAACTTCAGGAATCGTTTCAGAATGCCTCAAAACGGATTTCAATGAAGAATTTTTTTCAAAAATATGTATTTCAAAATTTTCCGAGCCATTGCAATTGCTTCATTTTCCACGAAAATTCGCTAAAAATTGGATTTTTTTATTACCCGAAGGGGTGGTGGGGAGAGGGGGTTGTAGAGTTGGTACTTCGAAAAGATTTTTTCCATTTTTTTGCCGAGTGACACCTCATTTTGAGGACTTTTTATTGCTGAACACGATGGTGAAACCAGAATTTCAATGTCTGTTTCGTTCTCGCATTAAAGCGGTTGAACTTTGAAGATGCGGGGTTTTTTTTCCAAGTATTTACTTATGTTTAGAAAAAATCGCGCTTCTTCGTGGTTCATCAGCTCCAATCCGAGAACGGAATAAGACATTGCAATTCTGGTTTCACCATCGTGTTCAGCCCAAAAACATCTTTAAAATGAGGTGACACTCGGCAAAAAATGGAAATTAATTTTTCTAGGTTAGTACCCAATACCCTTTGGGTAGTCCCCAAAACTTGTGGATATTTTTTCTGATTTTTATTTGCTTAATAATTGAAAAAAAAAAAACCTGTGGGGGGAAGGGGGTTACTTTTGGGACATCCTGTATACTTCATCCTGGGGCCTATTTCATAAAACAACAAGTTACAAGTGTACAAGTTGACAAGTACAGGTACTTGTAATGTACTGTAAACTAGAACAAGTGTTTCACCAAAACAAAGAGTACAAGTGTTGAAAAGTTACACATGTAGAAGCTAAGTTTACGAGTGTAACAGAAAAGAAAAATGGCGTGTGGGGGCACACGAAATGAACAACGTCAAGCGGGATGCCGAAATTGAAATGTTGTTAGCGAATCATAATATAAAGACTGTGTTAAGTATATGATAGGATGTTTATCGTACATGACAAGATGTAATCATTGGTAGACAATGTCAACTATCAATGGTAGACTATGTCAATGGTCAGACTATGGTAAATGTCAATGGTAGACTAATGTCAATGGTAGACTAATGTCAATGGTAGACTATGGTAAACTATCATTGGTAGACAATGTCAACACTTGTAACTTGTCCAAATTCGCCTGCACTCTTGTTAATTCTCACAGTACATAACAAGTCTACACTTATACCTTTATGAAACGCTTGCGCACTCATTTTTTACAACTTGTACATAAAGTCAGCTTTTAACTTGTCACTTGTTGCTTTATGAAATAGGCCCCTGGTATTCATGAATAAAATCCGCTTTGCCGAGTGTGTGAAAGACCAACTGAGGCGGAATGAATGGTATCCAGCTTGGTATGGAATCCTAATAATGCTTCATCTATGTACCTATACGACAGTCAGTAAGGTACCTAGTTATTTTGAAAAGTAGACATTTAATCGACTGATGAATTCAAATTTAACTGCTGGCTGAGGCCGAAATCCTTAGTAGTTCCAAATGAATCTTCTTTTTGATTAATTTCACCTGGACTTTTATAGAATTTGTATAGAATTCTTGGAGCTTATGTAGAAAATACAGCAGTATGTAGGTACTGCAGTTGAGAGGAGTGAGTGAACAACTACCTACCTTTTTTCATTGCCTCATATCAGATTTGGTTAACTTACTAGACGTAACTTACTACTTACCCTCGATTTTTTTCTAATTGGAAACTTTCATAATGTTGAGATATCACACTTTTGGCCTCAGATTCGGATTCAGCGTACCTGAAAACCCACGAGTACCTATTTTCAGCTTAAAAGACCGTTTAGTTTGGCCAATAAACGGGTAGGAAGTTCATGTGTGCTGCAGTAGTGCAACGGAGCTGAGGGTTCCCCCCCAAGTTGGCGGGGGCTGTGACGTCATCGCGCAAATCAATTTCAATAGCCGTTTTACTGGTCAGATACCCGTCATATGGATTTTGGAAAGCTCTCGCTCAGCTCTTTCTATTGAGCAAATAAAAAACCATGCAAATTGCCCATTGTGTTTGTAGTAAATAATTGACAAAACGTACCTATTATGTATTTAAACTTGTGTTGAATTATATTTTCTTAGTTTTTTTAGAACCTCTTTGCAGGGCCTCTTAGGATTTTACGTCTGCCCGTTGGTTTTAGAGTTTGCATTCCTTATATATACTTCACGTTGTCGAGTTCATGAATAATAACCCTATTTTAAGAGTTCATTGTTCTTTAGTTATGATCATTGAATTGACCAGATACAATCCAATAAAATCGATTACGATCAATCATAAGAAGTAGATAGTAAATTCGTAAATAGGTATGTGGAATTACGGAACTATCAATGTGATGGGGGGGGAGTGTGTGTATTGAAAATGTAGTACACACACACACACATTTAATGTTATCAAGGCTGTATGTATTCTTGTGACGTTATGAAACACTGTTACAGAATCGTGAAAACTTTTGAAAAAAAAAAAGAAGATAAATGCACATTTATTGTATGGATAGCTTTGGAATAGGCATGTCTTGGCAAGATCAGACAACGGGATTTCATACTTCAACGACATGGTATTAGTTTTTATTTACACGATTTACGAAATTAAACCTCAAATTTTAACGATTTCCGTCTTTGTTTAACAAATGTCTAATCGAGCCAACATTTTTGTAATTTCATCTCATTCGGAACTCATAATTGCCCCATTAACTTTCACTCGTGATGAAGAACAAGGAATAGTCCCCCCCCCCCCCCCCCCCCCCCCAATTCTAAAAATAAAATTATTTTTGTAATACGACCTCAAACTACATGGTCATATTCAATATTCAGTTGCCTCCTTTCGAGTCGTACGAGCTAATTATGCAAAGTGAAACATATTGGGGGACGACCTGTCTAGAATGCACGTAGGTCACAATTAATAGGATACTTCCAATCCCAATCCTTCCACTTAGCGCCGATTCGCATAGTGCGATCTTTTTCGTGATTCGGTCGGTTTTTAAATGAAAAACCATTCAAATCATGGTACTTTTAATTGATAACCCTCAATTTAAACCTCTAATTTTGCAATAATGCGAGAGAATTATCGTCATGAGATATTAAATCTTGAAATCCAACGACATGCCCCAAAATCCATTTAAGTTCCGAGTCTACCTAAAGGTAGCAAAAGCATTGTTTTCACTTCCGGGAGCAAAAAAATTGTTGGTCTCCAAAATTAAAATTTCCACTCGCACTTTACGTTTTAGACCATTCTGAACAACTTTGGTTCCGTGTCTGTCTGTCCGTGTGTCTAGGAATTTGGATGATAGTTAGGGGATGACGATTTGATCATCCCATATCAATGTCGCCAGGATTGTATCGTTAATAGCTACTGCGCATGCGCGTAGGTGAAATCCTTGTGACGACCTCAATTTCCACTGTTTTCATCCGATTTCGATGAAATTGTCAGAGAATGCGCGGGTTAGGTTGTAGATGGTCCCTTATCAGTTTCATTGTTGCCAAATCAATACTCCTCAAAAAATTATCAAGTTTTAAAAATTATGTCGTTTAAATGACGACCCTGTGTGGTAACGCACAGTTCAAGACGGTCCTTGAAGTTCTGCATCACTCTTTGCACCATATCTTCCGGTATTTCTGCGATTTCTCGTCATATTGACTGCTTCAATGCTTGAATGGTTCGTGGATTGTCCACGTACACTTTAGATTTCAGGTGGCTTTTTGCGAACGATTTTTCCCGGACGCGTGATCTCCCGGATTGGGGATGTTCCCTGGCCTACGCGTTCCCCAGACGCCCCCTCACCCCCTGTGACTTTTTTTTCTACGGGGCCACCTGAAATTTAAAGTGTACGTGGACAAACCACGAACCATTCAAGCATTGAAGCAGTCAATAAGACGAGAAATCGCGGAAATACCCGAAGATATGGTGCAAAGAGTGATGCAGAACTTCAAGGACCGTGTTGAACTGTGCGTTACCAAACAGGGTCGTCATTTAAGTGACATAATTTTTAAAACTTGATAATTTTTTTCCGATTTTTCGATTATGAATAAAACTTACTGATTTTCTCTACACGTTCTGCTTATTTTTTAATCCCTACGATCGAATTTGTGAATGTTACAGGATTTTAAAATGTGTCCGTTTATTACGGACCACCCTGTACTTGTAATGACCTTAATTTCCATCGTTTTCATCCGATTTTGATAAAATTGTCAAAGAATGCGCGGTTTAGGTTGTAGATGGTCCCGTTTTCTACTCATAAGTTCATTCTGCGCTTGCACAAACGTAAATTACATTATCATTTTTTCATTTCTTAATTGACCAATTATGACATTTCACGCTACTTCTTGATTTACTCTTTTCCGCTATGGAATTTCTCAAGATCATTTAAAACTTTTCAATGATCTATGACAGGTTAACGAGGAAGCTGTGCCACACCTAACTTGGCAGACGTTTTTGGTTTATTTTACCTTGATTAATGCTTACTTTTATTAAACTTCCAGAAACGATCATGTTTAAGTAAAGTTTAAGTTGAATCTACCGTAGGTCGGGAAGCTTTGGTTAGTGCAAACAGTTGAAAGAAAAAAATTATTGCCCTCCTAAATCAAAATTTCTGCTTCCTCTTTTCGTTTCAGGGCTTGTTGGTCAGTGTCGGTTCTCTGTCGGTCTGTGCTAATGATCGTTACCCACGTATTCATTTTATATTTTTAAATGAAAATAGATTCCGTCCTAAGAAATTTGATACCATCCGCACTCTCCTTCGTTGATAAGTTTTCTTTCATCTATGATTTTTCAACGTTTGCACTGGTTACATCACACTGAGTGGCGTCACCTGAGCACCCCATGCAGGAGGGGTGCTCTGGCGTCACCAGTGTGGGTAACTGAAAAATTATAGGAAGAAAACTAATCATCGTAGGAGAGTGAGATTAATGCCAAACTTCTTAGGATGGATTCTTCTTAAATTTAAAAATAGTTCAAATACCTTTTCGCACCCATGGGTGGCTCGTCCCTTGTCACGCACAAATCTATACTAAGTTTTAGCCTGGAAAACGATAAGGATACCCTGTTAATTCTCGTAAAATTAACTAGGGATTGGCATGATCACAATTGAAGACCTTTCTGTGTGCTAGAATTAATTTATATTTATTTTACAGGTCTTGGAATCGGACCTCTCATTGAACAAGTGATTGCGATCGACCCCAGCATCGTGGCCACTGCTCTTCTCATGACTTCTGTCATCTTCATCTCGTTCAGTATGTCAGCTCTTCTTGCTCAACGTGGATCTTGGCTTTTCCTAGGGGGAACGATCACTTCTTTGTTATCGGCTCTCTTCCTTTTCTCATTGGCCAGCCTTTTCTTCAGGACAACTGCATTTTTCCAGGTTTGTGTTCGTAATTGTCTAAGAAGTTCTCTATTTTAGGTTATACAATTTTACTAGACCATTCCAAAAGTCGGAATCGCTCAGCTGGTAACGTACACACACATACACCTATGGTTTTTTTTCACGGATTTGGTCACAGAATGGTCTGAAACGGATTTGTAGGTGGTCATTTTTTTCTCGTGCTTGATCAAAGGTGGTGTTTTGATCAATTCCAATAGGTCAAACCACTTTGATAGTTAGTACATGTTGTATCGAAGCTCTCACCCAGTGCTGCCAAACGTCCCTTTTTTGGTGTACATGTACTCCGTTTTAGATACCAAAACCCCTAAGACCTTGGGGGTACGCTCAAATGTACCCCTTTTCGCTTAGGATCCCCTTTTGGTTTATTATTTCCAATAATAAGCCTATGTGATCGTATAGCAAAAAATTTTTATAACCCCCCCTCAAACTTCGTCACTTTACGTTTCAAGGTGCGTAGAATCCAAATTTGAAATGTCCGTCCGCCGTTCACCGTCCACCGTCCGGGCCATAAAAGGCCTAAGAATTGACTTAAAAAACCCGTTCTTTCGCACATAGACTCCATTTGGGGTGTCTAGTTGGTCCTAACGTTTAACCATCCCGATCGCTCTACTCACATAGATGCTATGGGCCAAAAACGGGCGAAAAAGTGTCTTTTTCGAGACTTTGAGTGTTAGACTTTCGCATGCGCGCACGCCTGGCACGCTTGGGTGGTGAGGGGGGTAAGCGGGGGGTGGAGTGAGAGGAAGAACAGAGGTGGATACTAGAAAAGAGACTGGCGAAAGCCCCAGAGCATGCTGGTTACTATAGCTGGCTATCTGATTCAGAAATAATAAACCATTATGTAATAATTTGCAGCGTTTTTTACCTATTTTCAAAAATATACACTCTCTTCTCATTTTTTACTTATGGAATACTTCGTAAACCAAAAAATTTATAACTCGATGTGTGAAAGGTAAAAAGTATGGAGCTAGGTAGGTGATGCATTGCTCCATGATGTATCCTTGTATACCGTAGTTGAAACGATACCAAGGCATTGTTTTTGTAGATTTTGTACAGCTGTAATCACAGGAAAAATTATGATTATGAGTATAATTACTGGAAAATGCAGTAAAAGTCTAATTACAGGAGACATTGGTTTTTACGGCCAGAATCACATGAATAACTTGATTACAATTGTAGTGGCAAAAAATTGTGATTACAAATGTAATTACAGAGAAATCTGTGATAACAAATGTAATTGTAATCATATCTTCAGGGTTTTTTGTGATTATAATCGTAATCACAACTCTAAAACCCTATGATTGTAATTGTAATAATGATTTTGATTACGCCCAACTCTGACTACAACTCACCGAGAAGAATCGTCTTCTCCAAAATTTCTATGGGATGCCAAGTTCAACAGCCCTTCGACATGAAACACATCATCAGTTTAAACAATGAGAACATTTATTACGATCTATATGACTTTCCCACAAATATAAATGTTAATTTATAATAGAAGTAACGTACTACTTTGTAAGTATTTTCAGTGATACTATAATTTATATAATATGTACGGTTAAATGGCTGTAAAAAGGGGGAAAAAAGTAATTTTTTCCAAGTTTTTATTAACTCTAGGTCTTCCTACGATTGAAACTCGTATTGAAAACCACTGAAATCTCTAACGAACTTATTTTGATCCAACAGGTCTCCTTGTACGTCGGCCTCCTCCTCATGTGCGCTTTTGTGCTCTATGACACTCAACTCATCATGGAAAAATACCGTGCTGGAGACAAGGATTTCATCACTCACTCAGTCGACCTCTTCATTGACTTCATTGGAATTTTCAGACGTATCTTGATCATTTTGGCTCAAAAAGTGAGTTTTTGTTATTTTCGTATAACCTTATGGTTGAACTACTCTTACGTATATCTTTTTCAGTCCTAGCTATCTGCGGGTGTCCATTGTGACATGTCAAATCGGAAGTTAGTAAAAAAACGTTGTCTATTTCCACAAAAAATAAAAAGTTGCAATGCTAAATCGATTTCGACGATTAGGCAACAATAACTTGTTTATTACTCATGATCGAAATCGATTTAACATTGTAATTCTTCATTTTTCGTGGTAATAGACAACGTTTTTTTTACAAAGTTCCGTTTTGAAATGGGTTTCCACAACTTCGTCGCGAGTGATTTAGTTCGTACCTGTGAAGTGTCTTGGCATTCAATTATTCAGAAACTTATAGGTATAACGCTCCCCGGGTCTGTGGCGCATTTTTAAGGTGATCAGGATAATACAAGGTCTCGGAGCATAAGAAATTATTTACCCTTTTTAAAATCAAACTGCTATATTTCGAACCTACATTCCATAGAAGAGTCTAAAAGAAGACACAGAGCGAATTGTCCATATCTCAACAGTCAAATATTGTTGGCAAATAACTGATTTATTCTAATCCTATTAATCATTATCCTAATTCATTTGATTAGTCTCTGATGGCCAACATAACACTACTTGGCACAGGTAAATCTGGTGGATCATATTTGGTGTATCCTAACAAGTTTAATTTATCGTCTAAGCCTGAAGGGACTGAGCTAATCTTGCACGCTGATCTTTTGAAAAAGAAAGATAACTTGATCGTACTATCCATCGCAGATCTATTTTCGAGAGTTGAGTATGATGAGCGTTGCCCACTTTTTTTCTATTTAGTTTTTTTCCCGAGACACGTGTTGTTGATTTTAATTAAATTCAGAAGTTTTGAACGTCACTTGGCTGGATACACAGAGTCGTAGTTCCATGAGTGTGTAGAGACAACCTAACAATCGACATTGGTGAGAAGCGCTCCACCGCAAGGCGCGCCACCGCCGCTGTGTGGCAGGAGCAGGAGAGTTGAGTGTATGCACAAACAAGCATTTCTGCTCTATAAGCTTCCATTTTGTTTCTGTCATTACATTCTCGTGACACCCGCAATCAGCCTAGTTTCATTTTCTATTCATTTCCAGATTTTTATTTGTTTCCTAAACACGGTTATCCGCTCATAATGAGCCGAAAAATATAACAGTTTAGGGATGTGTTGTTTCACCACTGAACGGTTCTATCAGTTGAATAGATCCCATCTGAACGGCCTCCAAAACAGTTATCATTCACCAGTTCAACTCACTCCCACTCCCGGTCTCTTCGTTTCAGCCCTACAGTTCATCAACTCCTCGCCGTTCTTAACTCCTTAAAGTTCTTTCAAAACTTCCCCTACATATGCAATCACCTCCCAATCTTTCCTGCTCGCAAAGAAGTAAATAGAGGAAGTTGAACGGGTCCCTCTCCTCCCCCGCCTTTGCTCTCTCACGTTCTTTCCACTCTTCCCTTCGCCATTCTTTCCGCCCCTCCCCTCATAACTTTCCGCGAACGGAAAGAGGTGAAGGGAGGGAATTAAACAGCTTTCCCTTCACCCCTTTCCATTCTTTCCACCCTTACACTCCCGAGCTTTCCATGAACTGGGGTGGTGGAGTGAGGTACTTGATTGGCTCTCCCCCCCCCCCCCCCCCTTCTCTTCCATTTCTGAGTGTCTTCTGCAGATTTGAGATGACGAAGAAGACTGAAGGGGTGAACGGATCTTTGAAGTGAGTGAATGGGTGAGCGCTAACCCTGTGAATTAACGGATCTTACACAACCCTATAACAGTTATCACAGAGAGATCAATCAATTTGTACAGCGGACCCCACTCCACTCAAGGGGGCGAGGCAATGAGTAGCTTTAACCGAAATCATCTGAACAAATTCTGATCCTTCATTTGCTTTTACTTAGTAAAGACATAAACAGGTCAATATTTCATTGAGATCGGCGACAGACTTATCGCGCTCTCCCCTTGTATGTACTCGTAAATATTCGGGATTTCGCCCAAACTATTTCACTTTTTCCATCAGCTATGAACACACAAAAAACGAATCTGGGAAAAATTTGATAAATTCAGACCCATGGGTAACGCCCATTGAGATGATGGTATATTTTTCGAGATGTAATATTAGTCTCTACTACCACTGAGACAGTTAAAATCTGAATTGGTACCTAGGAGTTACCATAGAAACATTTCTTCTCTGTCGTTTTCTATAATGATACAATGTTAACATTAATACCTACACAAACCATCTTAAAAGAACCAAAATTTAATGGTATCTATAATGCGAATAAAAAAAATGACTAGTTAATCTACTAACTTTGAATATTTTACTTTTATTGCTTAACCGAAACAAATTTCTTACGATATACTTTTTTCGGCAGACCAAGAGGTGTATAAAGCAGAACACTACGGCATAAGAAGCTCAGTATGTATACGAACGCTTTTGCCAAAACTTTGGTATCTACCTAGGAATGGTCAAGGACCCACCCAAATTTAAGTTAATTTCTCAATTTCCAAATATTCACTGCTTATCCACAGTTCTAAAACCACGTTTAATCAATAATACTGACAGTAATCATCTAGCTTTTTAAGCTGTTCGCTTTACACATGGCATTGTCCATCTCTCCCCAAAAAGCCAATGCACCTTTTGAGTTTATTTTGGGCTACAGCCATTATGAGAAAAGATTTTAGAGATTCCAAACCATTTGCTTCAATTCAGCAACAAGATAATCAGTCCTTCTACCAATAGCCAGAATATCGTCAACCCATACGATCACCCTTTGTTCTACAGAAGGGATCTCTATTGAAAATTTGAAATGTTTTTGAAGCGGATGGTGCACGCCTACAGGGAAAAGATTAAAAAGATGTGCTATCACATACTGGTTGGACCTGAATAGAAACTCAGACGAAAATGAAGTGAAAAACTCTTATACGAAGAAAAATAAAACACGGATTGTATGGGGAAAAAAGGGAAAACTTGCCGGTGTCTTTTGATAAGTACCTCTGTTGAAATTTTTTTAAAAATCTATAACAGTTTTTTAAATCTTGCAAAAATGTAAACGAAGTTGAATACTTATGTTTCTAAATAATTACTACTCATGTTGGCGGGTTCCTTCAGTTCTTCAGTCACTTTTACCAGCACGTATCTTCTATAGATTTCTGTTGTTCATAATTCAGATTTATTGTATTAATTTTAAATGAGAGTCACACAAACAGACAGACACGGAACCAAAGTTGTTCAGAATGGTCTAAAACGTGAAATGCGAGTGGAAATTTTGATTTCAAAGACCAAAAAACCATTTTTTTTCCCCCTCTCGAAAGTAAACAAAAGGAAAGATAAATACTTGGTTCATTGAATTTTAGACACTATATGTGTATATATTTCCTTTATTTCTATTTATACATCAAGACAAAATTTTGTTTACTTTTGTAGTGCTGAGGGTGTGTGACTATAATGGTCGAAATCGGCCTCCAGTTGTATTTATGAATTCAAATTTAAGGCAGAATACGTCACAATATTTACGACCATAATTATGTAGGTCCGTACAATTTTGAAAGTGGGTATTCAGGGATTGTGTAAATAGGTACAAATTAATCATTTGTATGTACCTTTTATTTTATGTATTCCATTACGTACCTAATTAATTAGTTTTTGCCGTTATTGCAGGAAAACAACAAGAAGGACAGCAAAAGGAGATAGACGATACGATCTGCATCGTGATTTATACCTACGTTAAGTCTATTTATTGTTTCACTATTATGATTAAATAAAATTAACCATCTTGATAAAGTGGTTTAATTCAATATTGATAATACAAATATGCATGTTAACTTTTGTATCTGGTACCACTTGTGAGGTGAAGGATGTTGAGTAGGAATTTGCATTTCGAATAATTTTATTTTATTGATTATTTTGGTTTAAACAAATTGTTTCATTGGTAA
Organism: Adelphocoris suturalis; assembly: GCA_030762985.1. Lineage (NCBI taxonomy): Eukaryota > Metazoa > Arthropoda > Insecta > Hemiptera > Miridae > Adelphocoris > Adelphocoris suturalis. Next base: position 70,346,266 of record CM061041.1, on the reverse strand, counting down.
AAAATAAGTGTGGTATTTCGAGGCGTTTTTCCATTGTCACGAGTTATTGTAATTTCCATATATTTTTTTGATTAAATCGGATTTTTTTATTCAATTTTTTCCTTTTTTAAATGTTAACCTTTTCTTGAATTTGAAAACTGTAAATTGGGTATGTCTAGGAATTTTCCTATCTACTAGTGGGTCTGCTGACCACGAAGTTTGAGTTAGTGTACTCATTTTCGTTACTGAACTCGATTTTTGATGATTTGACGATGACTGACATACGTGACAACGACGCCGTATTGTCGTCAAGGGCAACATTCAAAGCTAAAAGGTTATTTCAGCTAGTAGTTATAGAAAAATTATTATTTGCGTACCTTTTGGAGCAATCCGTCGTCACTAGCAAGTCGAGTACAGGGGCGAGCGCTTTTGATGGACAGTCATCATCAGGCTGTCGAAACAGTGCTGAAGTCAGTAGTTCCCACACTAACGATAAAATAACATTGTACGCTAGATATGTAGACGACATTTTATGCATCACAGAACAAGGCAAGATAAATAACATACCTACTTACTGCCTCGATACCACCGTCACACATACTGACAATAAACTACAATACGGATTCTATCGTAGCATAATTAGTTGAATGGAAAAGAAGACCGTACATAGTAAGACCCTTTATGGGGTCTTACATCTACAGATAACTACTAAAATGGGACGAGTGCGTGTTTTTATTGAGGTTTTGGTTGGACAAAGAAAGATGCCGTTCTTTACATTCTACCACAGATCTAAAATGAATTTAATCCAAAACTTACTACAGCAAAAATGTGTTGGTTTTTTATTTGCCGAGCTAGATATATGATGCAGTTGGTTTTTTTCCGATTCATGAAGAAAATGTAGCTGTGTGTAAATCGCCCTTATTTTGTTGCCTACGGACACTAATGAGGATGCTAATTGCGATATCTGCAAGACAGAATTTATCTGAGGGATTATTTTATCCGCTAGGTAATTCAGCATCGATAAATGACTCGCATTCTTTATCTGGAGTATAGCGCTATACTCAGTATAGCTATCCTGCAGTTAATGTAGACAATTGATAAACCAGCCCTTAGTAAAGGACTATTAGATAAAAATGAAGTTTAAAAATATATTTCGGAGGTTGCCTTCTCAAGTAGCTTTCAATGGCACCACGGTGGACCTTATGAGTGCGTGAACAATCACAGTACTTCGCTTCGTGCGGTCGAGGTACGGCATCATTCTGTTTGAATACGCTCAAAAAGCGGGCAGAAGGGGGTAGGACAAACAAGCTCCTGAACGTCAAGTTTGAACTTGCCACTAACAGCGGTCCTCCATTTAGGATAACCTTGCTTCGGTAACCACAAGTGGAAGGCTCCATTTTCGCGTCCAGCTGGTCCTGTATGAGACGAGATAATTCGTAAGGAGATACATGAAACAAGTACGGAAACAATGCGTTTGAGGTGGTCTAACAAAGACAGGCCAAAAAAAGAAAAACTAAAGAAAACCAAGATAAGGGTACAACAAGAGGTATTTTTTATTCAGAGATTGATCAAAACTAAAGTTTCATTATTGACAATTAATATAGGTCTGCAAACCTAACCCAAACCCCTGACAATATAGGTCTGCAAACCTAACCCAAACCCCTGACAATATAGGTCTGCAAACCCCTGACCTGCAAACTCAATATAACGACTGAATGAGGTCATCTAAATGTTCGTGCTGATTAATTCAATTTTGGATAACGTCATCATCGGGGAATACAATTTGTTGAAGTCTACAATCATCACTGGAGTGAGTAAGTATGCTTACTATTGAGAAAATGCGTTCATACAACTATTCACCTCGTGCTTATTCATGTTCCTTTCACTTGCTCTGCTGAAATTAAAACTCTTGAGTATTGAATTTATCGATGATGATGTTAGTACAAATAAATCCAACCCTGATGTCGTCTATAGACGTTGTTATAATGAAATAATTTCAATTGCATCAGTTTATCTCCTGTAAAAAATAGGTTAGCAAAACTTCAAATTTACTCAATTGTATGTAGTATATTGCGTTATGCATTCGATCCATCACATCTGATCCAATTTTAACAAGTCTGGCAAGCAAAACGTAACCCTCCGGAGCAAGTGTCTTCATCCCAGGCCTACCTGATGTCACCATTCCATCCATATAAATAGGATAAGCACTTTTGGGTGCTGAAAATTGAAAGCGTCAATGAGTTGATACATTGAATATTAATGATTTTATTTTACTTGTTCAATTAAGTCACATATTTATATCAGTAACAGCATTTCAAAACTTGAAACAATCCACCAAATAGAAAGATAGTGAAAGATCCAAATATTGGCGTAACTCTTCTGGTATGCGCAATCAAAACAGCTAATTAGACCCTCGAAGAACACAGCTATAGCTCTTCTATCATTGAAGCGGAAAGACCTCCGCATTGTTTCAGGGCTACTCGAAGGACATTGACTGTTAAGGTTAGGTACCTTTAAAACATCGGGAACGTCCTGTTAGGTATGATTCGACTCTACAATGAAGAGGAGGTGATCGCAGAGTACATGCTATGTGAATGCCCTTCTCTCGCATCAACTACGAAGGCTCCGACATTTCGGAAATCGCTCTTTGAACACTACCAAAGAACATTACAAGTAAGTGTTATATATATATATATATATATATATATATATATATATATATATATATATATATATATATATATGAATAGTATTAGATTATACAAAAGAAGAAAAAAAGTTGTTGAATGTCCTGTTGTCTCCACCCCCCTCACTGCCACCCTGGGTGGTAGGTAGCCTAGTCCCTACGGCAGGAACCGATCGATCTATTGCTACACGCTCAAACTACTTTTTTACTTTGCCAAGAGCCTTCGGCAAAACATTATCATTATTTTATCTAAATGTGTAACATTACTAATTATACCTTGAACTGTATACCTGCTTTATAAACGGCTGCAACTTTAAAGTTGTTGCAAACTTCACAAATCCACTGGTTCATGAATCTAATCCAAGAACATATTCCTCCAAACAGCAGTATGTACCTACAACAAATTTTTGCTACACACCCTCCCATGACGAAATTTGAAATCCCCTACATATCAATCAAATCATATCTATAAATTCGTAATGGAACGAAATAAGGATCACGAAAAGCAGTCTAGATTTTTAGCTTGAGCAACGTATGGAAGAATCGGTAATCATCCCTCCACCACCATGACAGCGTATTCAAAATTGCCAAGGTTCGTTGCACAAAGTCAAGTCAATCAAACATTCGAAGTAAATAAGAATCACGAAATTCGGTTGAGATTTTTTAGCTTGGGCAGCGTATAGAAGAATCGGTAATTATCCCCTCCACCACGACAGCAAATCCAAAATTCCCAAGGTTTCTTGCACTAGGTACTAGAAAAAATTAGAATCGAACAAAATAAGAATGCATGCTAAAATAATCACGAAAAATAGTTAAAACAACATGATTTATTACTACCCCCTTTCATAATGAAATGTTGAACTCCTGATACCTATACCTTTCGAAACTAGACCAAATTCATAGTTGAAAAAAAAAAGAATCACAAAAATCTGACGTGTTAAAACATCATGATTTATTACTATTACCCCCTCCATTCCCCCTTTCCATAATGAAATTTGAAACTAAACACTTAGCTAAATAATGCCCTACTCCACACCATCGTTGGCCGATGTGATTTTGATGAAAAATTCATAAGAAATAGTTTCCGTCTACTAGTAAAACGCAACAGTGGGAGGACGGATTTGTTATAATAAATTTAGGTTTTAGGAATATTTCTATTGGTTTATTCAGCAATGGGAGTTCCAGTTAGGTAGCCGAGCCGAGCGAACGTGTTTTTTTGCGAGCTCCGTATTAAGTATTGATTTAGCAGGGTTGTATTGTGAATTTCGTTGCAGTTTTTGTTTATTTGTGGTTGCTCTTTAATTAACTCTCAGCAATAACAATTTTCATAAATTTTTAACGGGTAGATTTCTGGAAAAGGGTCATTTTTGCGAGTTTGGTTGGTGATTTGTTGTTTACCGAAGGGAAAGGACTGTCCGCTCGACCGAATACCGTATCCCCTAGTCAGCAGCACTCGAAGAGCCGACCGGTGTCGCGTCGAATAATTTCAACTGCGAGAAAGTCGACCTCCGAGTCACATCAGGTAATTCAATGCCTTGACGTAATCACAACCAAACTTCAAAACTGCGACTGCATTTTGAAGGAACATACAAATGTTCTGAATACACAGGTGCATGCTCTGTCGCAAGAAATTGTTAACAGCCAAGAAACTATCTTGCTCATGAAAAAATTAATAAGAGAATTGACAGTATAGAAGAAAATCTAGCATTATCTGAAAAAAATAATACGAAACAGAAACGGCACACGGACAACAGAAACGATCTTATTCTTCATAACGTTCTAGAAAGGAGAAAAAACATGAATATTCTCAACAGGAAGGTGATGGACATTTTTAGAACGGAATTTAATTGCGTTCTTGAGGATTATGAAGTTATAGATGTAAGACGTTTAGGCACCATCTAACCTTCTAGAAGTAGACCAGTTCACATTCATTTCGCTAATAATTTCTCTAAATCAAAAATTCGCCAGAACATTTACAAGTTCAAGGGATCCCATTTAAAATAAATAGGTACATCCGAATTCTACGACAGGCGAACACTGGAATTAAGGGAGCATCTCTTGCCCAAGTTGTTTCTTGCAAGAAAAGACGGGAAGCATACCGTCTTGATAGGAGATGAACTACTGGTTGATGGAAAAAAACTTATCATTCACTATGAATGAAGTACGTTGGAGCACTCTACATCTACTGAGTCAGATGCGGAGATTAATAAGAATTATTAAAAAGAAAACAGGCCAAGAAGAAGATGAAAATCTACAAGAAATAGAAAACGAACATCAACACCGCTTTGGAAATGTTGGCAATTACTCGGGATTATTATTGAAATTTGGCAGTGGAGTGTAGGCATTATTGATTGTGATCTATGTTAACTAAGCAGTGCTCATTTATTATACGTAAATTATGTAGACCTATATAAGTAATTATTTGATACGTCATACGTCATGTGCTATTTTTTAATATGTATTTAAGGAACTCCTTGTGATACCTGCGGGTTATAAAACAAAATTGAATCGAATTGAATTTATTCAGCAATGAAATTCTAACTTTAACCATCGCAAGTAATAAACAAGTGTCGGAGGTTTATTATTGATATTAAACAAAAAAAAGGAACTAGGAGGAAAATGTTAATAATATGCAGTTTTTTTCTATCGAAAGGATAACTTCCCAACCGAGGAAAGAATTATTCCTTTAGCATTTATAAGATTTTCTAATCTCTTTCCTGATCGTCGGAGGGGGCTCGTCTCAAGGATATTGCCGATAATAGTGGCGACTGATCATCCTACAGTCACCGTTGTAATTCGGACGCATGTTTTAATTTGTTTCAGATCAACATTTTTACAATGAGAGTGTTTTTGAAAATATTGATAACATTGCCGTCTATATATTTCTGGCTGTTATTGGTAAGTAGGTACTGATTCCTACCAAACCTACAGAATAGGGACGCCTATTTTTTCTGGCCAAGGCGCGGGTTTTTGCTTTTGAGTCTACAGGGAAACTCAAACCCAACTGGAAAAAGATGTAGAGATTTTTTTGCAAATTTTCGTAGAAAATGAAGCTATTGCAATGGCTGGGAAAATTTTTAAATCAAAATTTTTGAAAAATTTCTTCTTCGAAATCCGTTTTGAGGTATTCTGAAACGAATCCTAGAGTTTAATGCTTTTTCATATGTATATATATATTATATAGGTATATATATATATATATATATATGTCTGTGTGTGTCCCACGCCCGTTTATCAACGATGAACTAGAGCATTAAAAAATTTATTTGCAAAATTATGATGAAAAATGTACATAAATTTCATTAATATTTACTGAAAAATCGATTTAAAAAACTGAAAAATTGCTAAACATCCAAAATCTGTTTTGAATCGTAGAATATGATTTAGAACGAGGTTTGCCACAAAATTGGTGGTCAACAATTTCTTTGCATCCAAAGAGCTCAAATTTCAAAACAAAGTAACATAATATAATACGATAATCTACAAAAATTCGCTCATTCGATCATGCTGTATGACTGGAACTTTTGGTTTATTATTTCCAATAATAAGCCTATGTGATCGTGTAGCAAAAAATTTTTATAACCCCCCCTCAAACTTTGTCACTTTACGTTTCAAGGTGGTCCGCCGTCCGGGCCATAAATGGCCTAAGAATTTACTTAAAAAACCCGTTCTTTCGCACATAGACTCCATTTGGGGTCTAGTTGGTCCTAACGTTTAACCATCCCGATCGCTTTACTCGCATAGATGCTATGGGCCAAAAACGGGCGAAATGTGTCTTTCTCGAGGCTTCGAGTGTTAGACGTGTTAGACGCACGCCTGGCACGCTTGGCAGGGGGTCACGGTGGGTGGTGAGGTGGGTGAGCGGGGGGTGGAGTGAGAGGAGGCGCCGCGGCACCTAGTGGTGGCTGGAGTGACCAGGGGCGTAGCAGAGGGGTGTAGGAGAATGGATATTTATTACTTTTACGTGTTATACCCATATAATACACCGCGGCACCATGAGGTGGGTACGGCGTTCCTTCGAGGCATGAATATATGTTTTTTTCTAGGTCATATTTGTGTGTTAATACCAATGCTTTTCCAACGCATATTTAATAACCTATCCTCTCGACTTTTCGTACGTACTTAGATAAAGATATTATTAAGGCAATAACTATTTGAATAGATAGGAGCTCAAATCGAGAAATATAAACATGCGTATATAATTATAGAAGTATAGGTTGTGGCAACTCGAAATAGGACACGCTGAGGAGTCTGGACGGGCCTTATGATGTACGCAAGCCAACTAAAACTACGATCATACTCAATTGAAAAAATAATAAACCTTTGAGAAATAATTTGCAGCGTTTATTATTAGGTAAAATTCTAAGCGTCTCACACCTACTTCCTTCAAATGTTGTCAGGCATCACAGCAGAGGGTAAAGCTCAAAAACTAATCTTGAAATCTCTTCATTATACTTGAGTGGGTACCTACTTAGATTCTTCAAATTTCATGCATGTAAAAGTGTAATTTACACAACCTGTGCAATTCATGCTTTCAGGTACTACCATCGCGAGAAGGGAGTGCCACTCCAGCTGACGCGGGATATTTAACATTGAATTCCAAGCAGGATATAATAAAAACAGTCAAGGAGATTAATGAATTGAACATCACTATGAACTCGACAGCATTTCTGGATGCTATGGGGGGTCGCATTGAAGAATTGTTAAAGAAACACATGCCTTCAGCGAAAGACGAGGTTCAGAAAAATGATAGTGAGAGTAAGCGCTGTTATTATAAATATTTAGACGTTTAAATTTTTGTTGCATCAAACCTTATACCTGCAAATGATAGGGATCATGGCGGAGAAGTACCTACCTAGGTACCTTACTCCTGACCCACTAAATGGACGTCGTTATGCAATCATCAGGTAAGTAAATGACACTTTTCAGATTTGTGGATAAATGCATCCAAAGTTTTCGAGTCTCAAAGTAGGTACTACTGGCCATTTCGCAAATTTGGACACTAATAGTGTACCTACCTACCTATTCTGTTGGACTCTAGTCATAACAAGTGGGATAAATATATTGTTATCTCGTTTTTTGCATACCTGTTTATTGCAGTTTATTATATCTTTTAGTATATCAGCTTATGGAGAAGAGGCGTAATTGGAGAGAGTACAGAGCTGCTAGGTAGCCATGGCTCTCAGACGGGTGCTCAGAGATTGAGGCGTTGCGAGCCAAATTTGACACATTCAACCCCCATAAAAAAAAAGGAGCAAGCAGGCAAGATTGAAAGCGTAAGGCATCGATATTGCGGGATTCTGGCGATGAAATAGTGCTTGGAATCTATCCCCAGTAAATACTTTGGAAAGAGTAAATCGAGGCATTATATGGCGGTGACAGGGGTGAGCTGTTGCTGGTTCAGGATGGCTGTCATGATGTGGATTTGTGGCCAGAGATTACTTACCAAGTATGAGGTGGCTTATGCAATCAGAGAACAGAAAATAGAAAGGCAGTGGAACCTGACGCCATACTTAATATGCGAAGATCCTCACAGTTATCGCCAAGAGTGATGGTGTAGGTTTCGCTCTAATGATACCTATGTTGTTTAATGTGGTGTTCGCCTCTGGTTCCACTTCTGATTCATGGCTTAGATCTACGTTTGTGCCCTTACCAAAGACTGCTTGAGCATCTCGATGTGGTGAACGTGCTGAAAGTTTTCCTACGTAGGATTTACACAAGGATGTTGCCCAAATGTGAAGCCCAAGTTGGTGAGCAACAGTTTGGCTTTTGCACTGGAGTTGGAACGCGTGAAGCACTGTTATCTCTCAATGCACTCACACAACGTTGAGATATGAACTGCGTGGTGTTCGCATGTTTTGTCGATGATTATCATAAAGCATTTGATTGTGTCCTCCGTGAAAAAATGTTTGAGATTCAGGTTGACTGAATGTGGTGGTTGGTACATTTAATCAAAGGCTTTTCGGGTGAGAAAAGGAGTACGGCAAGGGGGTTTGCCCTTTCACCAATCCTGTTTAATTTGGATTCTGAGGCCATATTAAGAGAAGCTCTGGAGAACTCAGCAGAGGGCGTCCAGGTTAATGAGGTTCCCATCAACACAATCAGGTATACTGATGAAACTGTTGTTCTGAGTAGGAGCCGACAGCTTATGAACAGTGAAGTGAATACTAATGCGTTAAAAATAGATTCCGCCGTAGACGTACGCCTGAAAATTATGCTTTATTTAAGCGAGCCAGAGCACGTGAGCGCCGGCTCAAGCATCAGGCACAAATCAGCTCCTTTCGCTCATATGTCAGTGAAATTAAGGATGGTACTCCTCCTAAAGATGTATGGCGAAAGGATGAAGGGTCTCCCGCGACCAACTATTCCATGTATCACCACACCTCAAGGTGACGTGGCTGGAGAACCCAAGCACGTTGCTGATACATTGGCTTCTCAAGTGTCCAGTAATGATGCATACCCGGATGGGTTTAGGCAACACAAGGCAGAGGTTGGCTCCATACGCAACGTGCCGATCCATCCCTTATCTTTGTAGTGCAGCAGTGGACGTAGTTATTATTGTAACTTTTTAACCTAATTCTTCAATATGTTATCATTTTCCCTACTTTTTCATCCCTCCTATCTGGTTTCACGTCCTACCTTACAACTTTCCTTCTAATATTCGCCAATCATTTCGTTCGTTCCATTTCCTAAATATTTTGTTTAGTTTTTGTTTATTAAACAGGTACTTAATTTAATTTTTGTTGTTTTCGCGTTTTCTTTGTTGATTTTGCACTTTCTTTTAGTTGTTTTTTATTTTTTGTGGACTCTCTCCCTCTAGGCTCGCTCGCTATAAATTCTCGACCAATTACTGTCTGGTTAGACTTGCTTCGAATATAAATATTCCCGACGCCTGGTTCGTTGCACGAATCATGTTAAATATCTTGAATACTGCTTGCTTGTCGGTTTGCCTTCGCGCGGTATGAATCTTAGAATGCCAGTATCTGCTTATCCTCCGTCTCTCCAGCCTGCAATAGGCATCTTCGGTCAAGAGGCCTCGATGAACCTCGCTGAGTTTTCCCTAACTCTGTACAGGAATTATAGAACTCATATCCTGAATGACCTACTTCTTTTTTCAGAATTTAAGCCGCGTCTCAACCGGAAGGGTCATTAGCGGCAATCAAAAAGGGGGGTGTCAAAAGGACACTGCTCGGGGGGAGGGGGGGGGCACGATTCTAAGGGGAGCCATGCTGACCATCCTTCACTAAACGGATTGCCATCACGGACTCCACTGGCAGATCGGAGGGGGAGAAATAACAATAATAACCGGCAAAACGAGTCGTTGCCGCACTCTGCCTCAAGGGATACAGCGATGACTACTTTGTAACCCCTACAGCGGATAAAAATACCCCGTAACAAAAACTAAACTACGACTAGAAATGATCCTTAAAATTACATAAATATTACCGATAAATATATAATGATAAATACTATACATCTTAGTTAAATAAAGGTATGACTAGATGCACATAAATAAACAAATATATCACAGATTAGAATATCACAGTTCGTTGTAAAGCTCAGTGCCTTTCAGATACCTACACCAACAGGGACTGGACCTTGTCTGGTCCTGACAGAACATCCACCCACTAGGGTGGTGAATGCTGGACCCTGAGGTCCATGAGGGACCTCCCACACAACATCACGAGCTACTGGATCTAGCAGGTTTCTGTGAGTAAGACGGGTATGGCCAGTGGCTACCGATTGACCACTATTCGGTCCCTCCTTGGAAGGTGGGTCACGAAATGATCAACCGGGCAAAGATCCTGAAGGACTCCACACAGACCAGTGACCTCGCCATGCCATTGCTCAAGCCAGATTGTATGCTGCATGTAGGAGATTTGATCCTCAATGCGCATAGGCAACATTACGATGTAGTCATCACCAATGGCTTTCCTTGCTAGGGCACCAGCACACTCTTGTCGTGAATACCTACATGGCTTGGCACCCACATAAAAGTTATGTTTGTGCCTAATGTTGTGGCTATTGTGTGAATGACCCACTTATTCCCCTTCTCAATGTTCTTTTGAGGATATCTGGGTGTCGACGGCGGGTCGGATGTATTTTAAATTCAAATGCCAACTTATTGAAGAGGGGACAACAGTCGAATTTACGAAAACTGAGTGTTCTCTATATGACTCACTTGAGATCGTGGGGGGGGACTATCCCAACATTATTTTCGAGGTCTTCTATGGTAAACGGGCCTGCTCTTCCAACTGATCATGGAGTGGTGCATTCTGACCCCAGAGGGTGCGCTGGAGGGTTTGATGGTGGAGTCTCGGGGTTTTCTCACTCGACTGTTTCCACTGACTGAATTGATTGAGGTTCATGACTTTGTCGTATGAATCACACACGTAATTATATTGCAGTTATATCCTCATCTGTATTTTTGTATTGAATACTTAGTTACGAACACATACACTTGCAATATATCTGAATTCTCTGCTTTACAGAGAGATGTAATGGCACTCCATCTGGAAATAAGTACCAGATAATTCATCTGTCGGTAAGCTATCGATTTCGTACCTACCTATAAATATATTAATTGGACATTATTTCTCACAATATATGTTCATAGACGTTCATTCAAAAATCTAAAATTAATTTTTTTAAGCGATTACATTAGTTTAACCAATTAATATTAGCTTATATTGTTAAGTTTTTGGGTTAAAATTTAAGTGACCGGTTTTTGAAGATCAAAACCTCTTTTTGAAGAGCGATTTGGAGTTATTACCTAGAAAAAAAGCTAGTTAGGAACGAAAGTAGAAAACTTTTAGGAGTAGAACACTCTTTTACCAGGACCTATAGATAAAAAAAGAGACTTTTCTCGAGACCTATCCGACAATAAAAGCATTTGGAGGGAGCCTATCTGGGACATTAAGAGACGACTGAAATGATGGGCTCTTTCCTCATCAGCTGAGTGAGCTAAATTCTCTCCTGTTCACCCCGAGATGTTGAAATTTTGGTAGGAAGACTTTCAGGGCCTTCAGAATGCGCTGATGTTCGCCCCCGTTTCGCAGGTTTCAGACATTAATGGTTCCATTGTTGCTGAATCTCGGTGAATCAGATTCTGATAGATTTGTAATTGATTCGGATTCCCTTAGTGTGGAGAGGACCTTAAAGGTCCTTCAGCTGACCGAAGCCTATTCAAAATGTTATGTAATGAAATTCTAATTCTAAATCCTGAAGGAGCTTCCTGGATCTTCTAGTAGACCTGAGTAAACAAGTAGATAAGTTTTCAAGTCCTGAACTCACCTTTCAGAAGTAAAGTCTTTATAGTAGGTGCCTATTGAAATGACGTATTCTAGCTGTTTAAAAAACTGTTACTTCAATTTTATTCGCCTAGGATGAAAAGAAAATTTCCGCGGAAAAACGCGACTTCATTCATTGACTATCGAGGCTTCAAATAAGTAGGTAACCTCCAAAACAGCGTCCAAATCGTTACTTTCATTTTAGGGGTTTTTCCACTCTCGCCCCACTTTTTGGCGAACGGACAGTATTTAATTTGTTTTTCTTTTAATTTTAGTTTAATTTTTGGATTCTATGTACCTTGAAACGTAAACGGGCAAATGTTGAGAGGGAGCGGGGGGAGGGGGGTTAACATCGGTTTTCTTGCCCAATTACAAAGGTTCATTATTGAAAATAATGAACCAAAATGCGTGTGGATGAACCAAAACTGTTTTTAAACTAACGTCCACATGGGGCCCGCTTGGACCTCAGCAACATTTTTCGAAAAAAAAACAAGAATTGAAAACGCTGACTGACTTTTGTTAGACGGATATAACCTAGCCGACCTCTAGAACACATCTGAGTATTCAAGAAGCAAGGTGGGCATAATGGAGCGGGAAAATTGTGTGCTTGGGGTCTGCCTGGACCCATGTGGTCAACAGTCAGTTAATTAACCGAATTTATATATATATATATATATATATATATATATATATATATATATAAATTTGAAGTTGAGAATTGACCAAGCTAGTCTTATGTGTGGAGTTGTTTATTCTACGACGTTTCGGTCCTGGAGCAGGACCCTATTCCTGTAGATAGTTTTCAATTTAGTTCTTCATTAGTGTGGTGAAAACCACCCCCTCTTGTCAACAGCCCTTTTCAGGGCTACCAAAAAGAGGTAGACTCGACACACAAATATTTATAAGACGTCGAGTTATAACTCCGTCAAACAAAATATTTCACCAGAGAGAAAATACGAAATTCTCTCTCAAAAGTGAAATATTAACTAATAACATACAAGGCGACCTCCCTAAACACTTACTGGGCGAGAGAGACGCGACAAGTATCTCGAACCAAGTCGCCTTGAATGAGAAAACTCAAACAGAAAACCAAACGTCCTCTAAAACTAACAAGGACAATTCTAACAAGCCTACTCACCAATCAGAAACACTGATTACACGAGAGACAATAGGCGAACCAACCAGGAGGCGGCAAGCAACCACCTCTGGTCCAGCAGCCTCCCCGGGGACCCCGTCTGAACAACGGACGCAGGGAAACCACCCGAGGACCCCGTCTAAACGACGGACGCAGGGAAGACACCTCAAGGTCGTCGTCTCCGCAACGGACGCTCGTAAGCCACCTCTGGGGACCCCGTCGCAGCGACGGACGTGGGGAAACCACCCCGGAGAACCAACTCAGCTATCATACTCGCAGATACTGAGAAAACAATGTGCGAGCCAATGAGATTACACAGTTGAATTAACGAAATTAAGCGGACCAATCAGGAGGCGGCAGGAGGCGGCCACCTCCCTATAATTACCCCGCTCGGAGCCCTCCGAAATTCATTCCACTCTCCGCTCTCGACGACTACACTCTGAAGTACGAAGATTCTACACGCTCTACGCTGACGATCCTTCTGCTCCCGAGTTCATCTCAGAACGGCTTCCTACTGCTTTCTACAAGGCATACCTTCTCTCCACACAGATCTCGCATTGGCATCTACGAGTCCAGTGATTATTCATCCTGCTCATTGCCCAACGTAGTTCTTCTGTCAGGACGCCACCCGGTACATCTATTGATATTCTCATTAGATCGTACGCCCGCTGGGACGTTCCGAGACGTGTCGCCCGGGTTTCGTAGCACTAGGCTCGTCACTGACCGCTGTGGGCACGCCGATAAATTACACAGCTCATCCGCTCTAATTTATCGTCCAAGGAAGTCTTTTTCAAGACTACAAGGTAGGACCCTGACATCCGAGCAAAGGAAAGAAGCTCTGTCAAGCGAGTCCACCTTCCAAACCCTCTATTTCTATACGTAGAGGTATCGAAAACGAGTTAATAAACTCGGATATTTCGATGGAGCGCCGCCCGTCCTATTTCCTCATGCAAGGGGAGGCGGAACACGGCGCGGCCGGGCCTCTTAGCCCACGCAGCGCTCCCTACCCGCTGCTCGACTCGTCCGCTGTTCCTAGCGACGGCCCAAGGCTCGATCCTCGCGAAGAGATCGCCTTCTCACCTAACGTATTCATGAAGGAAACGTTAGATCAAGCCTCACACACACAAAAGTTCGAGGATACCTTTCAGACCCGCTCTGAAGTCAATCATCATGATTCGACAAAGATTTCCGAATATCCACGATATTCTACGCAAGGCTACCCGGCCGATCCGAGTGTCAAATACACTCCAAATGTGCTAAAAACAAAGGATACTTTTCAGTACCTCAACCAAGCCCAACATATTCCTCCTACAGATATAAATCTTAGGCCGGAATATTACACAACGGCTCAGCACCAAACTGATCGAACCCAGCACCCACTATGCGAGCCCAGTGCTCCACGCGGCTGCGACACGAACTACCCCTCAGTGCCTCCCGCCAAGCAAGCTGACCTTGGCGATTTCGCTCACATTCCTTACAGGAATACCTCAGGGACTAACCCGCATAACCAGAATATAAATGTCCCACTTGGTCTACCTACACCAAGTAAAACATATATAAATCCACTACAAATGGTGACCCCGCCTTTGAACAGGCTTAACACGGAGCATTTCGTTCCCTCTTATGAAGCTAGTGGATTTCAGGGAACCACTGCGGGCGTGCGACCCCCGCCGGGCCTATACGCCCCACATCTCACTCAACAACCCTCTACACAAAGTGGCTTTCGAGCACTTTTGGAGGAAATGGGAGATTATCAAAGACCAATCTTCCAAAAGAAGAATATCGATCGTGCACTCGCCGAGTTCGATCAATACTGCGTGCGAAAACACCTGAGAACGCAGAACGAATGCTTCTCAGCTATATACAAGTGGGTACCGGAAGAAATGCGGGAAGCTATCGACTCAGCATACCTCACGGCACCCCACGCACCTTATGAAGAGGCCAAACAGCGCCTACAACGAGAATACGGGTTGTCCTTACAGGACAGGCTCCTCGCACTCGAGGACCCCGCATCTCTCGCCAAAAAACCCAGCACCAAGTACCATGAAATGTACTCTAAGGCTGTTGGGTACTTCTCAGAGGCTCTGATCACTCAAAAGTGGATCGAAACTCTGCCTATCGAAGCCCGAGGCATGGTCGCAGCACAGCCTACCACGACCGCCCGGCTCGACCTAGCTGATACGCTACACGCGTACAAAACAGAGAACCCCTCTCTCAACATACGAGGAGTAGAATCTACTTCGAAACCCACGAAGACTGGTTTCAAAAAGGCCCTCTCACAAAAAGCTGAGTTCAAACCCCAGCAAGTAGAGAGTAAGCCTCACAAACCGACGGCCTATGTCTGTCGAAACCACGCACGTTTCGGTAGCGAAACTCGCAAGTGTGCAGACCCAGAACACTGCACTTGGAAGGCAAATACTGCCTCCAAACCTATCAAAAAGGCAGCGCCTATAAGCCAGCCTAAAACCTGGGTTTCAAACGAAAATACTCAGAGATCGGTACAAGAAAGTACCGTTCCAACCTCAGACGCAGAGAGTTCGGAAAACGAATAACTGCCAGTGTATCTGAGCCTATACACCGGCAGACTAATGAGTATAAAAGGCTTTTTTTCAAGTGCAAACTAAATGGCACTGAATTTCTCATTGACACGGGAGCAGAAGTGAACATTCTGCCCCACAATGTCACCAAAAAATTGGGCTTAAAAATTCGTAAGTCCAACGTCAAGCTCACAGCAGCTAACGGCGCCCCTATAGACACACTAGGGCGTGCTGACACGACAATTAACATCGGCCTCGGAGACATGACCACCGATTTTATGATCACGAAAGTTGATCTAGCGATCCTCGGTATACCATTCCTCGAGTCTTGGGATATCGGAATACGGGTCAAACACAAATACATCTATAAAGATAAAATAAAGAGCTATGCCGATCAAAAAATCGCTGCAGTCATGAACAAAAAATTCACTGACGAACAAATAGCAGCTACTATCCCTCATCGTGACAACAGTCCTCAACCAGAGGACGTACAGCTCACGGAGGACGAAAACATACGCTCTATCATTGAAAAATACAATGATAAAATGAGCAAACTTCAAGGAAAGTGGAAAAACAACGGAGTTTACCACCGTATAACCACGGAAGGAACACCAGTACACTTCCGTGCAAGACCCATGGCAGGCGAAAAACGGGCTCAAGTCAAAAGTACTTTTGACAAAATGCTCTCCGAGGGCATAATTGCACCATCAGATTCCGAATGGGCGTCCCCGTTACACTGTGTGCCAAAAAAAGACGGGTCATGGAGGATCACCGGCGACTACCGTTTCCTGAACGCGAAAACGAAGAAAGACGCCTACCCTCCTCCTCACATTCGCTCTTTCCAAGCGAATTTACATGATACACAAATCTATTCGACAATAGATTTAAAATCGGCATATTACCATATCCCGATGCACCCAGATGACGCTCATAAAACAGCAATTATTACACCTTTCGGTCTTTATGAGTTTAAAAAAATGAGCATGGGTTTGGCCGGAGCGGCTCAAACATGGCAAAGGTACATGGACAGCATCATGCGAAAATTTGATTTCGCATTTGTATACCTAGATGACATATTGGTGGCTTCTAAAAATTATAAAGAACACATGAACCACCTCAAACAAATTTTCGACAAGCTAGGAGAACACGGACTTCGAGTAGGTTTTGATAAATGCATTTTTTCAAAACCTACCGTCGATTTCCTAGGTTTCACTATCTCGAAAGAAGGGATAATTCCTAAACGAGATAAAATAGAAGCCATAGAGCAATTTCCTAGGCCAATAGACGTACGAAGCCTACGCAGATTCCTAGGTATGTGTGGTTTCTACCGAGCTTGCTCAAGTAAATTCGCTCACACAGCACAACCTCTGTATGACTCCATTCAGTCAAACAAAAAAAATGACAAAACACCTATCGAATGGACATCAGAGAGAGAAAAAGCTTTCAACAGCTTAAAACAAGCAATGATAAAAGCTACATTGCATAATATTGCTCATCCACACCCTACAGCAGAGTGGAGAATAGTCTGCGACGCATCCGATACACACATCGGAGCGGCACTGGAGCAGGAAATTACAGACAAACACGGCTCGAAATCTTACCAACCATTGGGATTTTTCAGTAAAGAAATTCCGGAACAATGGAAGAATAAAGCCTCATTCGACAAAGAGATGTTCGCCGTTTACCAAGCTTGCATTCATTGGCACAATGACTTGGACGGCCGATCTTTTCATATTTGCTCAGATCACAAGCCTCTGCTAGGCACGATGCTTAAGAAAAATGCACATTTTTCTAAAATGCGATTGAGATGGCTAACATACATCTCTCAAATGACAAGTGACATTCGACATATACCCGGAGAGAACAACGTCGTCGCCGACGCACTCTCCAGACCCTTCGATCCAGTTGAAATTCAAACAAAATCAATTTCAACCCAAACTGACGAGGGTCCGCCCATAGCCGAAATTTCACAAATTACGGCTGCGATAGAGTGCAATCTTCTACTGCACATCTCAAATGCACAAATTCATTCTCCTCCTAACGCAGAGGACAAATTGAAACTCACACGAGTTGAATTCCCTCAAGGAGAGATTTGGTGTAACCTAGACCTAGGACACCCAAGACCTTATATTCCAAACGAAATAAGGCACGAAATAATCAGCCAAATTCACAATTTGGGACACCCAGGCATACACTCTACAGTGTATAAAGTAAAACAAAGATATTTTTGGCACGGACTTCGTGCAGATGTCTCCAACTGGGTCCGAGCATGCGAGACTTGCCAACGAGCAAAAATCATTCGCTCCGTGAAGCTCCCTTACTCCGAATTTGAAACGGCTACCACATTCTCCCATATACACGTTGACATTACCGGACCTTTACCTTTAGCTAAAGGAGGGAAACGTTACATTCTAATGATGGTCGATAGAGCAACGGGTTGGCTAGAGGCAGTCCCTCTTAACAACATCGAAACGTCCACGATCACAAACGCCTTTATCAATATTTGGGTAGCTTCAAAAGGCGTAAGTAGTAAGTGGGCACGTTTGGAACAACTGAGAGAAAACTAACAGTAAAATATTTAAAGTGAAAACTAACAGTAAAATATTTAAAGTGAAAACTAACAGTAAAATATTTAAAGTGAAAACTAACAGTAAAATATTTAAAGTGAAAACTAACAGTAAAATATTTAAAGTGAAAACTAACAGTAAAATATTTAAAGTGAAAACTAACAGTAAAATATTTAAAGTGAAAACTAACAGTAAAATATTTAAAGTGACACCAAACAGTAAAATATTTAAAGTGAAAACTAACAGTAAAAACTTTTCAACACAAAACATCAGAACCAGTGACTTTTTCATTTTGGGCGGTAAGTTAAAAGAATATTTTTCCCATTAGAAACTTTAGTGAAACTCTAAAAATTTTTAATGACATGTATCACTAAAAATTGTATATATTAATTATACCATCAGCTCATTCTGTAAACTCTATACAATGCATTTTATTACCATTTTTAAGTGTCACTTTACCTTTATAGATCAATTTATATTTGTCTTTCACGAGTGTTTCTAAATCCCCCTCTTGGTTAAACCTATTTTTTAAAAAATGAATTGGTAACAATATGTTGGTAAAGCCACCCTCCAAGTCTACCGCTATAGTTTCGCCAAATTTAGCTTTCACCTTTTCCGCTTTAAGGATCACATAAGGTTTGTTACGTTTTAAATCATTAAACGTACTAAATTCGCTCCTACCATTGATTCTTTCCAAAAATTTATCGGCCATCTTTTATTATAAAACCCCATTCCTTTAACTCATCGTTTCAATTTTAAAAGTTGCCACAAAAACATCAGACCAAGTGACTTTTTCATTTAACGACTTGAATCCCTGTTAATGTTCCAAACGTGCCCGTTTACTACCGATTTTTATATAAAGAGTTTCTTAAATGTTTACGTTTAATATCCCCAAGGTAAAGTATCGATAATATCGGTTTCTTTGTTTTCCATTATATTTCGTTTATCATATTGAAATTTAAACTCTTTTTCCACTTCTTTGTTTACTAATGTTTTATCTTTTACATTTCGAGTAATCATGTTATATTTTAGCTTAACGCTGTTTATTTCTTTTATTAACATTTTATTCATAGCTTCTCTATTTAATGATTTACCGTTTTGATAATTCAAAGTAAATCCTTTAACTTTCATAGTTTCTTTTCCTTGATTGGTTATATAAGCGTAACTCTTGGGGCCCGTACTAATCCATTCTACAATGTGATTATTTTTTCCCAATTCATCAGTCCACTCACCCAACATACAACCTGTTTTTACGAGAGTTTTCCCATCATCAATATAAACAATACTATCTGTATCATAATAAACAACATTCTTTCCTATTTTATCAAGCATATCATATAGTCTTAATCTTGCATTGGAAGTGGTAAATGCAGCTACAAAAACGTTAGTTGAAAAACTATCTTCGATGTATTGATTCAAAAATTTATAAGATATTTGCACGATATTGTCATTCAGAAATTGGCATGAACCAATTTCTAGTCTGTCATCTAAAAGTATATCGTACCATCTTGTTATATCAACAACATATTCAGATTGTGACATGTTCAATCTTTGCCCAAACTTTCCCCACAAAGAATTCAAACAAATCTTTGCTACTGCTCTTCGTCCAGGATTTGGTTTAATACTTTCTTTTTCTAAATCTATATCGAGACTTCCTTTAACGCTTTTTATATATTCTTCAATAGTTTCAAAGTCGCTTTCCCACGGGCTAGTCTCTAGTTTTATTTTCATAAATGTTTTTACATATTCTTTGAACAATTCATTACTTTTTTCTTTGAAATGCCATACTTCGTAAATTTCTTGAATCTTATAACCTTTTTCAATAGCTTTATTTACTTCATCTGTAGTCCAAGTATCAACCAGAGCTCTTTCATTTTCATCGTGTGAACAAGTATTACATTTATCTACAAAACATTTTTCGCATAAAATAAATAGAAGTTTATCTCTTTTGATCGGTAGAACTGGGTGATATAATTTTTTAGGAGGTAATATTTTACATTTGATTAATCCGTACCAATTTTCATCATATTTCTCAGGTTTATGAATTTTTGTTGGATGACCTAAGGGATAATAATCGAAATATTGAACTGTTGGATACAAACTACAAACATCGATATATCTTAATTTTTTATTTACGACTTTCAATTTACTAGCATTGGTTCTGCCACCAAAAAATGCGTCTCTAGGATTTAATGGTTCCACTATTACGTTTCCACTACTTTTTACTGCTGCTTTACCCTCTTTCGATTTAATCCAGTTACATTCCCACATTTCTACTAATTGGTATCCAGCGTCAATGATTTGTTTACTCCTTTCCTTCGTTTTTTCATACAAGTCTCCCATAGATAGATGATTTACATTATTGGGAGTATTTTCATGAAAACATGTAGGACAGCCGTGCCAAAAACACCCGTGATACTGATAAACCGTGTTAGTAATTTGATCAAAACCATCAACTTTGGCACCACAAACAGTTACTTCCCCTCCATTCAATGCGTGCTGTACATTTTTAAAAGTATTCAGCCAAGTGATAGATCCTTTGCTAAACATTTCCTTTCTGTCCTCTTTGATACTTGCTATCGTATTTTCCTGTAAATATAAGGACCGAAAAATGGCCATGCAAACACTCGCTATAGTTAAATATTGGAAAGGATCGATATTAGCTATGTCTAAAAATTGCTTCCTAAATTCAATACAACCCCTTCGCAAAATATCGACATCTGATTCACAATATTCTAATATTTCTTTCTGAAAGTCGAATATATAATTTTCCTTTACTTTTTCAGCGTGCCATTTCAAAAATGCTTTTCTTACTTCGGGTTTCATTGAATCAGCCCCATAAAATTTAGTATCAGGAATTGGCCCAACGTAATTTTGATTATCTCGAGTATTGAAATAATGGGGGAAATATCCTTTTTTTAGTTCTGTTATCCGAACGTTTTTGGAAAAGCAGATAACGGAGATGCAACGAAGTTAGAACTATCGATTATTCTTATTATTCCTTTAATTTCTAATAACATTAGTTTAGTTCCATTATAAATAGTGTAAGGTTTCAGAGTATTTTCGACGCAGTATTTAAGAATGAATTGAGAATCATATCCTTTTGCATAATGTGCTATGGCAGTGTACCCTTTGTGTTTACTTGAAATCAACCACTCGCAAAATTCCTCATTAGTTTTGAATACGAATTTAGTACCATCGTGGTAGTGAGCTATAACAAGATTTGCTTCATGGGTTCCTGTTTCCTGCATTGCTTCGTAATCAAATGTTATGTATTTTTCGGTGTAAGTACATTTTTCTGCTGTGATATCAGAACGATTATTACAAGTACAAGGTACTGTACAATACCCACCGTTTGATCGTCTTGCTAACATAAAACATTCATGACCACCTATATCGTCGAATATTTCTTGACAGTTTCGACATTTTCCAGAACCACATCTATGTTCGTCGGTTCTTTTGCAAATTTTCCCGCAGTTTAAACATTTATAGATTATTTTACAAACTTCTTTATGATTTTTAAAGCAATTATCATTATAACAATAACGGTTACAATCGTTACAGAATATTTTATTTTTATCTTTTTCATCGTGTTGTATTTGTTTACAGAGTGTACAGACATCTTTATTTCTAGTCTTTTTGCATTCATGTTTCTCTTTATTATTATAGGGAGTATCACAATTTTTACAGTAATATGAGGAGGCGTAAAAGGCTGCTACACTATTAATAACATCAAAATGATTCCCATCTTTATAAAGATAAATTATAGTATCTTTCTTTTCTCCTTCGTAAATAACGGTATTGAAATTTTCGGCGCAGATAACTTTAACTTGAATGTCTAATAATTCTTCAACAACTTTGATATCTTGCAATGTGAAACCTTCCTCGGTGTATGAACCCATTTTTTCGCAAAGTTCTTTAGCTAAATCTAGTTGAATTGGGCGGCCCATTCTGATTTGTTTTACATCAATTTCTGAGAGTTTCCGATTGAAAATATCCTTAGTATGATAAGTTAACGCGGTAATTATGGCTCTTGGACAGCATAAGTTATCGACATTTTTAATTTGAGTGATACATTTTTTTGTGTGTTTACTCTCAGCCAAATTTAATATTTTGACACCTCTTGCTCCTCTCGGTAAATTGATGATTTTAATGTGAAACGTAGTATTTGTTATGTCAACGTTTTCGTTTGAACTAATAATGTTGCTTACGTGTTGGGTAAATTCTTTAGCTTGTATACTAGAAAAAACGTTTGATTTACTACTTAAATCTTTCGATATATCATGGTGAAAATGAGGGTTTTGGGCAACGATCATAATTTTATCCCCGGTTTGGAAATTAGATTTTTCTTTAGCCAAATTTAACATAGCAAATACAGCTTTTTCGACTTGTATGATATTAGATAATTTTATACAATAATCGATTTCTGTAGTTTTAAATTTTTTAATGTATCGAGATTTAGTTTCTATAATAGTAAAAGGAGATTTTCGTTTTTCTTTGTTTTCATTAACCAAGTCATCGTCGAAATTGAACATTTTTCCTGTTTTTACTTTAAATGCATGCCCTTGTGGGTGCATTAGATGTTCGATGATATTGATTTTTTTATTCGGTTTTTTAATTTTAATATGTTTTTCTTTAGCTATTTCGCGTAGTTCTTTAACAGTTAGTTTTTCTAGATCACTTTTCTTAAAGTATACATTTTTAATATCATTTAAAGCTGTAATAAGATTATTTTTCTTCATTTTATAACCACCTTTTAAATTGTAATCTTTCGCTTCATTTCTCAAATCTTTAACTCTGAATCCTTTCTCAACGACTCTTTGTTGAGGTTTAAGAGTTTGGTTAGGGTCATTTTTTAGATGGAATGGTGCTTTTAAATGACGAGCCTAGTTTTTATATGTGATTTTTCGATCACATTTTTCACAGATTTTATCTGCATATCGTTTTTTAATAGTATCTTGCATTTTTATTATAGTAGGGGTTCTTTTAACTAACCCTTCATTTTTTTTCGTATCGTTCATT
Organism: Adelphocoris suturalis; assembly: GCA_030762985.1. Taxonomy (NCBI): domain Eukaryota; kingdom Metazoa; phylum Arthropoda; class Insecta; order Hemiptera; family Miridae; genus Adelphocoris; species Adelphocoris suturalis. The sequence goes on along the minus strand of CM061041.1, from coordinate 70,323,050 downwards.
TTTATTAGAAAAGAGATTCTTTTAACTAATCCCTCAATTTTTATATTATCCACCCGCTTTTTCTTGTATGGATACTATTTAGTATAATATTGTTGTTTTAATGGAAAATTTCCATTAAAACGTTTTTATTAATATTTAAAGGGGAGGGCGATTCGCCCCCACCTTTAATAGATTGGGTTTTAAACAAACTTGATGTTATACATGTCTCTCCCATTTATTGATTTGGTGATTCCATGGTACACTAAGCAAACACCGTACTCAACTAGAGCTTGGAGTTCATTTTTATCAAATTTTTGAATACATCTTTCTGGTATGAACACTCTAAATTCTCCTAGATTGGCTATAACAGCCTCCCACGAGTATTTCGTTGACACAAATTCAAAGTTTATAATTTTGTAAGGTTTTCCGATTTCTAGTTCAGAAAGCTTGTTTGTGTTGTTTTCAAAATTAATTTTTTTCAATAGCTGCTCCCTATTCATTTCCATTTTATTATAGAATATATTCTTTTAACTAGCCTTCCATCTTTAAATAGGAGACCCGGTGATTCACCGGGTCTCCTATTAAGGCAAATACAAGTCAATTAGATTTTTAACAGTAAATAAGTAACCCCCGTCGATTCGACGGGGGGTCCTATGTAAAGACGAATACAAGTCAATTGACTAAAAAAGCCGACGCTCACATGTGAGCCGCGGCTTTTTCATTTCATACGAAAAAGCCGCGGTCGGAAACCCGACTGCGGCTTTTTCATTTCATACGAAATTTTATGGCTCACATGTGAGCCGCAAATTTTGATCTCGGTTAACAATTGTTTGGTTCTTTCGAGCCTGAACCAATAAGTTTTTTCTAGAATTCTGTTTTTTGTAGTTCTTGAGCATAGAAAGATCCTTCAATCTCTTCGTCGTTTAAATCTTTTATTTTGTAAGTAATTGGATTTGTTGGTAGAATTCCAGAAACCACAAAAATTTCTCTAGTCCATTTAGCATCATATTTATTCCCAAATGTTTTCTTAAATCTTGTTATTCGAACTCGATCTCCAAGAGAAAACTTTACTTTTTGTGAGGCTTTTTGGTTCCTAAACAATCTAACTAACACTTCATCTTCGTTATTTTTATTAACTTGTACAGGTATCATACCAATCGATCTATGGAAATCTTTAAAATTGTATTCATGAATCAAATCCTCTAGAATATCGATCCATTTCTTATTATTTCGTACTTCAAAATGGATTTTCATTTTTTCGTTTAAAGTTCTATTAAATCTTTCTATGATTGCCGATTTTTCTTCATTCTGTGTATGATACATTTTTATTTGGTGACTTTTCAGAAATTCTTTAAACATTTTATTTTCAAACTCTAAACCTTTGTCAGTGTGCAGTAAATTAGGAGCTTTATGATTTTGTGATTTGGCCTTTTCTATGATTTTCTCAAAAGCTTTTGTTACGCTTTTTCCATCCTTTTTCTTCAAGGGTAAGGTCCATGCAAATTTTGAAAATGTATCGATAACATTAAGCATATAACCGTATCCATCATTCTCTTTTTCATAATTTTTCATGATTATCAAATCAGCAGCCCACAAATCATCAATACCTTTAGTAAATATTGTCCTTTTTTGAAATTTATTTCTTATTGACTTATGTAATTCTTTAGCGAGAGATAATTTTTCATCAACATTCAGATCTTCTACTACAGTTGGTTCTTCAGAATTTTCTCTCTCGGGGGAAGTGATAAACTTACTCTTATTAGTTTTACATTTTGTACATTTTGCAGCCACTCTCCATCTCCCGTTTACCGTTTGTATTTTTTCTGCATCAATATTATTGGTTCTCTTCTTACACTTGTGACAGTAAATAGGATCAGTTAAATCATTATCCATTTTTATTATAGGAAAACAGGTTTTTTTAATGTGTCCGGTACCTTGCCTTCTATAGCCCAATCAAAAATGGCACGAATTGGTGCTTTTTCTCCGTTAGGATCTTGAATGAATTTGCTCTTATGAGTTCTGCATTTAACACATTTAGCTGAAATTCTCCACCTTCCGTTCACAGTTTGTACAATTTTCACGTTTATATTTTTCGTTCTTTTCTTACACTTACAGCAATAAATTTCGTTGTACATTATTTATTTTATTATAGGAAAAAAGGTTTTTTATGAGATATTTCTCATAAAAAAGAAACTCCTCACTCACTCTTCAATCAAATGCAAATAAACTGTAACATTTTCAAATTGCAGCTCATCTCCATTTTCATTTCTACATGATAGTTTAATTTCTTTAATTTCTCTAATTCCTTTTCGTAGAGAACTGTAGAGAATTTTCTTATTCGTTTCCATATAAGTAGTATTTGGGAGAATCGTTTTCTCTATCAAAGATACATGGAGTAATTCATGTACACTATGGAGATGTGAATGTTCATCATGATTAGCGAAGCTATAATCGGTAATATTGCAATGCCATTCAATTAATGAAATAGGTTTGATTAATTTTGGATTGTCTTCTGAATAATATTCCTTATTAGCATCAAAATAATCCCCAGGTGTTTTACACTGTTTAAAATCGAACAGTTCGCAGAAATTTCCATACTTTATAAACCCGATAACAACAGGAGATTTAAGATAAAATCTATTACAATTTGGACCGTAGTCTACTTTAAAAACCAAACTTTCAGGTTTTGTTTTTTTTAATGTGTCAATTTGTGATTTATAAAGTGTTTTATTCTCCTCAAATTTCTTCATGAGTTCAGTTATATAATTTTTTATTTTTAAATATAATTCTCTTTTAAACGTCTCAACAGTAAATGTGCCATCTAACACATGCTCGTTATGATACCATCCATCTATAATAAACATTTTTAATGATATCAATACATTTTTTACTTGAAATGAAAGAGAAGGTGAAGTAAATAATAACTTTACTATTCCGAGTTTATAATTTTTATTGGGATTTAGAACAATTTCTGGATCAAAAGTTATTTTTAGATCTTTGTGTTTATCAGAAATCTTTATTAGAGTCATGCTTTTATTATAGGTAAAAAGTTTTTCGTATAATAAATATGAGTAAATACGAGATTGATCCAATTTTGCATGATAAAAAAGAGGCTAGAAAAGGAATTTTACCATTACCTTTAAGATCATTAATAGTAGGAACTTCTGGTTGTGGGAAAACAACACTTCTCTATAATCTCATCACAAAGCCATGGGGAATCCCCTTTAATCATCTATATATTTTTTCAAAATCTCTGGATCAGAATGCATATGAGATTTTGAGAAGCAATTATGAAAAAATTTCTGCAAAAGATGGTGTGGAAATAGCGCAGTTTTTCAGTAATTGTGACGAACTTATAACCCTGGACGCATGTGAAGAAAAAAGTCTTATTATTTTTGATGATTGTGTAAACATTCAACATCAGAGAGAAATCAAAGATTATTTTGTGAGAGGACGTCATAAGAAAATTTCGTGCGTTTACTTGACACAATCATGGTCAAAAGTTGATAAACAACTCATTAGAAACAATATTAATTTTTTATGTGTATTTAGACAAGGACCAAGATACATGCGAGATATTTATGATGAATATGTGGGAACTGATTTCACTTATGAACGATTCAAAGAATTATGCTATTCTTGTTGGGATGAGGACTTTGGTTTTCTAACGATTGACATAACAAAGAAACGCAATGACGGACGTTACCGAAAGAAATTTGGTGAAATATTTTAGATTTTAAGTTTTGATTTTATAGAGAATCCCTATAAAAACGCATTGGGAAACGCTTCAAAAAACGCATTGGGAAACGCTTAAAAACGCAAAAATAGCGTTCCTAAAGCGTTTAAGCGTTTAAGCGTTTAAGCGTTTAAGCGTTTAAGCGTTTAAGCGTTTAAGCGTTTAAGCGTTTTAACGTTTGACCGATTTTTAAAACAACTTTTTTCCTATAATAAAAACATGACAAAAATTACTTTAGAACAAGCGCTTAGACAGAAATACAAAGAAGCGCAACTTGAAATTATGAAGGAAAAAGAAGCCAAACTTAGAGAAATAAAAAAGATTGATAAACCTCCCGAAAAAGATGAACAAATATTTTTCACAAAACCAAACCGTAAACCCATGAGCGTAGCTGAAGCTGATAAATCGATTAAACTTAGAAAATATTTACAAAAATTAGCAAAACAAGAAAGGATTAACCAAGCATCTGATAAGGAGACAAAAGAAAAGGCTTATGAACCTATAACTTCACGATTAGATAAGGTAGAAAAAGCAGTGAAACAAACTGATGAAGATCTTGGTAAAAAATTAGAACTCCTTCCTGCAATAAAAACATTTAACCCCTTGGCTATCAGTTCACCTAAAAAAGTTTCTTTTCAAGATGTTGATGGTGAGGTTCAAGGTATTGATGATGATACTGAAGATACATTAAATCAAAGCTTTTCAAGTGACAATGCAAATAGGGATGATGAAATGGAATTAATATTACAAAAAAGTTTTAAATTACCAAACTCTTCTGTAGGCCCTTTAGGTATTGGACCAATTGCAGAATTATATATTCTTCATCCTGATAGGCAATTTGGAATATATCCTTTAAAAAATCATATATTTATTGGAAATAAACAGATACGGGTAAATGGCAATGATATTGAAATAGAAAAAATGAAATATTCCGGTACTGAAGGCTTATGGAAGCTCTTAACAAAACCCATAGCTTCTGATATTCCATCCAAAGATGAATACACTAATGAAGACTTTAAAGCTTATGCAAGAATCCTCATTCAAACAAATAGCATGTTTCAAAATAATAATCCCGAATCTAAACAACCAAAATCAAGTGTTAGTAAAAAATGGAAAGAAATCATAAAACCAATCTGGGAGTATAGTAAAAAGAAAAAGATTGGTACTGGGTTGATTAAATATACTGAAAATCCTGTATAATTTAAATATATAGATAATTTGAATCAACTTCAACAAAGACTATACTATTTGTATGCGCAAGAGCAGGCAGGAAATAATAATTTTCACAATGAAAAATTGGGAATTATAAATTTCATTAAAGATCAACTGGAGAAATATATTGATAATCCCAAGGGAACTGAATACTTGATTAAAATTATTAATAATTTACCCAAAAATATGATAAAAAACGGTTCTGGTATTTTCAATACTTTGTTGAACAAACTAGACGGTTTCGTACCTGAAATGCATCTCCCAGGTGGTTATCAATATTGTGGACCATTTACTAAATTGGATAAGAGATTAAATAGAGGTGATGAAGGTATAAATAGCCTTGATAAAGCTTGTAAACAACACGACATTTTTTATAGGGATCATGAAAAAACAAGTGATAGGCATCTTGCTGATAAACAACTAGAAACAGAAGCTTATAAAATTATGAAAAGTTCAACAAATATCGGTGAAAAATTGGCTGCTGCTACTGTAACAGGTGGTATGAAAATTAAACGGGTCTTTGGGATGGGCGTATACTAATTAGTTATTATGATTGTTTTTTATAGAATTTCGATTCTATAAAAAAACTTTTTTCCTATAATAAAATGATTACACATCAAATAAATTTGTCAGAAATACAAATGAAAAAAATAAGATCTGCTTATAAAAAACGTGTTCCAGTAAAAGTACGACTGACTTTTGCAGATATAAGTGGAAAAGGAAATCATAGAATCCTGTTAAATGAAACTCAGAAAAAAAAGATAGATAAATGTATCAAAAACAAAAAAGGGTTGGAATTGGAAATGAATTATGATCAGTTGCAAATAAATCATTCAGGGGGATTTTTACCCTTACTTTTTGCAGGAATTGGCGCTCTTGGGGCATTATTGGGTGGTGGAGCTGCAGTAGCTTCTAGCGTTATTGATTCTAAGCATAAATCTGCTGAAGAAGCAGAAATCAAACGCCATAACTTGGAAATGGAGAGATTAGCACAAAACGCAAAAAGTTTAAGTATCGGTTCTGGATTGAAGAAGAAAAAAACTATTTCAAAACCTAAAAAGAAACCTAAAAAGAAACCTACCAAATCAAAAAACTAAATAGCTTCCAACCTCTTACCAATTTTGATATTGAAAGATTATCGAAAGAAATGAAAATTAAAAATTTCAAAGGAGTTTTCATGAAGGATGATTTACCAGAGAAAGTGAACCACACGGAATGTGGAATTATAAATCTAGAAAATTCTGATGAGGCTGGAAGCCACTGGACTGCATTTTATAAAAATAACAATTTAAAATATTATTTTGATTCGTATGGTAATGCACCACCACCAAGAGAACTTGTTCAATATTTAGGTTCAGAAAATTTATTTTATAATGAGGAACAAATCCAAAACCAATATGATCCTCCTATCTGTGGACATTTATGTTTATTAATTTTGAAAAAGCTATCAGAAGGACACGATTTTGAAAATAGCGTGAGAACATTGAAGAAAAATCTTAATTTCTTTTATTAAATTTTATAGTCTTGATATTTTTATAGAATTTCGATTCTATAAAAAACTTTTTTCCTATAATAAAATGATGTACACAAATAATGAAACACCTTCAGCCCCTGAAGAATTTAATCCAATAACTCATCCTAGATTATATCCAAAAATAATTTTTCCCGAGTTTAAAGAGAACAATTATAGAATCAATCGAATTATCAATCAATTTAAATTTTTAGAAGATGAAGAGAAAATGAGAAATGGTTTGAGTAAAAAATATGGAAAACTATCCAGTACTCTTTACGGTACTGAATTTTTATTTGCCCTCTCAGAACTCGGACTGACTGGTGCTTCTATAACATTACCAATAATAATTCCATTCAGTGTTCCAATTTCTGTAGGCTTGACAACCTTATCAGTAATATTAAGGACTTCAAGCGGATTTTTCAATAAAAAAATTACTAAACACTCTGAAATTGCGCTTTTGGCAAAAGCTAAATTAAATTCGATTGAAGAAAAGTTCATAAAAGCAATTAAAGACGGTAAAATATCTGATGAAGAGTTCAATGATATTGAACAAGAAATAAAAAATTATATAAATATGAAAAATAATATTCTAAATCAATATAATAAAAATAAGAAAGAAATTAAAAGTGCGGACCCTTTCAAACTATCACTTTTGAAACATGGGGAAGTTTTCAGAACTGGATTTTAACTTTAAAGGTAGTGTCTCGTAGACACCACCTTTACTAATTAGATTTTAAGTCAGTTTTTATAGGGATTCCCCCTCCCCTTTAATTATTCCACTATCTCGATATTTTTATAGAATTTCGATTCTATAAAAACTTTTTTTCCTATAATAAATAAGTATGAATGAAATTAAAGCAATTTACTCGAAATACGATTCTGAAATCACAAGTATTGAGTATCAAAACTATAATCCTGAAACTAATTTGGAATTTAACTCTGAGAACAAAAGAATCGTTTTCAAGTTGCTTCTAAATGATGAGTTTATTAGCAGCAATATTAAATATTACATTGATGGAAAATACATTCCTAAAGATACCACAAAAGCATATGGAACAAATGATAGTGTAATGATGATAAACAATTTTGTAGCACATCTTTTTTCCAAAATTGAAATAAGAAAACACAATACGCTTATTGATGAAATTGATCATCCAGGTATTGCTAGTACAGTGATGGGTATAGCTTCTTTCCCAGGCCCAGCAAACTATAATGGTAAAGTAATAAATTCAGGTTTTAATACGAAAGCTATAGGAGGTGGAAATTTCAGTGCAAGTGGTAAATTGGGTGATTTAGGCCTTGGGTTCTTCAGTGATTCAACAGTTCCAATTTACAGGGGAGGTTTTGAAATCACATTCATTAGAAATTCTGATGATAATGTGCTCTTCCGTTACAAGAAAGATAATACTTCTCCTGAAGCTGTGGAGGGAAAAGTGGAAATTAAAACTTTCTACCTGCGAGTCCCGATAATCGAATATACGGGTGAATCCAAAAATAAATTAATTGCTGAACTTAGTACCGCTCCTTATTTGTTTCACTTTAAAAAATTGCAATGTATTGAAAAGCGTGTCATTAAAAATTATATCACTTATAATATTACCGATATTTATAGAAATTTACAGAATCCGATCTGGGGGTTTGTTGTATTCCAAACTGCCAGAAAAAATGATCAAAAGAAAGATAATTCCAAATTTGATAATTTGAGTGTAAAAAATATTAGTTTTGAAATAGCAGGGAAAATTTTTCCTCGAGAACCTTTGAATTTAGATTGGAGTTCAGAGAAGTATAACTTAGCTTACGACATGTTTACAGATTTCAAGAGAATAGTATGTCAAGATGACTCATCCCATCCATATTATGAGCCTCAGTTCTTCAAAGAGAGCTATCCAATATTCAGTGTGAATATGACTAGACAACCACAGTCCATATCTGGACAAAAAAATAATATAGTTTTACGAGCGGATTTTGAAAATGATGCACCAGAAAACACTTTTGCTTACGTAATTTTGGTTTCAGAAGTTACTCTGAACTACATGCCACTTAAAAATATAATTCGAGAGGAATTTTAAACTTGTTTAGGGTAGGGTGAATATGTTTTTATTGAGAATTCTCAATAAAAACTACTCCGAATAACGAGACACTAAAGAATTAGAACTGCAAGCACAATCTATCGACTGTTCGGTGAATCTACATTATCATGAACTGGTTACATAACCGATATGAGTCAAGGAAGAGGCGATACGCAGTTCTCATTCAGAAGTGACGCTGTGTGTACAATGTCTCAACCTAAAGATTATTTGTAGTTAGCTATTGTTGAAGACTTTTATTTGGAACTTCAGAGTTACAAAACGTACCATAGTGAGTGTATTATGAGTGTATAGACTTTATTGAGGAAGTGGAAAGTTAGGAAGTTGCAAGAACTTTAATAACAGATGGAAACATTAAGTGCTACTGACAAAAGTATCAATTAATAATGAATTATTTGTACTTCCAATAACAGTTCTACGAGTGGAATCCATGTTAAAGATTCTAGAATATAAAACATTTTGGGAAACGAATTGAAATGCGTCTGAATCAGAAGGTTGTGTTCTCCCACCCCAAGCGCTCCTCGAAGAACGCCTTATCTTTGAGGACCGCGGGACGGTGTGACGTAATTCTCTGACGTGATAAGAGCGCCTCGGACTCCAGTTTGAATCACAGATAAAATGTGCCTGATTAAAAATATTAGTTCCCCCCACCTAAAGCGCTCCTCGAAGAACGCCTTATCTTTGAGGACCGCGGGACGGTGTGACGTGATTTCTCCCACCCCAAGCGCTCCTCGAGGAGCGCCTGGATCTAGTATTATTCTTTTATAAAACTACTCGATGTGACGTGATTTCCCCCTCCAAAAGCGCTCTTCGAAGAGCGCCTTATCTACAGGAGCGCTCCTCAACGATCGCATTCATTTCTAGCTATTCTTTTTTATGAAACTACTCGCTGTGACGTGATTTCCCCCTCCAAAAGCGCTCTTCGAGGAGCGCCTGGATCTACAGAAACACTCTGAAGAGGATGAACCAGCTGTCTCAAGATTCGAGTGTAAACCTTGAAAAGACTCTGCGTTTCTAGTTATTCTTTTATGATGTAAAATAAAATGTTTATTATTGTTTATTTTTCTTTCTTTTAACTTACCCCTCATTGTCAATGAATTCTTAAAGGTGGGTCCGAAAAAAATATTTTCTATAATAAATAAAGAGATATGGGTTTAGACGACGAAGCATTAGATTTATGTAAAGAACATGGAGGTTTCTGGAAGTTTGTAAAGACACCTGAATTTCAATTTTATGAAAAAAACGTTTACGCACTAGAGAATATTTTACATGAATTGAAGGAGTATAGATTTAGTAAATTGATGCTTACAGAAGGTTTATTTGGTGTCGATGGTAAACCACCACTACGTACAAAGGAGGAAGTAAAGGCATTCCTTAATAAAAAAAATATTAAGGTTAAAAATGTCACTGAACATCAACTTAGATTAGTGGCTTACATTGTGTATAAAGCTATACTGAAGAAGCAGTTTGAGGATAATTTTTACGCTTGCTAAAGCTCAGAATGCTGGGGGGAAGGAGATTTTATTTTTTAATGAGCAGTGTTCATTAAAAAATTACTTAGTTTTGTATTCCCACCCTAAAGAGTCGAATATAGTTTTACAAATTCTGTCTGTTTCATTTTTACGATCAAGAGATTTTACTGTAAGAAAATCTCCTTCGTCTAATTTATGATTGTGTCTCAATAACAGTCTGTATAAAATAAACTTTGTATTTATAAAATTTTTTCTTTCAGAGTTTGTAAATATAGACGAATATTTTTCAGAAAATTTTTCAAAATCTTTGACTAGAATGTTTTCCAGATGACTTATGTCGTTTAATTTTTGACCAGTTAAATTTGCGTGTATAAGTACATAATCGTCATAATGTTTAGTATATCCGAGTTCTTTTAAGAAATGTATAATATGAGATTTTTTTACGTTTGCAAATTTTTTAGACCTAGATTCTCGCTCGTCTTTAATTATTCCATGAAATATCAATAAGCGCTCGAGGTCTGAATAAATAGTGGGGTTTATAAAAGTATATTGCTTTCCTTGATACTTTTGAATACATTTTTTAAAGTAACTAACACGATCATATTTGTATTTTGGTACTACGACGTTATAAGATCTATTATTAAAATAAGTCGTTTGTATAACTTCTGAAAAACATACTTTGCAAATTAAAATGTCGTTTTCTAGTAGAAATTTCTCGTCGTTTTCACAATTTTGACAAAAATTTCCACTATCAAAATTAAGTTTTTGTAATTCGCTTGTACTCATTTTTATTATAAATGTTATTCTTTTAACTTACCCCCCCAAATGAAAAAGTCACTGGTTCTGATGTTTTGTGTTGAAAAGTTTTTACTGTTAGTTTTCACTTTAAATATTTTACTGTTTGGTGTCACTTTAAATATTTTACTGTTAGTTTTCACTTTAAATATTTTACTGTTAGTTTTCACTTTAAATATTTTACTGTTAGTTTTCACTTTAAATATTTTACTGTTAGTTTTCACTTTAAATATTTTACTGTTAGTTTTCACTTTAAATATTTTACTGTTAGTTTTCACTTTAAATATTTTACTGTTAGTTTTCTCTCAGTTGTTCCAAACGTGCCCACTTACTACTGGCGTACCTAAATACATCACAAGTGACCAGGGCACACAATTCGAATCAGATCTATTTAATTCCATTATGGAACGTCTCGGAGTAAAACATACTCACACATTACCATACAAACCGTCAACAAACGGAATGGTAGAACGCAGAAATAGATCATTGAAAGAGGCTCTCAAAGCACAAAACGAAAATTGGCTCGACGCCCTTCCAAAAGTACTACTCGCCATGCGTACGGCAGTAGACCCAGCAACGGAAACTACACCTTTCCAAAAGGTTTACGGAATTGACGTGCCGCTCCCAGGAGACATTTTCGTCACTTCTACAAACCTTTCTGAGCCTCTCTTCTTCCGACCTACGCATATTAAACATAATAATACGAAGTATGCCGTCAACATGCCCAAAAAATTTGGATACATGTACACATGTCTATATCAGAGTGCCCACACAGCTCTCCTCTCTGCAATGTCCTTACACGGGACCATTCAAAGTTGTTAAAAGAGATAAGTTTTCGGTTACAGTACAAATTGGCGAACACACAAAAAAAGTTCCCAAACAGCAAATAAAACCAGCTTACACTCTAAAAAGTCCAGTCATGCAGCATGACCCCATGAGCGAATTTTTGAAGAAATCTTCGATTATTTCGATTTTTGACTGATTTTTCAACTTTGAAAATTTTGAAATCTTGATACATATTCTTATAGGAAATTTTACGCTGATTCCGAATATACCACATGTTAGTATGCTGAAAAAATTATTTCGCACAACAAATCGCAAAAAACAGGCTATTTTGAAATTTTTTACTACATTTTTGAAAATTTCAACCCGAAGATGTAATCCGATCATGCTGGCCAACGAACTTGAACTTTCGTTTTGTGTCCTCAACATTTTAAAATTTGTTTGAAGTTTCTAGCACAATTCTACGGACAGTTATCGTCTGGAATGACACATACATACATACATATATACATACATACATACATATATACATACATACATACATACATAAAAAAATGCGTTAAACTTCAGAATATGATTCAGAATAGCCTGAAACGGATTTCTACATAAAATTTTTTCAAAAATTCACATTCTACAAATTTTGAGGCGAGAGCAATAGCTTAATTTTCTTCAAAAATTCGCTAAAACAGACGAAGCTGTGTCACTAAGCAAAAATCAGGCAGAAAATAAGGAGAAAACTCCCCGAAAATCCGCCAGAAGACACGTCCCCTCTACCAAATTCGACGAGAGGTGGGTGACTGCGCTCGAAACACCCCAACCGGCGTCGTCGTTAATAACACGACGTCTTGGGGGGGCGCCTGTGGTGAAAACCACCCCCTCTTGTCAACAGCCCTTTTCAGGGCTACCAAAAAGAGGTAGACTCGACACACAAATATTTATAAGACGTCGAGTTATAACTCCGTCAAACAAAATATTTCACCAGAGAGAAAATACGAAATTCTCTCTCAAAAGTGAAATATTAACTAATAACATACAAGGCGACCTCCCTAAACACTTACTGGGCGAGAGAGACGCGACAAGTATCTCGAACCAAGTCGCCTTGAATGAGAAAACTCAAACAGAAAACCAAACGTCCTCTAAAACTAACAAGGACAATTCTAACAAGCCTACTCACCAATCAGAAACACTGATTACACGAGAGACAATAGGCGAACCAACCAGGAGGCGGCAAGCAACCACCTCTGGTCCAGCAGCCTCCCCGGGGACCCCGTCTGAACAACGGACGCAGGGAAACCACCCGAGGACCCCGTCTAAACGACGGATGCAGGGAAGACACCTCAAGGTCGTTGTCTCCGCAACGGACGCTCGTAAGCCACCTCTGGGGACCCCGTCGCAGCGACGGACGTGGGGAAACCACCCCGGAGAACCAACTCAGCTATCATACTCGCAGATACTGAGAAAACAATGTGCGAGCCAATGAGATTACACAGTTGAATTAACGAAATTAAGCGGACCAATCAGGAGGCGGCAGGAGGCGGCCACCTCCCTATAATTACCCCGCTCGGAGCCCTCCGAAATTCATTCCACTCTCCGCTCTCGACGACTACACTCTGAAGTACGAAGATTCTAAACGCTCTACGCTGACGATCCTTCTGCTCCCGAGTTCATCTCAGAACGGCTTCCTACTGCTTTCTACAAGGCATACCTTCTCTCCACACAGATCTCGCATTGGCATCTACGAGTCCAGTGATTATTCATCCTGCTCATTGCCCAACGTAGTTCTTCTGTCAGGACGCCACCCGGTACATCTATTGATATTCTCATTAGATCGTACGCCCGCTGGGACGTTCCGAGACGTGTCGCCCGGGTTTCGTAGCACTAGGCTCGTCACCGACCGCTGTGGGCACGCCGATAAATTACACAGCTCATCCGCTCTAATTTATCGTCCAAGGAAGTCTTTTTCAAGACTACAAGGTAGGACCCTGACATCCGAGCAAAGGAAAGAAGCTCTGTCAAGCGAGTCCACCTTCCAAACCCTCTATTTCTATACATAGAGGTATCGAAAACGAGTTAATAAACTCGGATATTTCGATGGAGCGCCGCCCGTCCTACTTCCTCATGCAAGGGGAGGCGGAACACGGCACGGCCGGGCCTCTTAGCCCACGCAGTGCTCCCTACCCGCTGCTCGACTCGTCCGCTGTTCCTAGCGACGGCCCAAGGCTCGATCCTCGCGAAGAGATCGCCTTCTCACCTAACGTATTCATGAAGGAAACGTTAGATCAAGCCTCACACACACAAAAGTTCGAGGATACCTTTCAGACCCGCTCTGAAGTCAATCATCATGATTCGACAAAGATTTCCGAATATCCACGATATTCTACGCAAGGCTACCCGGCCGATCCGAGTGTCAAATACACTCCAAATGTGCTAAAAACAAAGGATACTTTTCAGTACCTCAACCAAGCCCAACATATTCCTCCTACAGATATAAATCTTAGGCCGGAATATTACACAACGGCTCAGCACCAAACTGATCGAACCCAGCACCCACTATGCGAGCCCAGTGCTCCACGCGGCTGCGACACGAACTACCCCTCAGTGCCTCCCGCCAAGCAAGCTGACCTTGGCGATTTCGCTCACATTCCTTACAGGAATACCTCAGGGACTAACCCGCATAACCAGAATATAAATGTCCCACTTGGTCTACCTACACCAAGTAAAACATATATAAATCCACTACAATTAGTAATTAAGTGGTCATTGAATTCAAGTTTGTTGATAGTCAACATTAATAAATAAACCTTATTTATTTGTTAATGTTGACTATCAACAAACTTGAATTCAATGACCATTTAATTAATAATGAAGAACTAAATTGAAAACTATCTACATGAATAGGGTCCTGCTCCAAGACCGAAACGTCGTAGAATAAACAACTCCACACAAGACTAGCTTGGTCAATTCTCAACCTCAAATTTCTCATATTTAACTAGTCAGAAGCTCACCACAATATATATATATATATATATATATAAGTAGTATCCGAATATTCATCCTGGACCACCGACTTCAATCTCTGTTGAAAATGCTTTTCTGTTAAATCTCTGATAAAAATGATTCCGACTTCAATCTCTGTTAAAAATGCTTTTCTGTTAAATCCTGTTGAAAATGCTTTTCTGTTAAATCCTGTTGAAAATGCTTTTCTGTTAGACCCTTGATAAAATTTTTCATCACAAAACATCAGAACACATTTTTTATCACAAAACATCAGAACCAGTGACTTTTTGGGGGGTATGTTAAAAGAATAACTTTTATAATAAAAATGGCATCGATCGAAATTTATAAAAAAGCAGCCAAAAAAACTAACTACTCGTCGTTTAAAGATTTGGATAAGGGGGATTACGATCTCTTATCAAATTGTATACAAAATACGGAATATGGTGAAACTGTTGTTGTTACTATTAATACTGAAAATGGTGAATTAAATTTATTTTTACCCAAGACAATTTCTGGTCGACTTCTTGAACATGTTAGAAACGACCCGAAAAATCACCCCAAAAAACTTATTTATAAAGGAATTGATAAAAAGACAAAGGCTTTTCTGATTGACTTTGAGTAAATATTATAATTTCTTTATCGTTTATATAAAGAAAATCTTTATATAAATAACCCTTTCCCTCCAATCACCACAAATTCATAAAAAAATCATTTTTCTATCCTAAAAAATGTCATAAAAAATCATTTTTCTATCCTAAAAAAATGCCATAAAAAAATACTATGTTTACATAGTATTTTTTCAGAAAGAGAATTGTAAAGTTTCCTTAAGAACTTTTTAATGAACACAGCTCATTAAAAATAAAATCTCCTTTATACCCCAAGCATTCTGAGCTTTAGCAAGCGTAAAAATTATCCTCAAACTGCTTCTTCAGTATAGCTTTATACACAATATAAGCCACTTTTCTAAGTTGATGTTCAGTGGCATTTTTAGGAACCTTAATATTTTTTTTATTAAGGAATGCCTTTACTTCCTCCTTTGTACGGAGTGGTGGTTTACCATCGACACCAAATAAACCTTCTGTAAGCATCAATTTACTAAATCTATACTCCTTCAATTCATGTAAAATATTCTCTAGTGCGTAAACGTTTTTTTCATAAAATTGAAATTTAGGTGTCTTTACAAACTTCCAGAAACCTCCATGTTCTTTACATAAATCTAATGCTTCGTCGTCTAAACCCATATCTCTTTATTTATTATAGAAAATATTTTTTTTTCCGGGACCCGTCGATCTTCATTAAAACATATTGAACAAGGTTGTTCTGAGATAATGGACTGATCTCTTTGAAATAGTGCTGGATGCGCCATCTATCGTTTGAGGGGTTAGTTAATATGAGAGGCGAGAGAGAGAGAGTGTCCGGGGGGAGGCGAATTCTTATCAGACCGGTTACATCACCCCGAGCCTGGTCCCCCTCACTGACCTCATTCAGCCTTGGAATTTACTATCCAAGACTGTGGAACGTGTTTCTCATCTCAACTGGTCGCTTTGGTGCAGTGGTTAGCATTCTCGCTTCATAAGAGAGACATCGGGGGATCGCTGCCCGTCTCAAACCGAGAAATTTTTTTTTCCTATATAATGAGGATACACTCTCGACGGGGTTTTAGACTTCATTATTAGCTGATGGGCCCTTTAAGCTAATAATTAATCTAATCCCACCTCGACGGGAGTGAGAGTCGACCTTATCGTCAAAATCTCCTTCCTTAACTGTTCTGCTCTTAATTTCTACTTAAAAACAGCAAAAACCGAAACTTCAACGTAACTGAAAAGCCAAGTTGAAATGACTCATGGACTTGAAACTCCATCGAAGTCGTGCAAGGTTGCGCCATTCAAAGATCCCCTCTTATAAACAGAGGTAGAGATCGTTCAGGAATGGATGCTGTGTAGAAATTAAGAAGCCAGAGAATGTGCGGTTAAGTTGGGACATTTTGCTGAAATTTCCTTTGATTTTTTTATGGGAATTCATTTAATATCACTTAGGCAAAATATTTTTAAAATCTGCTCTGAAGCTCCTTCTGTGATTGATTCCAGTTTCATGTGTAATGTAGATGAAAACTAGAGTCATTAAAAATATTATAATTACGAATATCTTATCGATAAACAATGAAAGATTCAAACAGTCCATATTTATCATAAAAAAAATTTAAAATTTCGTGAGTTGTAATTCCTCAGAATAAAAACTTCCTTGAATTTCCTCTCCATTTAAATCTCTTATTCTATAAGTAACAGGGTTCGTTCCTAAAATCTCAGCTATTTCAAAAATTTCTTTTGTCCAATTTGCTTCATATTTATTTGCAAAAGTTTTCTTCGATTTCGTAATTCTTACACGATTTCCAATTTTAAATTTCTTTTTTCCATTTTTTCCACTCTTTTTAAATAAATATCTCAGGATTTCATTTTCATTTTTCGCGTCAACTTGAGCAGGTGTCATCCCAATAGAACGATGAACATCCTGTTTGTTATACTCATTAACTAATTCCTGTAGAATATCGATCCAATTTTTATTTCCATTCACCTCGAAACGAATTTTCATTTTCTGATTCAAAGTTCTGTTAAATCTTTCTATAATTGCGGATTTTTCTAAACTTTCCGTGTGATACATTTTTATGTTATACTCGTCTAAAAGTTCTTTGAAAAGTCTATTTTCAAATTCTAAACCTTTGTCCGTGTGAAGGAGTTTAGGGGTAGAATGGTTATGAAATTTCACATTTTCCAAAACGTCTTTGAAAGCTTTTGAAACTGCTATTCCGTTTTTCTTTTTCAATGGAATTGACCAAACGTACTTTGAAAAAGTATCAATGATATTCAACATGTAACCGAACCCCTTGTTTTCATTCTCGTATTGTTTCATTATAATCAAGTCCGCAGCCCAAAGATCATCTTTTCCATGAGTAACAATTTTTCTTTTCTGAAATCTTTTTCTAACGGGTTTATGTAACTCTTTCGCAAATTCTAACTTTTCGTTTTCAGGTAAATTTATAACTTCAGTTTCAGGAATTACGTTAGTTTCCTCATTCGGATTTTTTATAAATTTACTTTTGTTAGTCTCACATTTATCACATTTAGCTGAAATTCTCCACCTTCCGTTCACAGTTTGTACAATTTCCGCGTTTATATTTTTTGTTCTTTTCTTACACTTATGGCAATAAATTTCATCCTCCATGTTTTATTTAAGTCTAATACGATTTTTTTAATGTGTCCGGTACCTTGCCTTCTATAGCCCAATCAAAAATGGCACGAATTGGTGCTTTTTCTCCGTTAGGATCTTGAATGAATTTGCTCTTATGAGTTCTGCATTTAACACATTTAGCTGAAATTCTCCACCTTCCGTTCACAGTTTGTACAATTTTCACGTTTATATTTTTCGTTCTTTTCTTACACTTACAGCAATAAATTTCGTTGTACATTATTTATTTAAGTTTAATACGATTTTTTTTTTAATGGAGATCACTCCATTAAAAATATATAGCTTATAAAATAATTATAAAATTTCCTTTTTAATCATATTTTTAGCCGGGTCGTACACAAAATTCGATCCACTTACAATAATAGCGTAACACGTAGTACCTACTGCGCTACTTGTTGCTGCTTCTACAAATGTATTGAAATCAACATTGAGCATCAAATTATTGCTTTTACCACTAGATAGACTCTGAGGTTGATCAGACAAATCGATGCTAAAAATTGGATATTCTTTTTTGAAAAAATGAGGCATGATGTATGGAATAGATTGTTTAGAACTTATAGTCTTTTTGAACTCTAAAAATGCATCGTAAGCCAAACCATATCTATTTTTATTGAAATCTAAATCCTGCGTTTCCTCAGGATACCTTCTACCTCCTAATTCAAGCCAATAATTTTTCACATCTTTATGATGGAATTCAGAATTGTTTTTTGTCTGATCGTTCAAAACATCAGTTTGAAATACCACGAAGCACCATAATGGGTTATTAACGTTTCTGTAAACGCTAGATAAATCGAACTTTAACGAGTTTCCAGTAACGTTCCTAACTATGCATTGCCAACTTTTAAATTGGAGTTGATACGGAGTGCTTCTCAAATCTGTGATCAAATTAACTTTTGCTTCATTCGTGTATTCAATCACCGGAACTCTCAAAACGAAAGAGGTAATTTCTACAACACCTTCATTAGGAATAGGAGATTCTCTATCTTTTTTCCATCTAAAAATAATATTATTATCGCTGTTTCTCACAAAAGTTATTTCAAAACCTCCCTTGAAAATTGGAACTGTTAAATCTTTGAAAAAACCCAAACCTAAGTCACCAAGGTAACCAACAGCATTGAAATTCCCTCCTCCGATAACTATTGAGTTGAATCCTGAATTCATACCTTGTCCGTTATAATCTTTTGGACATTCTTGAGTAGCAAAACCTTCCACCAAGCCACAAATGCCCGGATTTTCAATTTCATCTACTATCACATTGTGTTTTTTCACTTCTATACTCGAAAACATATGACCTACGAAATTATCTACCAACTTAACAGTATCTAAACCTGAATACTCCTTGGTTGGATCTTTTGACTTTAGAACTCCCTCCACGTTATATTGTATATCTTTAGACAGAAAATCGTCGCTTAAATCTATTTTGAAAATTGTTCTTTTATTCTCTGCATTTAAATTCTGAGTTGAAGTTGGATTAATGGTACGAAATTGCTTTCGCACAATAAAGTCTTGATATTTATCAAATACCTTTTTAGTTTGATGCATACTTTATTATAGTAAATATAATTTTTTTTTTATTTTTTTTTATTTACTAAAATTAATTTCATGCCGTTTTTAAAAAACTTTTAGACCCGGTAATTTACCAGCCCTAAATTAAGGTAAACACAAGTAGAGTATATTTTTAAAATCTAATAAAGGTGGTGTCTACGAGACGCTACCTTTAAAGTTAAACACAAGTAGAGTATATTTTTAAAACTCTTAAAGAGGGGAGGCGATTCGCCTCCCCTATTAAAGGGGAACCGTATAATTTTTATTTACTATGAAAAAATTAATTACTTTTCAGCAACAAGTAAGCTTTAATATCGTTGAATCGAATGGGTTCGTTATTTCCCGTGGTCGTTGACAATTTTATCATATTTATTTCTTTCAGTCCTTTTCTTAGTGGAATGAAAACTACTTTCTTTGGTTTTTCCGTGTAAATAGTATTAGGTGACAGTGGTTTCTCTATGAAAGAAACGTGTAATAACTCATGTTCAACGTGCAAAAGTGGGTGTTTCTCGTGATTAGTAAAGCTGTATTCCGTAATGTTGCAATGCCATTCGATTATTTTGCTCGAAAATACGAGTTGAGTAGCATTGTTATTTGACACGTAGTTGGTGTTCTTTTTGAATGAATTATCGGAACAAGTTCTCAATTGGAATATGTCACAAAAGTTACCTTCATTTATAATTTTCATATCCATGGGGAAGTTAGCAGCAATTCTGTAACTATCGTCAGTTAGGTGTTCGAGATTGAATTTCAAATTATTCGGATTAACTTTCTGTATATCTTTCTGTATATCTTTCTGTATATCTTTCTGTATATCTTTCTGCATATCTTTTTGTGTATCTTTTTGTTTATCTTTTTGTTTATCTTTTGTTTATCTTTTGTATTTCTACCGTCTGGTTTTCGAGCTTTTTCAAAGTATCTATTTTCGCTAACAAAATACTTTGAAAACTAGTCAAATGACTAATCAACTCGGATTTGAACGAACTCATTGTGTATTCACCATTAAGTTCATGCACATCATCGTAAGTTTCATCGGGGAAAGGAAATGTGAATGAAAACTTGAAGTTTTTTATCTCAAACGTTTTCCTAGTTGTAAACATCAATGCTGACATGCCCAACTGATACTCTTTATTCGGATCGAGTGGAATCGGTTCCTCAAACCATATTGTATCTCCTGAAATTTTTATAAACATTATTTATTATATAATATATAATAAATAAAATGAGTCATGAATACAATATTGATCCTCATCCATTTGAATCAAACAAAGTTCATAATGGATTACTACCGCTTCCTCTTCGATGTTTAATAGTTGGAACAAGCGGATGTGGAAAAACCACTCTATTGTACAACCTGATTACTAAACCATGGGGAATTCCCCATGACAATCTCTACATATGTTCCACAACTTTAGAACAAGAATTTTATAAAGGCTTGAGAAAAAATAGTGAAAAAATAGAGGCTAAATTTGAAATGAAAATAGTGCATTTTTACGATAGTTGCGACGAACTAATTGTACTAGATGAATGCCTACCAAACAGTCTTGTAGTTTTCGATGATTGTGTTAATGTTGAACATCAACGAGTTATAAAAGATTATTACGCGAAAGGGCGTCACAGGAATATTTCTTGCATTTATCTAACTCAATCATTCACTAAAGTTGATAGACAGTTGATTAGAGGCAATCTGAATTTCCTGTGTATTTTCAAGCAAGATCCAGATTACATGAAAGTGATTTACGATAAGTATGCTGGAACGGATTTTACTTTCAAACGATTCAAAGAAATATACAACGAATGTTGGGACGATGATTTTGGATTTCTAACGATAAACCTAACAAAACAATTAAAAGACGGTCGATACATGAAAAAGTTTGAGAAAACGTTTCTCGAGTCGGTGAATAAACGGTCAAAAACACCGTTAAACGATCAAAATAACCGTTAAAATAACCGTTAAAATAACCGTTAAAATAACCGTTAAATTTGGATTTAAATATTCGACAAAAAAAAAAAAATTTTTTTTTACTATAATAAATGTCTACTGAAAAACATTTAGAAAAATTTTTGTTGAAAAAATGTAAGGAAATTAAAAAAAAGATTGAAACTCGTGATGATTCAGAAACTAGTAATCAACCTGATGATTCAGAACCAGAAAATAGAATTTTCCTGAAAAAACCTAAAAAAGAAATGACTGTCAAGGAAGCTAACGAAATTCAAAAACAAGAACAAGAGTTGAGACGTGCTTTCCGAGAAGCTAGAGTAGATAAGTTTAACGAAAGAGAAACTCGTAATCAACCTGATGATTCAGAACCAGAAAATAGAATTTTCCTGAAAAAACCTAAAAAAGAAATGACTGTCAAGGAAGCTAACGAAATTCAAAAACAAGAACAAGAGTTGAGACGTGCTTTCCGAGAAGCTAGAGTAGATAAGTTTAACGAAAGAGAAACTCAAGAAAAGATGTTTGCACCCATCACTGAAAAAGTAGTTGAAGTAATAAATGCTGTGAAACAAGCTGATGAAGACATCATAAAGAAACTAGAAATTGTTCCCTACAAACCAACTAGTTCTCCTAGAAAGAAAGTTGTAACTTTTGGACCAACTAATACTTTTGACATTAATCCAAACGAAGGAGCTTCTGCACTAGTTGATACTGCGTCAGATGATACCGTAGTAAACACGAGAAGTAGCTTATCAAGCATCATGGATATGGTAGATCGGAATGAAACCCCATCGAATAGCGTTGGTCCGAAAGGAATTGGTCCTATTGCGAGACTTTACATCAGACAGGATGATAAACAATTTGGTATATGGGGAAAAGAGGACAAAATTTACATCGGAGACCAACAAATTCAAGTAAATGGAGATGCAATCGTTATTCAAAATGAAACTTACAAAGGAACTCACGGATTATGGCGTTTGTTAACTGATCCTCTAGGACCTGATCCTGATAAATACACTAAAGAGGATTTGAAAGTTTACAAGAAAATTCTCATTCAAACGAACTCTCTATACCAAAAGAACGATCCAACTACCAATAAAGTAAAGTCTAGTACGGGGAAAAAATGGAAAGATTTGATCGCACCTATTTGGAAAGAAATCAAAGCAAGTAAAGTTGGTTCGGGTTTGATAGAATATTCTGAAAATCCAGTGGAATTTAAATACATTGACAACCTCCAACAGCTGCTACAGCGTTTGTTCTATTTGCACGCACAAGAACGAGCTGGTAATAACAATTTTCACAATGAAAAATTAGGAATTGTAAAGTTTATAAGCGATCAGTTGGAAAAAAACATAGATAATCCCAAAGGAATAGAATATCTGATGAAAGTTGTAAACAGTTTGCCGAAAGGAATTATTAAAAGTGGATCCGGAGTTTTAAATACTTTGCTGAATAAACTAGATGGTTTCGTACCTGAAATGCATTTACCCGGATACAACTATTGTGGCCCATTTACAAAACTAGATGAACGATTGAAAAGAGGAGATCCTGGAATTAATAAATTGGACGAAGGTTGTAAGCTACATGATATATTTTACAGAGATCACACAGGTACGAAAGAAAGACACATAGCGGATAAAGCACTGGAAAAAGTGGCAAAAGAAAGAATGTACGCTAGTGATGCAAGTTGGAAAGAAAAAACAGCTGCAGCTGTAGTGAGAGGTGCAATGAAAGGTAAACAGGCTTTTGGTATGGGAGTTGCAAAGAAAGGTAAACAAGTTGCAAAGAAATGTAAACAATCCTTTGGTGAGGAAGTTACAATGAGTAAACGATCCTTTGGTATGAGAGTTCGTTATTAAAAAAATTTACTATAATAAATAACTATGATTACGAAAAAAATAGATTTAACCGAAAATCAACTAACCAAAATGCGAGCCGCTTACAAGAAGCGCAGAAGTGTTACAATTCTTTTGACAGCGAAACAAATTTCAGGAAACGGAAAACATAAAATCAAACTGTGGGAAACTCAATCAAAAGCATTTGAAAAAGCGAGAGGAGAAAAGAAAGGAATTACGTTAACTTTGGATTACGAACAACTACAATTGAATCACACGGGCGGATTCTTACCATTGTTGTTTGCAGGAATTGGTGCTCTTGGGGCATTATTGGGTGGTGGAGCTGCAGTAGCTTCTAGCGTTATTGATTCTAAGCATAAATCTGCTGAAGAAGCAGAAATCAAACGCCATAACTTGGAAATGGAGAGATTAGCACAAAATGCAAAAAGTTTAAGTATTGGGTCCGGTTTAAAAAAACGAAAAAAACGGAAAACTACCAACCTTTGAGTAATTTAGATTTACATCGTTTCGCGAAAAATTTTAAAATAAAACATTTCCGAGGTATTTTCATGAAAGATGAACTTCCTGATCGATCTAAACCCGTTGAATGTGGAATAATTAATTTAGAAAATTCTTATCAAAATGGTAGTCACTGGACTTGTTATTTTAAAAAATCCGAAAAAGAAAAATATTATTTCGATTCCTATGGAAACGCACCACCTCCTAAAGAGTTGGTAAAATACTTGGAAAATAAACATATTTTTTACAATTCCGAACAAATTCAAAAGTATAATGATCCTCCAATTTGTGGACATCTGTCTTTGATAGTGTTAAAAGAACTTTCAAACGGAAAAGATTATGAAACTGTTTTAAAAACATGCAGAGGGAAATTGAATTCTGAAAAAATCTTAGTATAATATTGTTGTTTTAATGGAAAATTTCCATTAAAACGTTTTTATTAAACAAACTTGATGTTATACATGTCTCTCCCATTTATTGATTTGGTGATTCCATGGTACACTAAGCAAACACCGTACTCAACTAGAGCTTGGAGTTCATTTTTATCAAATTTTTGAATACATCTTTCTGGTATGAACACTCTAAATTCTCCTAGATTGGCTATAACAGCCTCCCACGAGTATTTCGTTGACACAAATTCAAAGTTTATAATTTTGTAAGGTTTTCCGATTTCTAGTTCAGAAAGCTTGTTTGTGTTGTTTTCAAAATTAATTTTTTTCAATAGCTGCTCCCTATTCATTTCTATTTATTTATTATAGAATATATATTTTTTTAAATAGGGGCGGTGATTCACCGCCACTATTAAGGCAAACACAAGACACTTTTATTTTTAAAACCCAATTCGTAAAGGTGGTGTCTAGTAGACACCACCTTTAAAGGCAAATACAAGTCGAGAATACTTAGAAATTTCTTTTAAAACTCTTAAAGTGGGTGGGTCCAAATCGGACCCACCCTCTTTAACGTTAAAGTCGAATACAAGTCGAGAACATTTATAGGGATATTTTAAAACTCTTAAAGTGGGTGGCCAATTTGGCCACCCTCTTTAACGTTAAAGTCGAATACAAGTCAATTTGATTTTTAACAGTAAATACATCGGACCCCCGTCGAATCGACGGGGGTCCGATGTAAAGACGAATACAAGTCGAGAACATTTAAAAATTTCTTTTAAAACACAATTCCTTAAAGTGGGGGGTCGCGAATCGCGCCCCCTCTTTAACGTAAGAAAGCTCATAATTTTAGAGCCGACGCTCACATGTGAGCCGCGGCTTTTTCATTTCATACTAAATTTTGCGGCTCACATGTGAGCCGCAAAATTTGATCTCGGTTAACAATAACGAAACTACCACAAACTTGATGTTATGCATGTATTTTTTCATTTTTTGATTTGGTGATTCCATGGTAAACTAAACAACCACCGTGCTAGTTAAAAGGATCTCTACTATAATAGACAAAAGAAAAAGGTGAGGGCGATTCGCCCTCACCTTTAAGAATTCAAAAAAAAATGAGGGGCTAGTTAAAAGAATATATTCTATAATAAAATGTATGATGCGAGAAGACATTGTGAAAAGTGCGATGTTAGCACTACTTATAAAAATTGGGCTAGACACCTAAAGTCTAAGCGCCATGAAAAAAACGACCCGGACCGGACAATGACTATCAGAAAACCTAGGAAAGCGAAACCTGTATTTGTAAATCCGAGGAAATTACACAAAGTATTTAATTTTAGTGAAAAAATATTTGAAAAAGTATTTGAAAAAAGCAAAGAATCTAGGAAAGCGAAACCTGTATTTGTAAATCCGAGGAAATTGCACAAAGTATTTAATTTTAGTGAAAAAATATTTGAAAAAAGCAAAGAACCGAGAACTGAAGTTGGAGAAAAGGAAACTGCATTTAAATCTAGATTAGTGACTTACGATATTAAAAATACGAAAGGATTTAAAGATGCTTACAAATTTCTTGACAGTATTAAAAAAATCGTAACTGGTTTAATCAACATGAAACTTAGAGAAATGAAACTAAAAGTTAATGTAGTTTTAATCGCAGAATTTAAAAAAGGGACTAACGAAAATAATATGGAGTATCATGAACTCAATTTCAAAACTAAAAACGTAATAATATTGCAGTCAGCAGAAGTACCAAATTGTTACGAGGAAATGAAACAGAAAATTCTAAATGAAATGGAAACGTTCGAAATAAAAGGATCTCAATGGCAACTTCACAAAATCAAACATTTAGAACTGAACGTTAACAAGTACACTCCTTTGAGAGGATCGTCTTACATCCCACTCCCTAATTTTCTACAATATAGGAAAGCAATTATAAATGTGAAAAATGACGATAATAAATGTTTCCTTTGGTCTGTTCTGTCTGCACTTCATCCAGCTGACCACCATTCTGATAGAATAGGAAATTACATAACATGGGAACATGAGTTTGATGAAGCGTTGAAAGATATCAGTTTTCCTATGAAACTTACGAGTATAAAATTGTTTGAGAAAAGAACTGGGATTTCCATAAACGTTTACTGTCTGGATGAAAAAAATATTATAATACCCTTGGAAATAACGAAAGAGGAAAAGGAAAGGCACATTGACTTGTTTTACTTGAAAAACGAGGAAACTGAACATTATTGTTGGATCAAGGACTTATGGAAACTTGTTGGTCATAGTCAGCTAACAAAAGATCACAAACGAAGGTACTTGTGTAAAATGTGCTTGAATAGCTTTGGAACTCAGTTCAAATTAAACGAACATAAAGAATATTGTGGAGCTCATAAAGCTGTTAAAGTAGAACTACCAGAACCTTACGATAATGTTTTACAATTTGAAAATTATAAACGCTCCATGAAAGTACCATTCGTTATCTACTCGGACTTTGAAAGTTTTCTAAGCAAACTTCAAACTTGTCAACCTGATGAAACTAATGCGTTCACTAATAAAATTCAAAAACACGAAGCTAGCAGTTTTTCATATTACATAAAGTATTCCAACGGATATTATAAACCTCCAGTCGAATATTCTGGTCCAGATTCTCCAAAAGTATTTTATCAGAAACTGAAAGAGGAAGTTTTACACATTGCTAAGGAATATTACGATAAAATTGTACCCATGAAACCATTGACAAACGAACAGGAACAGGAATTCAAAAATGCTAAATCTTGTCACATTTGTGAGAGAGGTTTTAACGAATTGCCTCCAATGTTAGAAAAGAAACTTGATGTAATGAGAAAAACAATTCAACACTTTATTGATAAAAAGAATGACAATCAAGCAGATATATATATTGAAGAATTAGAAGTTTTTAAGTCAAATATACCTGATAATTGTATAAAAGTAAAAGATCATGATCATTTGTCAGGAGAATTTAGAGGTACCGCCCATTCTCTGTGTAATTTGGAGTATCAATGTCCGAGATTCGTACCTGTATTTTTCCACAACCTGGCTGGGTACGATGCCCACTTATTTATAAAACAACTCGGAGAGGATGAAGGGGAAATACGATTGATTCCAAATACTGAGGAAAAGTACATTTCGTTTTCAAAGATTCTTAGGTACGACTCTGGAAAATTTAATGAGAAAGGAAACAAAGTAATGAATAAAATTGAAATAAGGTTCGTGGATTCGTACAAATTTCTAGCAAGCTCTTTGGAAAAACTAGTGGGAAATTTAACGAAAGATCAATTTAAGGAACTGGTAAAACATTTTGGAACAGAGAACTTGGAGTTGATGACAAGGAAACTAGCTTACCCATATGAGTACATGGATAGTTCGGAAAGGTACGATGAAACCTGTTTGCCACCTATAGAGAAATTTTACAGCCATCTAAATAAACAAAATGTAAAAGAAAACGAATATAAAAATGCACAAGAAGTTTGGGAAAAATTCGGTATTAAAAACATGTGGGAATTCACCGCGCTTTACAACAAAAGTGACATCTTACTGCTTGCAGATGTAATGGAAAATTTCAGAGATATTTCCCTGAAAACGTACAAACTAGATCCTGCATGGTACTACACAACACCTGGATTCTCATGGGATTGTATGTTGAAAATGACAAAAGTTAAATTGGAACTGTTGACCGATTATAATAAAATTTTAATGATAGAAAAAGGAATTCGCGGTGGAATATCTCAATGTAGTAACAGGTACGCGAAAGCAAACAATAAGTACATGGGTGAACAATATGACCCATCTAAACCTTCGAGTTACATAGCGTACGTAGACGCTAACAACCTTTATGGATGGGCAATGTCCAAATACTTACCATCTGGTGGTTTTAAATGGGTAGAGAACTTGTACAATTTAGATATGGATAATTTAGATGTTGAAAATATAAGTGATGAGTCTCCCAAAGGTTATTTTCTGGAAGTTGACTTGGAATATCCTAAAGAACTACACGATTTACACTCGGATCTACCACTTGCACCGGAAAACAGGATTGGAAATACAAAATTACCTAAACTGATGACAACTTTGTACAACAAAGATAGATACGTTTTGCACTACAGGAATTTGAAACAGTGTCTGAGCATGGGGATGAAACTAAAGAAAATACACAAAGTTCTGGAGTTTGATCAATCGGATTGGTTGAAAGTGTACATTGACTTCAACACGGAACTGAGAACGAAAGCGAAAAATGATTTTGAAAAGGAATTTTTCAAATTGATGAACAACAGTGTATTCGGAAAAACGATGGAAAATATCAGGCAAAGAATCGATATCAAATTATGCTCAAACGGAAAGAAACTGGAATTATTGATAGCAAAACCTACTTTTGATCGTAGAACGATATTCACTGAAAATTTAGCAGCAGTTCACATGAAAAAGACCAAAATTCTTTTCAATAAACCAATCTACATTGGAATGAGTATTTTGGACATTTCAAAAACTCTAATGTACGATTTTTATTACAACACGATAAAGAAACAATACGGAGAAAATGTCAAATTGATGTACTGTGACACGGACAGTCTGATCATGGATATAAAGACTGAAGACTTTTACTCGAATATTAAAAACAACATGATTGATCAGTTTGATACATCCGATTATCCGAAAGAAAATGTCTACGGTATACCTCAAGTGAACAAGAAAGTACTTGGAAAATTCAAAGATGAAATGAGCGGAAAAGTAATGGAGGAATTTGTCGGACTAAGATCGAAACTTTACGCACACAAAACGTTCGAGAATCAAAAAGAAACAAAGAAAGCGAAAGGGATCAAGAAAAACGTTATTGAACAGGACATTAAATTCAATGATTTCAAAGAATGTCTGTTGACCAAGAAACCGATCTACAAAACGCAAATGATGTTCAGAACAAACAAGCACGATATTTATACCATTAAACAGAACAAGAAAGCGCTCAGTGCCTACGATGATAAAAGGCATATTCTGGAAAATGGTATGGATACTCTTGCTTGGGGACATCATAAAATTGGAATAGGAAAAGAAAATTTCGTAGATCATCTGAAGGAGCTTATGAAAACACAAAACGAGAAAGAAAATGGAATTATAGGTAGGATTAAAGTAAATACTAAATTATAATTTTTATAAGGGATTCTTATAAAAACCTAATATTTTTCCATCTCCTCTTCCATCTCCTTTTCCATCTCTCCTCTTACTACAGATTCTCTTACAAATGTAAATATACTGTGCACACTCTTTAGCATATTTTGATTATCCTCTTCGATGCATTCAAAACAAATATCACCATTTAGTACTCTAACACCACAATTTTTGCAAACGTTAATATTTTTGAAAGGAGTAAAATTTAGAATGTTTTCAGTTAGTTTATTTTTTCCATTGAGAAAGTTACGTTTCACAGTTGGTAAATCCAAAAACTTATGATACTTCCTCACGAAATAATCAGTCAGTTCTCCAGATTTAGATACTTCCTGCCACTCGCTCTTGGAAAGACAATTTCCATCTTCGAGTTCTCTTAACGCTTTAAAGTATTCCATTTTATTTATAGTAGAGATCCTTTTAACTTACCCCTCAGAATACTACGAACTGACTGAGTTGCAAAAGGTGAATACGAAATCAAGGTAATATTATATCGATAATATTACCATCGTCCACAATTATATTTTTATCTGGGATCATCTTTAAAAAAATCTTTACGTTCAACTCTTGTAGAAATTTCTTATCTCGATTATTACGAATAACGTAATTCTCCAACATATTTTCTTTGATATTTTTCCTTTTATATTTCACGCCTTTTTTCGGAGATACCGGTATTGTTTTCTTAACGGTATTTACGAATTTTTCAACCCCTACATTTTTCAACTGTGTTTTAAAATTTGCAATTTTATCAGCTGAGATTTCTCCGTATACTAGTTGCTCAATAAACCTGTATACTTTCATATCTCTATCTCTATCGATATACGCGAAACATTCAATGAATTCGATATGCTTAAGTGAAAATTGTAAAAATGGATGAGACATTTTTATTTTTATTGGAGAGATCCTTTTAACATACCCCCCCAAATGAAAAAGTCACTGGTTCTGATGTTTTGTGATAAAAAAAATGTGTTCTGATGTTTTGTGTTGAAAAATTTTATCAAGGGTCTAACAGAAAAGCATTTTTTTAACAGGATTTAACAGAAAAGCATTTTTAACAGGGTTTAGCACAAAATCAGTTTTTAACAGAGATTGAAGTCGGAATCATTTTTATCAGAGATTTAACAGAAAAGCATTTTCAACAGAGATTGAAGTCGGTGGTCCAGGATGAATATTCGGATACTACTTATATATATATATATATATATATATATATATATATATATATATATATATATATATATATATATATATATATACATATATGCTAGCTAGCTTATTACCAGGAGTTGCCTCAGTCAGGGTGCATAAATAACTTGGCGTAAAGTGGGAGAAATTCATACTACCTACTAAACTTCGCACTTTAGCTAAAATTGATGGAGGTTTTGGTTAACGTAATAAAATGAATAATAAAAATTTACTGAACTTAACATTTTATTTGAATAAAATATATATAAAAAGAAAAGAAAAAAAATTCACATGACCCAGCTGATCAGGATGGAGCCCTACATATCGGAGTCTCGCTAACAAATTTCAACTCCCGGGTGAACAGGAGAAAACACTCAGCTGATCAGGAAAGAGCCCATCATTTCAATCGTATCTTAGTGTTCCAGAGAGTTTCCTTATCAAAGGAACATCTCCTGATGTATCAGAGTTTCCTATCAAATTTTAACTTTCTAGGGTTAACAGGGGGGGGGGGGGGTTAGCTCACTGAGTTGATCAGTACAGAGCCCTTAATTTAATTCACCTACTTACTAATGTCCCACAGATATTTCATCTCAGAACTGAGGAGAATTTAGCTCACTCTGCTAAACAGGGGAAAGTTCGTAATGCCAATCTATCCAACCAGTCATCCTATCAAATTTCATCTTCCTAGGGTGAGCGGAAGAGAATTTAGCTTACTCAGCTGATCAGGATGGATCCCGTCATCCCAATTGTGTTCTAATGTCTCAGAGGGTTTCCTTATTAAATTTCGACTTCCTAGGGTGAACTCGAGATAATATAGCTCACTCAGCTGTCAGCATATACTACGAGACGTACCCGAACAACCAATTTGAGACACGAGACTCTAGACCCTGACTAACTAATCTAAATTCTAAATAAGGGGTTGACTACTTGATGTTATGTATTTTTGAGATGCGAGCGTAGCGAGCAGCCAGGCCGACTGATCTAAGCAGAAAACTGATCTGTGCAAAATCTCATGGCGACTGGAGCGCTGGGAATGCCACGCAGTGGGAAGTCGAACTAAAGAGCAAGTCAGTCTAGAGTCTCGTGTCTCAACTTGATTGTTCGCGAACGTCTCGTATATATATTTAACTCAATTAAATTTTTTATATTAATTCAGCCATTTTTATTTCCACAACCCTTTTGCAGTACTCTTGGTATGACGCTATAGTCTATTGCAAAGAGAAAAAAATGAATTTAGCTACCATTCTTAATGAAGAGGATAACAAGGCGATGGTTAAAGCTATAGTAGACGCTGGTAAGTGCCTAAACTCGTAGGTACACTCTCAGTAACATTTTACACAAAATCCCTCGAATTCATAGAAAAACCCATGTTTTTTCAACATACAAACGTAATCCTCTAATTAGTAAAGTAAAATAAACATTTATACCGCTAGAAAGCTGTGATCTTGGGCCAGTTTTTACAGGTTAGGTACAAAAAACAGTACAGGAATTGGACAGTCACAGCTGGTTTAAAAAATTTGAATTTCTCATACTCGTGGAAATTTTATGTTCAGGCAGTTTTTTCACCAAATGAATCGTATTCAAAATTTTTGATTTGGCATTGGATAGGAAGGAAATTTAACGCTCTTTCCAACGGTATCCTCAAATTTAAACTTACTGTTTCAACTATAGGTAGTAGTTATTGCTGTTTTATTGACTCAAGGTCGAAAACACGAAAAAAATCTCAAAAATTAATTATTCGTAAACTAAGCGTTTAAAAAAAATCTCTAGGAGGAACTTTCGATCAAAAATGAGCTCTAGAATCACGGCCTGAAGTACTGACCACCTTATGCGGACACTCTGTAGAAGTACGCAGTAGGTGATTAATCAGGTACGCAGGTACTGCGAAATCACTTAATCATTAGTAATGACATCCTATAGCGGAAGGCTCGTGGGCAGATGATCTTGTAGTAGCGAAGAACCTATTTTTATGCCAGTTATTCTTGAAACGGTCTCGCATGTAAACAGTAATACTCGAAAAACGGCCACAGACAGTAACCCCCCCACCCACCGATTTTTTTCTGTGGTGTGTGCTTAGCATTTTATGGCCGTTCAGTCGGTTAACTTTGTGAACTATTCTAGAGGGACATAAACTTACAGTTTTTTAAAGCGAATTTTCGTTTCGTTTCGCAAGAACGGAATTTTTATCTCAATCCTATGGGGAGGAGAGTGGGATGAAAGGATGTGCCCCTATAGAATGTCCACCAGTTCAAGTACGAACCCCTCAGGACGCGGGTGGTGATACCACGGAGTAACTACTGCCGAGATGCCCAACTCGAGTAACTCCAAAGCGCTTTTCCCGCACCACACCCTGCGCCATGACATAGTCGCGGCAATGACCCTGATGATATTGGTCGCCACTCCTTTTAGCTCGGAAATAACTTGCCGCAGATCATTCCTATCATATTTATTTATTTTAGCCCGCCAGGTCTGCTCCATGTCTACGCTGCCACTGACAACCTGAACATCCAGGACTATTGCAGACCCGCCGAGCTTGACAGCAACGATATCCGGCTTCTTGCCTCGGTCACTCGGCATGTGATATAGTCTCTCCCTTTCGACATCCCAACCACTGGATGACAAAGCGCCTGCTATCTGCTTGACAACCGCGTCGTGAGTACAAGGACACTGCTGCACCACATGACATACATTCTCATTTTTGCCCTGACAGGCACGACAAAGGGTGTCTACTTCCCCGCGACTACTCCTCGAACACGTCACCGAGGTGGCTAATGTGGCCACCCGGACGGCATGAAAATGGCCGTAGTCGCGGGCCCCAATGCCCTCTGAAGCCCATTCCACCCACTGAGTAGAAATGGGAGATTCAGAGCACTGTCGGAGTTCTTTACCATCTACTGATTAATGCAGAGCAGCAGCGAACTCAGCAGATGAGCTGGATTTGGGAGCAGTAGGTGATGCTCGGTCACCCCACAGCAGCTGCTGCTTGACAAAGTCAAGGTCAGCAGCATTACAGGCAACCTCCCAGCTTGAGCCCCTAAGGGCAAGCAGGCGCTGGCAGCGTAATGATGGAATGCTGGCCGAGAGAGAGACAATACCGAGCCCACCGGCCTTGACCAGTGCGTGGCCCCCACACACACACACACACACACCCACACACACCCACACACACACACACACACACACACACACACACACACATACATACATATATATATATATATATATATATATATTTTTTTTTTTTTTTTTTTTTTTTTTAGGTATTACAGATGGTCAGAAAATATAAGAAACAAATATATATAACTTACAAAATCAGGAATATTCTCAATACGGCGAAACCCCCTTCCATGCAATTTCGTAGTTTACTATTAAAATAAATGTGTATTGCTCTCATTATAATGTTGTTTTTCTTCTTATTATCCATTATTTATTATTCATTATTCCACTTGTCAATTTTAATAACTTTTTTTTTTTACTAGTCTTTATTTTTCTGATTACGGTAATTATGGACTTTGCTACAGGTATAAGGTCAGGATCGATTTGGGTAGGTGGGACAAGCCTGCATTCAGCGCGAGGTTGGTATTGGATGACCGATGGGAGTTCGTTCGAGTACAACAACTGGCTCTCTGGGCAACCTGATAACTTTTTTGGGTAAATATTTCATGGAATCATGTATAAACAATTCCTTAATAAGGGTATGATTTCCCAGTAATTCCGTTTTTCATACTTATGATGAATTCCTACCAAAATCATTCCGGTTTGAATCAACCTACCTGATTATTCAAAGGTCATTGTGACGAGCTGCACCGTGTGAATCAAAGTTGATAAACAGTGAAAATTCATGCGCTAGCCATCACATGTTAGATGATAATTTTTCAAAAAACCCCATTTATCGCTATAAAATCGTTAAAATTCAATCAAATGAAATAAGGGGCTTCACTACGTGAAAAAAACGTGCCATACCTACTTGGGGTTGCCTAACAACTGAATTTCGGCCTAAAGCTGGGATTGCGCGTCTTTGCGGCCTCCTAAAACGGGTTGCGTAAAGCCGAAAAATTCGGTTGAGGGGTCAAATTTTCATGAAATTTAGTGGAGAATTTGAATCTGAAACAAATTGGGGTTCCCATAAGAAAAACGAAGTTAGAGTCAATCGCGTACGTGAGCAGTTCACAATTTTTTTCATTTTTGAAATCCTTGCAAAAAATCATGATGAATAAAAAAAAAAGATCTTTTAGCTGTAAAATAACGATTTTGGGAGTAAACGTCTCGTTGGATACCCTGTATATATCACTATGGATCTCAGTAGAATGCTAAAGATCGCTTTAAGAAGCAGAATTCATAATCGACATTTCACACATCGTCAGATGCTGTTATACAGGGACGATCCTGGTAAACACTGTTTCATTTAATGGCTCAATGAAACCTGATAGTGTTGGCCTTGCTCTATGGAGCCCCAACTTCCAAGTCACGAGACAGTTACGACTGTGTTCACAGCAGATCTGTGGGCAGTTGGGCAGTGACTCTGGCTGTTCGACCAGTTGTTGGGAGTTGAGTGATATTTAGTAATTCCTTAAGTACCCACGAAGCAATTGGGGACTTGTTTACTGATAATCCCCAATGGTTTATTTCACCTAATTGCACTAAATATAGTAAATATTTATGTAGTTATCATCTTAAAAATCATTTAGTCTATTTAGTGTGTTTATTTTGTTGCATTTTTATACGCTGTAGGGGTTACACAACAGTCATCACTGTATCCTTTGTGGCTGAGTGCGTTGATGATATGGGAGATTACTATACCTAATTATATATTCCCCCGTCCGATCTGCCATTGAGTGACGTGATCCCATCCTGTCCGGCTCCCCTTTGAATCGTGTTACTTGCAGGTACCCTTTGACACCTGGTAAAGTGCTGCTAATGACCCTTCAGGTTTAGATGCGGCTTAGTTCGGGATTCGGTATACGGAAAAAATTGTTGTAAGTACTGCTATTTCGGAGGAATATGTTCTTGGTTTAGATTCATGAACCAGTGGATTTGCTGAAATTTGCAACATTTTAATGTTGCAGCCGGTTATAAAGCAGGTATACAGTCCAAGGTATACTAGCTTAAGGGTTCTAGTTCTACTCTTGGGTAATGTCATACATCTGGGAACAGCGCCAGCACTTAACACTTGCATTATCTAATAACTCACATTATCAATTATTTCTTAATCAAACTCTGTGGCGTATGCTTTAAGGGCTTTACAGTTAAGCCCCATTTGGTACTTCTGCTACCAACATGCTGAGGTGTCCAGGCACACACCAGTCAGCGTAAAACATCCGAATTGTTACAAGACCCTAATAAACTTAGTGCTTGACTTTTTTTAAATGGTTGTTATTAATTATAAAACCCGCCTCCTGATATCATTAGACAGCTAACGTTCACAAAACACACATTTTGATAAAATAATGAGAATTTTTTGACCAGAGCTCTTGCCGTAGTAAAAAATTAGTTCACGTCTTAGGGGCTAGGCGACCACCCATTGAGGGAATGCGGCAGGGGGAGGGGGAGGGGGCTGAAGATATCACAGATTTTCATTCAAACACTTTTTTTTCGTCAACTTTCGATAATCTAATACTATTCATATATATATACTAGCCGCTCCGGCTCGCTACGCTCGCCTCCACGTCCAGCCGGGGGGCAAGCCCCCCGGACCCCCCATTAAATTGCTCGCTTCGCTCGCAAAATGTGGCATGTAGGGAATGTTGCTCGCTTCGCTCGCAAACGGTAGATCTCTAAGGGTAGGTTTAACTTCTGTAGGCAATGTTGCTCCCTTCACTCGCTTAAGGAAGTTATACTGCCCACCCAACTTGGCAGACGTTTTTTTCTGTTGGAAATTCTTACAAACAAATTAAATCTTATAAAACTACGTGGAACCACAAAAAAGTTTATTTGGGGATGTTGATCGCTTTGCTCACAAGGTATTGCTATCTATGTGTAGGAAAAAATCCGTATTTATTCTGTTGAAATGGCTCTCGCTTCGCTCGCAAGGTATAGCTGTATACCTATGTGTACCTGCTCGCAACATTGTGAAACACCTGAGTCATCGAACCCCAAACACGTTTTCCTAGAGTCTTCTCGCGTCCACGGCACATTTAATTTCTCATTTTAATAGCTTCGTCTCGCTTCCCCTCGCAATTCGACCGACTTCCCGTCACTTTTTTCGATATCCGATTTCGGATTCAGATTCGGCGGACCCAAAGCTGTATTTCGCCCGCGAAAACCGTTCCGAAAAACGTACCTTTATGGGGTATATTTTAATCGGAAAAAGCGTAGTTTTTCGTCGGACTTTTCGAGAAAACGGGTCCGTACTCTCGCATTTTTTTGACGCATTTCCCGATACTTTTTTCGCGATCCGATCGCGCCGTTGTCTTCCTCGTTCAAAAACCTACGAAACCGGTATTTTTCCGGAATTTTCAACGGCCGTTTAGAGGGGTAGAGGAAGCGGGGAAGTCCAAAAAGCGCACATTAATTCTTACTTCGACCCCCCTCCCGCCCTACGGCCCATGGTTCGGGTGGGATTAGAAAATTTTAAATTCGCTCGTTCCCCCTTTCGGGAAATCCCAAGAAGATCCCCCCACTCGTAGACTCCCCCCACTCAGCCGTTTGGCCGTGCATAGACACGACAGACAAACGGAGTTTCAGAGTTTCATTCTTATAAAATAGTATAGATAGTATAGAACTATATATATATATATATATATATATATATATATATATATATATATATATATATATATATATATATATATATATATATATATGACATTTTTTTGTAATGCTCTTTGGTAGGGTTCAAAGAGCGATTTCCGAAATGTCGGAGCCTAGTTGATGCGAGAGAAGGGCATTCACATAGCATGTACTCTGCGATCACCTCCTCTTCATTGTAGAGGCGAATCATACCTAACAGGACGCTCCCGATGTTTTTAAGGTACTACCTAACCTTAACAGACAATGTCCTTTGAGTAGCCCTGAAACGATGCGGAGGTCTTTATGCTTCAATGATAGAAGAGCTATAGCTGTGTTCTTCGAGAGTGTAATTAGCCATTTTGATTGCGCATACCTACCAGAAATGCGCGTTGTTAATATCTTTCTATATGGTTAATTGTTTTAGGTTTTGGAGTGCTGCTACTGATATAAATATGTGACTTAATTGAAGAAGTAAAATAAAATCATCAATATTCAATGCATCAACTGATTGACGCTTTCAATTTACAGCGTCCAAAAGTGCTTGTCCTATTTATATGGATGGAATGGTGACATCAGGTGGGCCTGGGATGACAACACCTGCTCCGGAGGGTTATATTTTGCTTGCCAGACTTGTTAAAATTGGATCAGATGTGATGGATCGAATGCATAACGCAATATACTACATACATACAACTGAGTAAATTTGAAGTTTTGCTAACCTATTTTTTACAGGAGACAAACTGATGCAATTGAAATTCAGACTAAAATTCGTTCATTATAACTAAACTTCTATAGACGACATCAGGGTTGGATATATTTGCACTAACATCATCATCGATAAATTCAATATTTAACAGTTATAATTTCAGCAGAGCAAGTGAAAGGAACATGAATAAGTACGAGGTGAATAGTTGTATGAACGCATTTTCTCAATAGTAAGCTTACTCACTCCAGTGATGATTGTACACTTCAACAAATCGTGTTCCCCGATGATGACGTTATCCAAAATGGAATTAATCAGCACGAACATTTAGATGACCTCATTCAGTCGTTATATTGAGTTTGAAGGTACCTACCTACCTATACTGTCTTCAATAATGAACCTTTAGTTGTTGATCAATCACCAAATAAAAAAGACCCTTGTTTCGCTCCCTTATCTTGCTTTTTCTTTCGTTTTTCGGACTCTTTTTGTTTTTCACCTCAAACGCATTAGGTATTTCCGTACTTGTTGCATGTACGAGTATCTCCGTGCGCTTAAAGGGGAAATAGCACGACGCCTAGTTCCAAACGCCACCACCACGTAGCAATGAACACATCTTATTTTCGCTCTCATTCCGTTAATAATTATCGATTTTCAATCAGTAAATTGCATTGGGTTCAGAAACAGGTCAGTGGTAATTGGTTCCAATGTTCGAAATTCCAAAATTTGTACATTTTGTTCACTGGGGATCAAATTTGGCCCATTTTTGAAAAATCCCAATTATTCAAATTCTGGAGAAGTGTGAACTGATCACGATGGTTTTTTAAAATTTGAAATTGGACCACTAAAACCCCATCAATTGTTGTCCAGAAGGTTATGGGCCTCTACTGCCGGCCGTCCCGCCACCTCTGCACCGCTTCTCGCCATTTCTTACAACTCTTGTCTCTGCCGAACCGTTCGAGATTTTACTTCCGAGTCTACCTGGAGGTAGCGGAAGCATTGTTTTCACTTTCGGAAGAAAAATATTTTTTGGTCTCCAAAATCAAAATTTCCACTCGCATTTTAAGTTTTAGACCATTCTGAACAACTTTGGTTCCGTGGCTGTCAGTGTGTGTGTCCGCAAATCATAGTAACAAGCTTATTTTCCACAGTTTTCATCCGATTTGGATGAAATTTTCAGGGAATGTGCGGGCTAGAGGGGAGACGTTCCTGTATCAACTTCATTGTGACGAAATCAATACTCCACTCTGTGCATGCGCAAACGTAAATTCCATTATGCTCCATTTTTTCACGCCCTAGTCGACCGATCTCGCTCTAATTCGGATGATAGTTGGGGGATGACGATTTGATCATCCCATATCAATTTCAACATGATTGTATCATTAATTGCTACTGCGCATGCGCCTATGTGAAATCCTTGTAACGACCTTAATTTCGACTGTTTTCATCAGATTTCGATGAAATTGTCAGAGAATGCGCGGGTTAGGTTGTAGATGGTCCCCTATCAGTTTCAATGTTGCCAAATTAATACTTCATTCAGCGCATGCGCAAACGTAAGTTTCATCATGTTCCATCTTTTCACTCTCTAGTCGTTCGAGTTCGCTTAAATTTGGATGATTGTTGGAAGAAGATGATAGGTAAACGAGGAAGCTATGTGCCACACCCAACTTGGCAGACGGTTTTTGGTTTCTTCTTCTCTGTTCAGCTATGAAATTTTCCTTCCAAGCTGAAGCATTGTGTTCACTTTTGGGAGATGTAAAATTTGTTTTCTCCAAAATAAACATTTCCACTCTCATTTCACGTTTTACACCATTCTGAACAACTTTCGTTTCGTAAGGGTTTGCGCGCGTGTGTGAGTATGTGTATGGCTGTCTTTCTGCCGTGTCCAGAAATCCTTGATTCAAATAAGCTGATGGTAATGTGCGGCTTAGCCTAAATGGTTCCCCATCAGTTCCATAGTTGACAAATCAATCCTTTCCTCTGTGCATGTGCAAACGTAAATTCCATCAGCATCGTTCACTCCTTATCCCACACGACCACTGAAAATTTCACCAAAATCGGACGAAAGGGAGTTACCACGAGACACGGATTTGCGTACATACAGATTGATACAGACAGACCCAAGAGACCAAATTTGATCAGAAAGCTCTGAAACACAAAATGCTAGTGGGAATTTTGGTGGACTAACATAAATTTTTGTTGTTATTGTGTAATTTAACAATTGCTGCAATTTGCAATGTTGTGTTACAGAATATGGCGTAGGTATTAGTTCGTCCATCACATACAGAGGCGTAAAAATTAGTTAAGGATACAAGATGTTTTGAATTGATTATTTCAAACGGCTATAAAACGTTTTAATCTATGCTGAATAATACGGGATAGAATAGCGAGCATCTATAGAAAAAAACCAATTTATATGCGTTCCACAAATTAGTTGAATGGAAGTACGTAGTAACTTAGTTGCGTTAGAGAATACGAATTTGGAGGAGACAGTATAGGCACTTATGTAGTGCGTGCCTAATATAGGTAGCTAATAGCCACCAGGATTTTGTTTTCATGTCAAATCTGATCTTCTAATCATCATCATTTGTTGCTTCCAGCTTCGATGGTTTTGCTTTCAATAATGGCATCATTTTAATTCTAGAGGATTCATAAAAATGAATCATGAATAAATATTATAGTTGTAATGCTACTTTTTTGCTTCTATGAATAATTTGACGTCTTATGATGAAACAATTTTCTCGTAAAGGTATATTATTTTAATTTACTTATAAATTATTATTAAAAAAAAGTTTTGTCAATTGACAGTTAGATGGCTCATCCCCTTTTCCAGGAAAAAAAAACCAAGAATATAAATGGTACGATGTATAAAAAGTCGTAATATTTGCTTGTGGAATCAATAAAAACATTTCAAACTATCGAAATGGGCCAAAAATAACGATTCAATAGACCAGGATCATACAAGTGGCTTTGGAGTTCTTTTAGATAATAATAATTCATTGTAGCGGGATTGTAGCGGATAAAACACGGGCCATTTCCGAATGGCAAGTAGCGTTTCTCTAGGGGGAAAGTCGAAAATTAGTAACCATTGAAAATTACATGTATATTTACTTAGTTAACTAAATATAATTTACCATCAAGTTGATAGAAGTGTCCTTAGCAATAATTTTTATCATTTGGTGTACAAAGTTGAATGACGTTTGGGGAATGTTTATGAAATGATACCATAATAAATTAATCGTTGGATTAAAATAAGAGTACTGACAATAGCTTGGATAACTGAGTACATTATTACCATTAACCGAATGTCATTCATAAATGCCAGCAATCTGGTCAAATTTCACATGAGATTGATTGGAACAATTTGGGCAGGAGGCATCAAGTTTTTGAATGGGCTGCGTGCGATGGTCGGCTCAGTGACGTAACAATCTTGGCACACTGACATATACTTATCCGCACCTCCAATCACTTCGACCTGTTTTACAACAGAGAAAGACAATCAGCAGAACAATATGGATTTGCATGTCTTGTTAGGAAGGTCAATGAGCGTTACCCTTCTTCAACTTTTCATAACTGAATGGGGTTTGGATGAAATAGCGCATATTCACATAGTCTCTAAATTTAACGACTGCTCATAGGTGGCAGAACATTTTGAGCTTCTTCCTCCACACATCGCCTTGAAGGTTTAACACCAACATCAATATTATAACATCCATGATTACTATGCCGCTGCACTCAAGTTAACATGATTGGAATACTAGTTCAGTGTGAGAACCGAGACAGTGGGGATGAGTTCACAAAATTGTCAATTCATGAACTCAACAGATGGAACATGTATCAATCTTTGTCGGAATGTCTCCCAAGGAATCACCCAACAATTCTTCCATAAATTATAAGGGACCCATCACAGTTGTTCACGAGGCAGAATTCCAACTTGGTAGCGTTGGATAAGACAACAAATAAATGAAAGCAGGGAAGGATATGCGCCTCAGTGAGGTTATCTTTCAAGTTTTCAGTTCAGTT
The DNA here is from genome assembly GCA_030762985.1 of Adelphocoris suturalis. Classification (NCBI taxonomy): domain Eukaryota; kingdom Metazoa; phylum Arthropoda; class Insecta; order Hemiptera; family Miridae; genus Adelphocoris; species Adelphocoris suturalis. Next base: position 70,281,197 of record CM061041.1, on the reverse strand, counting down.
TCAGTTAAAATGTCGAATCATTATATCAATAAAATTGTTTATTGGTCTACTCGTTCTAAACACCTTCATTCCCGATACCTAACTTTGCTGTAACATGGATTTAAAAGTAAAATAAAATAAAAGGACGTTTAAGAAAACATCTTCAAACATTAGTATATGTGCAGGAAATAAGGAACAACCTGTTCAGGTCGAACTGATGAAAAAATCAATTTGACGTAATAGTTATGTTGGGAACAAGAAACTGGCATCTCATCTTGTTGGTGCATCTCCGGTTGGTGCGACGATTGGCGCATATCGATTAACCCTCAAAAGACAGTATCTATCTTGTTCACTCTTCGCCATGAACGATTGATGGATGGATTGACCATTAACGGAACCCAAATTCCAACCAATTCGTCCACCAAATACTCGGGAGTCTATTTAGATCCAAACTTACCATGGGAAGTCCACATCAAACACCTTGTACACAAAATAAGATGCAGGGTACGACAACTAAAACATTTGTTAGATAGCCGTTCTTCACTCCCTCTAATCACTAAAAGGCTACTATACCTCACATTGATTCGAGCCATTTGGCTTTATTCGTGCGAAATATGGGGATACGCTGCCAAAACGCACTTAAATAAGATACAAGTTACTCAAAATAGAGTACTTCGTTTGATAACTGGAGCAGAATGGTTTGTGCGAAACATTACCCTGCACCAAGACTTGGACATCAGTTGAAGCACTGATCAGGGAAAGATATGCCAAGATCCAAAATACCATGTCAGACCATAGAAATTCGCTGGCAGCGGCTATTCTCCTAAAAAAAACCCTCGCTACCAAGACAACGCCACTTAAAAAGGAAACGCCCCCAAGATTTTCTCTTAGCTTCAGACGACGACGAATAGACTACTGTGGTTAAGGGCAGCCGCTGGGTTGTACCTTCCTTACGTTTCATGTTAATTAGGCAAACCCTACTATATACTTTGAGCAAAACTGTAATATTCAATAAATAATAAAGTTATCATTTATTTAAATAAATAAAAAAATAGCTTTAAACAACAACACTACCGGTTTGAGCATTTAATGAACTTTCAAATGAAATTTCAAATGAAGTTTGAATTGATTCCCGTACTCTTAAACATCAAAGAAACCCCAAAAGCGTATTTTTAAGATTTTCCCAATTTCGCTTTGGGAGTAAAATAAGGGTTTAAAAATTGGCTCAATTTGGAACATTGTATTTTTTTTAATTCACTGATTGATGCGCTACGACTTTTCGGGGTAGAGTATTGATAACATTTTATGTCGGAAAGTTACAACTCATCGAAAAAGAGTAAAACAGTTTTTGGCTAAATTGGAAAAATTAGCTGTTCTTTGGACCTCCGTAAAAACCAAACCACTGGATTGATCTTGATACGTATGTATATATATATAATTATATTTATTTATTTATTCATTTATTTATCGACGCAGAATTCTAATTCCTTTAATTTACTACTGGGCGATCATTAACGAAATGTGATTAGCTTTAGAGTTATAAGCAAAAAACTGGAAAAAGTACGAGGTTTTGGGGGCACAAAAAAGTGTCCTTCCAGCTTTCGAGGTCGCAAACTTGGTTTTGACATACCCAAAAAATACCAAACGATACGAAAAAATAAAATCTTTTGAGGTTTTTGCAAGCTAAACACGTTCTAGGTTACTCAATATACTAAGCTATACATGTATGTTTTAAAACGAATAGTCACCTCTGTTTCTTGACCAATGCGCTTCGTGAATGGTGCTTCAGCTGAGCAGGACATGCAGATTGAATTAAGTTTCACGACTTCTTCAGACAGAGGAATCAGACTCAAAACCTGGCCAAAAGCAGCCCTCTGGTAGGTACCGTCCAAGGCAGCCACGACAACCTTCTTCCCATTGTCACTCTGTTCCTCGCAAAACTCCACTATATCCGGGAACTAGAAGAAAAATATCAAAACATCACCATTCATGATCACCAAATGCTATTTTGAACACACCAAAACCACGGAAAACTTGTAGTACTGACACACATATAGATATATAAAGTCCTTGAACCAGGGTAGGTAGTTGTACCAGCAAAATCCTAAAAAACAGGTAGATTTTGGTACCAACCTTGTTTTTTTTTTCTTTCTTTTTTTGTATTATAGACCACGAATCTTGAGTATATCAACAAAAATGTTGACAAATAACCCAGTATGTCGAGAAAAATGTGATAACATGTTAGTTCTGGGAGCTGAGGTGATGTGTCTGAACTCCCAAAGGATCACAAGGAAACCTTTGGGCTGCAGGTACAACCTCGGGGGTAGTTACAAGACAAGAACGAACTGAAGTACTCCTTGCTTTTCTCATGTGCCTCATAAAGTTTGAGGTGATGCACAAATTGTCGCTATCAACGATGGTTTTAAGGCAAGGATGATAAATCCAACAGTGAACGTAATCCGATTCGATTCAGTTTCCGGGTTTATTTAAAAGAGTTTCAATCGATTCTATGTGATGGAAACTATTGAAAACGATACCAAACTCGAGTTTTGATGATTTGACAATGACCGACGTCAGTGACAACGACGATGACATCGTATTGTCGTTTAAGACAACTTTTTAAGATTTTATGATGGCTTCAGTAGATTCTGTGATGCAAAAATTATTAAAAACCATACCAAACTCGATTTTCGGATGATTTGACGACGATCGTCATCGCCAACGACAAGTTCCTGTCGTCGGATCGTCACGAAAAACTATACATCTAATTCCGGATGTCTAAAAAGCCTACCGACCAAATTTCAAGTTGATAGCTCCAAAATTGCGGCCTGTAGAGCAAAGTTTCTATGTCCCTCAACTTTCTGTAATTTAACCAAATAGGTACAGCAGTGTTAACAATTCACCCAGTTTTTTAACTCTGGCGACATGACACTACAATTATATATTCCATTGAGAGAATAGAGTTTAATTAGGGATAACACAATTTTGAAAGTAATTATTATGAAACTTAATGTACCTGAAGTACAAGATGAGGCAAAATCTTAATACTATCATCTGAAGCAAGGGATGTTAACCTCACATCCCAAGCTAGTAAAGTTTGATACTATTCTAAACGCCAACACAACCCTAAGCAATTATAATTAAGCTACAACCTAAGAACCCCACCTAAGCCACTCTTTTCAAATAATAGTTCAATTTCCTAATTTCTAGCGCTTCCGGTAACTGCATGCACACGCTCCCAAAATTTGCGTTCGCCCAAAGAGTCTATTTTTTCTCAGTGCCCCGGTTTGAACTTCCGTTCACTTTTACTGCCAGCTAGTAGCTTCTTTTACCGTCTTGTAACAGGCTTATTTCAGGGAATGAGCGGGTTAGAGTGTGATGTCCCTTCATAGTGTTCCTTGTGTAAATGCCCTTTCTGTTCATAGTTTCCAAATCAATACACCATTCTGCACAAGCACAAACTGCAATTCCATCAAGCATTTTCTCACGCTCTAGACGTCCGATCTCGCTCAAATTCGGAGGATAGTTGGGAAAACACGATTTGAGTATTCCATATCATTTTCAACATGATCGAATCATTAGTAGCTCCAGCGCATGCGTAAAAGTGAAATCCTTATAACAAGCTTAATATCCACCCAATTCTGTTGAAATTTTCGGAGAATGTGCGGGTTGGGCAGTGGATAGTCCCATATCAATTTCATTGTTCTCAAATTATTTTCTCTTATTATTAATAAGCATCACATATAAAATAGTATAGTGTTCTTACAAATTGTCCCTCGTCAATGCCGATCACATCATAATTCTCCACAAGGTGCGATATGTCACTTAGGTTTGAAGTGAGAATGGCATTTAGAGCCATTCCGTCGTGGGTTGCCACGGAATCAGTTGAGTACCGATTGTCATGAGTGTACCTGACCACCAAACACCTGTTGGCAAAAGTTAAATCACTTTAGGACGTAGGTATGTCACCACATGCCTTTTGAAGCATACACTTTTTTATCAAGTAAACTCCCCTCAAAGGCGGAGGAGCACACCATTAATTTGAGAAAATAAATGAATTAATTAAAGAAGTGGGGAGGACGCCCAGGTTTACCCTACACGGTACTTTTACGTTATACCCCCCCCCCCCCCCCCCCCCCCCCCCAAGTCAATTTGTCTTCAGAATAACGCCCGCCCGATGTTTCTAGGCATTACTTCTTACTTAGATTATGTTATGTAATACACATATATACACATCACACACACACACATATATATATATACATCATTCTGACCTACATGTCCAACTAATCTGTATTTTTACTAAGGGATTGACTACTTGATGTTATGTAATTTTGAGATGCGAGCACCCAGAACACCAACCTATACACAGCATTCTGATCTACTTGTGCGAATTCATGTGGAGGCAATCAAACCACAACCACACCAATTTGTTTCAACAAATCCTATCCGACATCAGCAACTTCTGAAAACACGGTAATTCTTTTTTTCCTTCACACAACTCGAAATTGTTACCAATTCTACGTAAATCTAAGTAAGAAGGAATGCCTAGAAACATCGGGCAGGCGTGTTGAAGACAAATTGACTGGGGGGGATAACGGAAAAGTACCCCTGACGCTAGGGATGAGGAAAGTTCCAGAAGGATCAGGAGGAACAATGGGATGAAAGGAAGTGCCCCTGTAAAATGACCACCAGTTCAAGTACGAACCCGTCAGGATGCGGAGCACCACGGAGCACTCCCACCGAGATGCCTAACTCGAGTAACTCTGTGGCACTTTTCCCGCACCATGACACGGTCGGGGCCTTGTCGGCCTTGACAGCAACGATATCCAGCTTTTTAGTAGGTACATTCATTCAGAAAAATTAGTGCCATTCAAAGAAATGGTTGCTTCTTGCCTTAAATTCTCATTTTTGTAATTAAATTTTTATAGTTGTTGACTAATGTATTTATGTTACGTAATTTATACTAAAGAGATTTTACATATTTTGAAAAAAAAGGGAATTTAGTGTGTGTCTGTTACTCATACTTTACCTTGTCTGTTACTGAGGATAATAAGATTTTTTGGTGTCTGTTACTGGGGGTCGAACCTCTTTTCATAATTGATTGATTGAAAACATAATTAACTAATCTAGAGGATTCAAAGCAGCCAAACTTTAGAAATGTTGTTGCATGAGAGAAAAATATCTGGAAAACTCTGAATACGAGTACTTTAAAAACTTTGGAAAATAGAGTTATCCAGAACGCGGGTGTCTTAAGCATGTCTGCAACTGGTGTCGTTGCCCTAATATGAAGTTTTTTTTATCAAGCACTATTCTTTAAAGAATCGTAATTAGAATTTCTTGAATGACAATGACAATGATCAACTTCAGAGTTGGTAAGTCACATTCAAATGAACGGAAATCAGGTTTTACTTCGTGCAACAACTAGGTAACTTGTACACATTGCCACATTGGTGAAATAATTTATTTTAAAAGGTATTTCATATTACAAGTCGACTTTGGTATATTTGTGTTGAAGTTAGGATGTGAAGGTACACTATAAGATTTTTAGACATTCAATTGGGACTCAACAATAATAACTAAAAGAGTTCGAAAATGGGTAGAAAATTTGATCGCCATTTTCTCAAAACTTCTAATTTCAAGTTACCTAGTTGTTGTTCTAAGCCCTCGACAGATATATATATATTCCAACCGCTGGATGACAAAGCGCTATCTGCTTGGCAACCGCATCATGACGTAGAATGCGGCCACCTGAGTCCTTGGACACTGCTGCACCACATGTACAGGTTTTCTAGAGATAGTACAGACACAAAGAGAGAGATAGTACGACTAGCAGATGAATCACATCAATACAATACGAAACAAATCACAATACTGCGTAGTTTTATTGAAAAAGAAAGTTATAGGTAAACATTCCTCATTCATAATCTTTCGTAACAATCTCACAAGGGGAGGCTTTAGGTGTAGGGGTCGCCGATGTTGACCAATTTGTTTCTGGCAATTCTACTTCGAAAAAAATTAACCCGTGTCCTAACGTTTCGTCCAATGTGCCTTTGGAACCAAGAAAAAAACCTTCAATTCAACAGAATGTTGACATTTGACCAATTCGCTCAATTTTTATAAAACCTATTATATATATATCCCTTTGGAAATAAAAAACGTGATACAACAATTTCTTCGTTTTCTGTTGTAGAAAACGGAAAAAATACTATAACTGGAACCGGTCAAATTGACCAAAGTATTGGATTAATTTTTCAAAATTCTACTTCTTTCTCAACCATTCACAGTGATTGTGAATCGCTCCCACGTTGAGAGGGAGATAAAAATTCATCACCGATTCCAAAAAGTCAATTTCCTTATACACGATAGGTAGTGTACTACTTGCCCAAGTCCTTTATTACCATCACGGACGTTTCTATAGTAAATATATTAGAGGTACCTACGCGTGTCTACTTGAACTCATGTGCCAAAATTAATTAGGTACTACATGCAGACAGCAAGTACATCTTACTTGTAGCCAGCCAAGTTGTATCTATGCACTCGACGTATGAGTTCTGATGTTTTTCCAGAAAACATAGGCCCCAAGACCACCTAAAAATTAATTATAAACAAAAGATTAGACTGTCTAAATACTAACTGTGTATTAGGTAAATAGCTCTATGAAAAAAACAGCAGTAGATAAATTCTTAAGCGGTTCGTAGAATGCAACTGGGCTCACTTGAAGCTTTCCTTTCTTCTTTAGTCCAGTCATGGTCAAACTGTTGTAATGCGAGTCTTTTGTCTTTCCAGAATATTATTTTTTATTTGTGCAGTAAAATGCAATGATCATAAAACACAAAAAAGGCACCAGTGATCGCGCCGGAATCAATGCTCTCGATACTTGTGATAAGGCTTATCACACGCACTTCCCGCAACTCGAGTTTGAGGTAGTGATGGCAAAAGAAAATCGATATTTTCAAAAAATCGATTTTTTTTAGTTTCAAACATCGATGTTTAGACATCGATTTTCGCTGTACGATATTTATCTAACATCGATGTTTTCATCCCAAACCATCGATTTTTTAACTCGCCGGAATAAAGCTTTCGAAGTCGAAAAATGGTCAACTTTGGACATCAATAGAACGTGTTTTATGACCTTTTTTAAAAAAAATAAAAAAGCAATCACAGTAGTTTAGACTATGATTTATTTAAATAATATCGTATTGCATTGATATGTTGAAAAATACACGCTCAAAATGGGACCGCGCAAAACCTTACAACGCAAAATACACACTGATTCTACCTCTGTTGCATGGTAATTGTCTGTCTGTCTGCCTGTTATGTTTCAAAACACCCAGGGGTAGAGAGGACTCTTAAATCAAAATTTTGTCTCGAGAATATTTAAGTATCGTAAATTTTAATATTATTATTTTTTTTTTTTTTTACTATACTAAATTATTGGTTTTTATTTTTTTAATTACATTTTAGGTTTATTATATTACCTTAAACACATAACATAGTGTGTTGGGTCTAAAATAAGTTATTGTACTTATTATCATTATTATATAACTTTGATTAATCTATTACTTTAGTATTTTCAATGCTAACAAATACAGCAACAAAATGAAATGATTGTTTTATTTAAACCCTTAAATGTTCGTTTTCAGAAACTACTATTTTGTAGCCTATTACCTTACTTTCTTTATATTAAATTCAAGTACTTTATATTTCTTTTAACAAAATTTGTCTTCTTCGATGTTAAAACATCGATGTTTTTAAAAATCGATATTTTGGGCTCAATTTTTGTATCCAATCGATTTAATGAGCTCGATACATCGATGTTTCCAAAAATCGATTTTTCATGAAATATTGCCATCACTAGTTTGAGGACTGTCTACCAGAACGCGCTGCTAAAAATGCTGTTGATGACATGGACTCATGTAACCAGTTGTGCAGTGCAAAGAAATGTGGCACTTCTGTCATGAGCCCACATAGCTCGTTGCAAAGCCTTCAACTGTAACGATAGGCAATTTGGTCGTATGGTATTCAATTACACCTCAGGTATGTAGTAATGTAGTACCTGTAGGTACCTAACTAGGTACCTATAAAATATCAAATTTGATTGAAAAATAACATCTAACTTAAGGAAACAAAGGCAGGCCTTTTGGTTTACAATTTTCAATGCCTAATATAAACCTTTGAATCGAGCAAGAAAAATTTCGCTTAAGGCACTGTCATAAAAGACGAAAAGTTCCAGTCATGCAGCTGGAAGAACTTTCATTCACTGAAGTTCCAATTCAGGTAAATTGGGTGTGTTGAATTGACATGGAATGACCCAGATATATGGATGGATATATGAAACATACACCCATCCTATCATGAGTTTCAGAAATTTATTTTCAGGGTGATTGCAAGACTTTCCCTTCACCCTTCAGGTTAAGTAAGGAAAGTAAAAAAAAAAATAAAATCCTCTTTTTGAATAGCAGATTATTATTTAGAATAATTTTTTTGCCTTTAACTAATAGTTAAAAATATCCTTTCACTCAAAAATAAACCTGACTGTTCTTGTGGCAACCGACCGCTTGTAGCATCGATGGGCTTCTGGTGAATATATGTACATCCTATATTCATTTGCTATGTATAGCAGCCTCTTTTCATTTGCCCCGATTTGCAGCATCCGCATAAGAACAGACAATGGGCCTTCCATATATGATTCTGAATGTACACTTGACTGACATTATGGATACCGGCAGCATTGCCAAATCTCTCTAAAAAAAACTTTACTTACCTTGCATCCCTCATGGAAGTCTCTTCTTCCACGGCACTCTGGGCTGCATTTTACATTGGCGCTCCCACCAAATCCATCCAATATAGGTATGTTACACTCCAGGAAAATAACTCTCACAGTCGAAGAGGTTTGATAACCCTGGTCTCATAGCTCTGATCGTTCGAGTGTTACAACTTCGGGAAATTTCCCGTAGTTATAACGACGCGAGTTCGAACTCTTGTCGAGGTATCAAATATTTTTGGGCGTTACAGTGGCGCAGTCGAAAAAGGACCCGAAATCATACAAAACAATAATTAATTAAATCCCTCTCGAGCCAAAATACTGTAAACATCACATATCCTGTTGTTCACACCTTTCACTTCCTCACTCACGAGTCAAAACACGCCGTGAAAATGACCTCGCTCGACTGCTGACTTGTTCCAGTGAGCATCTGTGGAGCCAGCGGCCTGCAGTTTCACTTCGTCATTCTTCCGACCCCAAACCAGCCGAGACGGCTGGTATTTGACTCTGGGGAAATGTTACGCTCCAGGAAAATAACTCTCACAGTCAAATCGTACGAAACAATAATTAATTAAATCCCTCTCGAGCCAAAAGATCAGAGCTATGAGGCCAGGGTTACCAAACCTCTTCGACTGTGAGAGTTATTTTCCTGGAGCGTAACAGGTACTTCTTAGGTTCATATGTAAAATTGTACTTAGATATCAGCTCTTGTAAATAAAACAAGTAAAGTGTAGTTGTTTTATTTAATTTCATTCATGAATCTAAATGTTCAAAAATCAGAAATGTTTAAAAATAATATTTATAAACTGTGCTTAAAATAAAGAGGGAAGAAACTATTATAAACGTTTTCTTAAGGGGAATTTGTTGACTTTCTAACTTTTTTTTAAGATTAGGATTACAGTCAATAGCTTGGGAGATACGAATAGTTTTATAAGAAAAAACGCATTAACACTCACAGTGACCGGCATATTCATAGGTATTATCTCCTCTCACGGATTTTTTTTTTTTTTTTTTTTTTTTAACTTGAAATTAAATACGAGTATTATTCTGTTTTGCCCTGCGTCATCAACGAATGGTACTTTTTCCAAAGCTAAGATACTGAAGCCCTCTGTACCTGTCTGGGGCTTCCCAAGACCCCCCCCCCCCCCCCCCTTTCAGACAAGGGAGAAGTTGATGAGTGCTCTGTTTCAATGAGTAGCCATACGGCTATGGCAGTCGGAGGCAAGGGCTGCTGAGCGTGTAGCCACATGGCAATGTACGTACAGGGTGGCCCCCAAATGGAAATTTTCTATTTTCCTGACCGAAAGTCAGATTTCCCTGACAAAAAATATCAAATTCAAACTTTTTTTCTCGTCATTTTATTGTGCCTTTAATGCTTTTAAAACAAAAATCGTACAGTTAAAATAAAAATAAAACAGACTACTTTAATGTAGTCTACTTATATCAAACAGTTTCATTAATATTAAGCAATATTAAGCAGGGGTGCATGCAAAGCGAGGGTCGTAACACCCTCGAAGTGCTCAAATATCATAATAATTTAATCTTTCTAAATGTAATACGATAATTTACCCATACAATCATGCTGCATAACTTTTTATTTAATAGTTTAAGGTCTCTCGATTCGTGATCCGAAGCTATTTGTTGAAGTACATTTTTCCTTACATGGATTTCTTAGCTCTGGGGATAATTAAAAATTTTCGTCCAACAGCAAAAAATGTCACACTTTTTGTCACCTACTACCTACAACTTCATAATTTCCAATCCCACAAAAATCGTTCGTTGGAAAGTTGCTCTGTGAATTTATAACACATGACTACATTCCAATGGGCCAGTTTCCCCCTCCTTAACCCTCCTGAGAAGTACTACCTTATGTATACTAACCAGTTTTGGGACCCTTACTGGATCAATTCACTCTCTGCTGGTTTTTTCCCCTTAGTTCAATACTCAGTTGATTTTTCTCACAAATAGTTTACTCTAGGTGATGTAGTTACTAGGGAAGCCAATGGCATATCCCTTCACTTTTTATGTGCGTGTAGCGTTGTTACTTTTGAACAGTTTAACCACAACTCTTGATAATTATTTTTGAAATAATTTTGATAATTAAACTATGAAATAATATGTACCTATTATGATAAAGTACGCTATTGAAGTTTGATTGTTTAGGAGTTATAATATACCTAAAAACGCTTTAAATGATTACACCAAGTTTTGATTCAAAAAATTCCCTGAAGATTCCAGGTTTTCCCTGACTTTTCCAGTCGGGAGCCACCCTGTCGTACTGAGTGATTAAAAAAAAACTGGAATTTACTACCACGCACTTGACAATGGTCAAGAGTAACTTTTTTGTTGCATTGGACGTGTAAAAAACCAGTCATGCAGCATGACCCCATGAGCGAATTTTTGAAGAAATCTTCGACATTTCAGTCGCTATTGACCGATTTTTACAACTAGCAAACGGCATTATTTCAATTTTTGACTGATTTTTCAACTTTGAAATTTTAGAAAACTTGATACATATTCTTATAGGAAATTTTACGCTGATTCCGAATATACCACATGTTAGTATGCTGAAAAAATTATTTCGCACAACAAATCACAAATAACAGGCTATTGTGAAAATTGTGACTACATTTTTGAAAATTTCAACCCGAAGATGTAATCCGATCATGCTGGCCAACGAACTTGAACTTTCGTTTTGTGTCCTTAACATTTTAAAATTTGTTTGAAGTTTCTAGCACAATTCTACGGACAGTTATCGTCTGGAATGACACATACATACATACATACATAAAAAAATGCGTTAAACTTCAGAATATGATTCAGAATAGCCTGAAACGGATTTCTGCATAAAAATTTTTCAAAAATTCACATTCTACAAATTTTGAGGCGAGAGCAATAGCTTAATTTTCTTCAAAAATTCGCTAAAACACTTCTCGAAGTTTCTGGACCTTGTCGCCAGTAACCCAGCATAGAGAAGCGGCTGTGCAAATTGATTGTGGGTGATTCAGAATTATGCGTTAATAGGATGAGTAAAGGAAGCGAGAACCGGTAAATTTTATATTTATTAATACAGAAGGTAAAAAGTGTAAATAATTTGCACGGGGTACAGGCCATGTATAGCACCAGTTCTGCTATGTCCTACAAGGATCCAACTGTAAGCAGTAGGTATGGTTGTTGCCATCAAGGCGCCACAGGTAGAGAGAATCATGTTTCTGAGGTAACTAGATACTCTGTCGTCCACTTCATCGTGTTGGAAGCTATTCAACGGCTTTTCCCTTCTTGATCCTGGTTCGGAAACTCCAAACTTTCAAGCGTTCTACCGACACTTCTATCTAGTGTCTTCTTGGATGAGCGTGAGGACGGCACCAACCAGATGAATTGAGCCGGTAACCAACACCTGACATTCCTCGTGGATGTTATCAAGGAAGGCGATTGTCTCTTCGACGGAGTAAAATGCTCGACTTCGGTCCTCCCCAACGTTGTAGAGGCTCCGCCATACTTCAAGGTTGTGGCTTATAACTTTTTCCGCGTCAGAGCTGCTCACATTCTTGTTAATGATATCTGTAAGGGTTAAATGAGAAGTTAAATTTATGCCTATAGGGACAATACCACAAGAAATTATCTTATTCTGGAAGGAAGAAGAAACAGAGACTGCTTTCAGGTTTTTGCGAGCGCATTCGGGAGATACGATGCCCCCTTCCTCAGGCTCTGTAATTTATTTCACCATAGTATGAGTTACACTATAATAGAACATGACTTCTGAATTAAAAAAAATTTTTTTTAAATGACAAACAACCCCCCCTCCCCCCAGTCACTTTATTCTCCAAACAATCAACAATAGTAGGTAAATGATCTGCTCATCAATAAAAATCTTAATAACAAACGTTTGTTACTTCTTTTTGTTATTATCTGATTATAGAACCCATTTTTTCTTTTTAGAATTTAAGCCCCATTTCAACCGGAAGGGTCATTAACGGCAATCAAAAAGGGGTGTCAAAAGGACACTGCAACGAGCACGATTCTAAGGGGAGCCATGCTGATTGCCATCACGGACTCCACTGGCAGATCGGAGGGGGAGAAATAATAATAACCCGCAAAACGAGACATCGCTGCACTCTGCCTTAAGGGATACAGCGATGACCACTTTGTAACCCCTACAGCGGATAAAAATACCATGTAATAAAAACTAAACTACGACTAGATGATCCTTACAAATACATAAATAATATCGATAAATGTATAATAATAAATAATATACATCCCAGTTAAATAAAGGTATGACTAGGTGTACATAAATAAATAAATATATCACAGATCAGAATATCACAGAGTTCGTTGGCCAGCTTTTTTTTAGCACATTAAATTGGTCACATGTCAAAAAATGTGATTAAAAAAATCACTAAAAATGGCTTAAGACGGGAGAAAATCGTTGAATTTATATTTTAAGCAGACTCTTGGTCAAAAGAAGTTATTGACAATGAACTAGAACAATAAAAATTGTCTGAAGAAATTATGCTATTAAAAAAAAAAAAAAAAAAAAAAAAAACATTAGGTACTTAATATTTGTCAAAAAATAGATAAAAATACAAAAAAACTATAAATCTAAAATATTTTTTGAATTGCTGAAAATTCTTTAGAACAAGTTTATTTGCCATAAAATCGGTAGTGAACATTTCCTTCTTGATTAAAATCCTGAATTTTCAAAAAAATTAACGTAATAACGTACGATAATTTACGAAAATTTGCTCATACGATCATGCTGCATGACTGGAACTTTCATTAAATATTTCTTATGTTCTACCAGTATTGATGAGATTGATGGTGCGGGGAAACGAACTGTAGGGCGAAAAGGGGTGACCCAATGTACTAACAAGGGGAAAATCATGTAAACTACCGTGTTCCTTAGGCAGTGTCCTATGTGGCTCTGCCACAAGCGTCAAGCCGCGCGTTTTAAACGAGCGTTGGCGCGTTGCCGCGTCATACCGAAAAAATTGTGTCCTGCGTGAAAACGCAAAAACGCTTCACAGTTTAGCGAGCATCACCTGTTCTGTTCTCATCACCTGCGTTTTTCAATTTGATTTTGCATTCATGCCGTCGATCAACATGTTTGAGGCTGCTGACCAGCTCAACGGCTCTTTTGTATTATTTAGCTGAAAATAATAAAAAGAGGAGACCAGAGGAGGAAATATTTAAAAGCCGGAACAAGTTCGGTGAATTTCATCACTTATACTCCAAATTGAGGGAGAGTGAAGAGCACTTTAAATCATATGCAAGAATGACAGTAGAAACTTCGATTACATCGTGAACAAAATTAAGCAAGAATTTTATAATTTACTTTCAACAAGAATTTTAATTCATTACAATGATTAAAAAAAAAAACAATATTTGATAGAATCCAAAAGTTTGTTTGTACTGCAGAATTTAAGAAAATTTCAAGAAAAGTTGCTCAAATTTCAAAACAACTAAACATAAATATACTCAGAACAATCAATAAATTTCCTTACGTGAGCATGACTGAAACCCTCGCATTTTGTTTTCACTATTGTTTAGAAACACTAGACAATATATTGTAATTTTCTTCGAAACTGGGCATCTCCCAATAAATGTGTATGATAAATGTAGAACTGGCCGTTTCTATTTCTGCTAACTCCATTATCACAGAAGAAAACGTGCGGAAAAAGTACGAAAACAAGTTCAAAATGTCTAAAGAGGTTAGAACGTTTGACGCGCGGTGGCCGCGATAAAAATCAAACTTGTTTGAAAATCAAACCGAAGTGTTCAACGCCGTCGCGTCGCCGAGCGAGCAGGGTCACGTGACAACTTCCGCGGATTTCATTGGTCCACCGTCTGAATGTGTAAACGCCCGAACGCGACCGGCGAATCCACTCCACGTAGGACACGGCGTTACCTTCCCGTTGTGCTCGTAGCGGCGGACCTTGTTAGTTTGGAGCCCCATTCATTACTAAAACTATAAAAATGTAGGAAAAATAAATAAAATATTGTGTTACGTGAATGTAAAAAAGGCAAATAACCTATCAAACGACGCTGGTGAGGTAAACAAACGTAACAAAGTACGAACCTCGCGGGATTTTCTTTGACTCGACTGACAAGTTGTTGGAGCAAAAAAGGGCAACGTCAATATCGCATGCAATAAACGCTTTCAAGAGGTTCAGAGGGCTTCTTCCATGAGTCGCATTGAATACCAATACTCGTCTTCCATTTCTAAAATGAAAATTAATAAAATAATGGAGAATTATACGAACAGTAATATGAATATAACGTAAATGTTCATAGATAACTATACAAATTAAAAATCTGCATATTAGATTATTATATAACGGTTATGTAATCGTTGAAGAGTAAGATCAGATATTTCCATGGATTTCCAATTAGTCACATGGCGGACCAGTTAGGTAATGCATACGGGTATTTGCATGTTGGGTTTGGTAAAAAATGTTCGATTTTGGGTTTTTATTGTTTTATTAACTATATGACAAGTCATTTTGGCGCAAGAATTTTGAAAATCCGATCGATAGAAGTCAATCGATTTTTTTAATTTCAAGCTCAAAGTTGGTTTTATAGCCTTTTGAGGAGCGCAGAGCCCTCAAATGGAAGGATACGTCTGTATTTCATGCAGATAATTGTATAAAATGAGTATTTTATTCATAAAATGAACTCACAAAACTAAATATATTAGTAGGTACCTAGATACGTAGGCTATGTAGAGAAGTAGGTATGTAAGGCGAGTTATCTGCTTCGGCAATGTTTGGAGCTGAACAGAGTGGCCAAGGCCTTTTCCCAGTGGAAACTTTCTTTTTATTACAAGAAGAAAAATCGGCACAGAAAAAAAGGTACTTATGCATTATATGGGGGCCACTGTTTTCAGAGCCCTGAGGTTGTTAATAAGTGGGTTTTGCTTAGGTTATTGGTCTGTATGCTGGCTTCGCTCCCATCTTAAAAATCAAGATTGGCTTCTATTAGTAAAAATTAAGATTAGCTGGATGTGTAGACTGTAGACATAGACTTACAAATCAATAGCCAGATAGGTAGACTGTGCTCAGACCAATTATTGATCAGACCAACGCAGTGCTCTAAAAATAAACTAACCAGTGACAGACGTCATACGTTCGTACGTTCAGATACGTTCCAGTAACGACCTTCATACCATGTCTTCCCACCCATTCCAAAGTTCGTTTTCATGTTTCCTAACAACCACCGCAGGGGCCTCAATGGTGGCCTCTGTATAATGCATAAGTATGGAGAAAATCTAAAAATAAAACTGGTGCACCGCAACTGCAAACTGAAAACCCAGTAGAGAGGGTCAATAAGGTTGAGTTGAGAAAAACGTTGCAAAATCTAAAAGAGAATCAATATTATGCCTTCAATTTGTGGTACCCAAGTAACCTAAGAAACTGTAGAAACCTTGAGAACAATTGATAGAGCATCGATTACATCTGCATGTTAATCATTATAAAATAAACAGCTCTCCTGTAAAATCGTGTTTTTTTTTTTTTTTGTTAGAAATGACCCGTTTACTCCCAAACAACTGGACCAGTTTTGATTGAAAGGATTCCGTGTGATTGTCTAACGCGGATGCGTATTTAATGCAATGGATTTTTTTAAAAACGTTTTTCTTTCTTTTTTTGAACGAATAAAATGTGATTTTTTCCTTGATTTTTACAAAACCCATTGCCCTAAAGTCGTATAAATATCTCATTGTTGTGCAAAAATATGGAGTTGAAAGTGGTTTTTGAGAAAACGGGTCTTTTGTGTCAAAATCCTGTGGCCAGTTGAGTATTTGAGGCGACTCAAAATTTTACCTACTCGTCAGAATTTGACCAAACAGAAATCGACAAACAGGTTATGAAAAATACACACCACAAGAAACGTTTGAATTTCATTCAAACCACGAGTTTACAGAAAACCAACATGCGAGCATTCTTAAGGGCTCATGGCAGTTCTGAAAACTGGGGTTAGTTTGGCCATATTCAGAGAAAATTTCTGTGCTCATGTTATTCGATTTTTGAAACCAATGCCGTACCGTAGAACTGTTGGAAAAGGGAGCTGTGCATCTCGTATTACCACGTTGACTGCTTTTAAGGCCTAAAGTGAGTAATTTTTAAACGTTGTGTTATTTGTTCTTTTAATACTTTACAAAATGGATATGTTAAATGAAATAGACTATTTCAATCAGTTTTTTTTTAAATTTATTTTCAAGCAAGTACTTTAAAAGTACTTTAAAAAAACACCTACCTATGACATTTCTTCATGTTTACCCAAACATAAACTCAAATGATGATGTAATTATTTAGGAGTCATGTACTAATAACATGATGGTAAACTAACTTGGTGGCTGCAGTGTTGAACCAATTCGCACAGAGTTGTGTGCTTTCGATTGTATGAGCGCCATCTAGGTAAAACCTGTGACGCCCCCTTTGAACAGTTTGAAACCTCCCTCTCCAAGTGCATCCGAGGATCCCATGCATCGTTTTGTCATCAAGGTCTGTTGCCAGTTCCGAGAGTTGATCTGAAAGTATCACATAGGGTATTTGCATATGAATCAAGATGCCCCTAACTACTCACTTTAAATGTACCTATAGATAAAAGTTGATTGGAAATTTGATAATGGAGGATTCATAAGGAAGAATCAAATCATTCACAAGACGATAATCCAACAATACCTACTGCATTTATCTAAATAAATTTTACAATAATGACATGATAGAGGTAAATGTGTTAGATGGTTTTAAGACACATTATCAGTAACGTGTCGTAGTACATAGCATGCCAGTGGAGAAACTAGCCTATCTCTGTAATGAGGGATAAATATCAACGTAGTTCATCTCACATCGCTAAGGGTTCATTTAGGTGCTACCCAACATATTTTCAGTTTGGAACTTGCTTAGGGGCCCCATTATGCCTTTGGTCTAGAAAATGCACCTTTGGGTGCAAGTTTGAATTTAAACTAGATCAATATCTAAGGAGCCCAAATATTGAGTATTTGTATTTTGGTAATAGACAAATCAATCATATTGCAAGATTTGTTGCTACTTATGGTAGCAGGTACAGAGTTGATGTTATTTACAAATAATTGCTACCTCCATGCAGGCCACTAGGGATGGAAGAAGGAAGGAACTTAAAGTCGAAGAACATAATGGCATGCTAACGTTTTTACTCCGAGAGATAGTGGGAACATCACGGATTTATAAGTCAACGACTGGATGAAAAAGTAAGTCAAATGATGAATGGATGAGGGGGGGCCTGATGACGGGTGTATTATAGTAGCGCAACGTGAAGACACACCTGCTAGTGTTTGACCCATTCCATGCGGCGATAAAAATCACCCCCCAATGAAAATTTGTTGTACCCATAAAGGTCACATAAGAGGCCTGTTTCATCATTTCTCTTTGTAACTTCGTCATATATACGTGAAATCCTAATTGTATCCCTTTTTTTCGAAATGAAGAGGTCATCAGCCACTTTTTTTGAATCTTCGACAGAAATAGAGCTAAATTGCAGCTGGTCCAACATTTGAAGAAAAAAAATCAATTTTTTTGGTAATTTTTGTGCTAGAATTAATTAATCAGACTTTTACTTGTATTGGAAATTATTGTTTATTAATTCAATCACTTAGGAGAATACAAATAATGTTCTATTTTGTTCACGGGGAAATAATAAAAACGCATTTTTGTTGTTAGATTTGGGAGGTAAGTGCAAAACTCGCAATTATGGTTGAAAAAATATTGCATTATTTTGCAATAGGAAATTGTAATCATTTTTTATAAACTAGATACAAATCAGAAAAATGTGTATAATAAAGATAAAAAGAGGTAAAAACGTCTACCAAATTGATTGTGGCACATAGCTTCCTCGTTTACCTATCATGAATGTATAGACCATTGAAAAGTTTTAAATGATCTTGAAAAATTCCATAGAGGAAAAGAGTAAATCAAGAAGTAGCGTGAAAAGTCATATTTGGTCAATTAAGAAACGAAAAAAAAAAAAAATGATACTCAATGTAATTTACGTTTGCGCATGCGCAGAATGACTGATGAGTTGAGAACAATGAAATAGGGACCATCTACAACCTAAACCGCGCATTCGCTGACAATTTCATCAAAATCGGATGAAAACTGTGGAAATTAAGGTCATTACAAGTATTTCACATTGGCGCATGTGCAGTAGCTGTTAATGATACAATCGATTTGAAATTGATATGAGGTAATCAAGGCAAGTGAAATTGATATGAGGTAATCAAGGCATCTTCTTCCAACTATCATCCAAATTTAAGCGAACTCGAACGACTAGAGTGTGAAAAAATTGAGCATAATGGAATTGATGAGAGCTATGAAACTGATAGGAGACCGTTTACCCCCTAGCCCACACATCCCCTGAAAATTTCATCCAAATCGGATGAAAACTGTGGAAAATAAGCACATGACAGACACACACACACACACAGAAACGGAACCAAAGTTGTTCAGAATGGTCTAAAACGTATAATGCGAGTGGACATTTTGATTTTGGAGACCAAAAATTTTTTTTCTCCCGAAAGTGAAAACAATGCTTCCACTACCTTTAGGTAGACTCGGAAGGAAGAAGCACAATCTGGTAAAGACACATCTGATGAAGCTCCTCAAGGTTAATTCACACCCCCACGGATTCTCACCATAATTATTTCGTTATCACAAAAAAAAATTCACTTGAAAATATTTCGGCAATACTCCAAAAATCCCTTGTAAACTTCGGGAATAATCGCGTGAAGAACGCCTGCCCACTTCACGAGTTCCAGCGACGGACTGAATGAACTTTGACATGAACGAACCTTATGGGGTGCACAGTGGTGGAAATCGAGAAAAACCTTGCCAAAACTCAAAAAACGAAACTGCAAGCAAAAAAAAACATAAGTCATTGGACTGAGATCTCTACCATGTGGAGAAACCAAAAGCAAAAGCCAAATTAGCCGCCCGAGTTTCTTAGGTGTACAGCGACTGTTCAACATGACTCCGTTCACCTCGCATTTATTTCATAGTTAAACAATCGAAAGAGAGCGTTTTGTCAGTTCGAGACCAACACTCTTGTCAAGAAGTTTAAGACAAGTTTTTGGGATGGATACACTCACTAGAAGTATTTGAACATATTAGGAGGCAGACATTTTCCAACCATTATCAAGTGTTAAAAAATAGGTCGAACTCTTGGGCTTTTTCTTGGGTTTTTTGTTAACTCCAATGAACTAAAAAAGTTGCGAGTTGGGTCGTGTTGAGTGATTTTTTTTCGTAGCTTGGCAAACTATTTGGCTTTCAGAATCCGTTTGGATCAGCTGCCAACACTTGCCAATTGGGAAGTTATGTCGATTTTTGTGATTCAAAAACATAAAAATAAGAAGTACTGGATTTTGGAGAAAAAATGGAAATTACTTTTTTTGTAGGTTCTGCTTATGGTTACCACATTTTGTGTTTTATTGCGTCAGAAAAAACGAAAACTTAAAGGCACCATCACCTCCAGCAAATCTCAAATGGACCGGGTCCGATCCTAATCTTAGCCCAAAATTAGTCTATGCCATGAAAACGACTGGTCCCAGAATTTATATTTTCATTTTTTGATATTTTTCTCATGTTCAGCAAATCGTAAAACATTAGTTCAGGGCTTTTGAGAGTTTTCGCCAGGTTTTTTGCGATTTTGACTTCTGTGCACTGTCTGGTATCCAAATGAAGAGTCTTGACCTCACATAGGCCCTAAAAAGTCTTTCACCACGCCAAATGGCAAAGAAAGAGCGACCCTCTACGAGGTAGGCTTGACCTCAAGAGGTCATCAGTATGGGAGGAAGACCACCATAATCCCTTTAGAGGTCATCCGCACAAAATGGGTTAAGTGAACAATATAGATTTATGCAATGTTATCCCAGCGAAACATAGTAGTTGTCTGTTGTGAATCTGTTCCCAATTCCGAAGTATTGATTTGGACTGTTGACTATCCGACACAGCACATTATATAATAAAAGGTTTATTATTTTTTCAATTGAGTATGATCGTAGTTTTAGTTGGCTTGCGTACGTCATAAGGCCCGTCCAGACTCCTCGGCGTGTCCTATTTCGAGTTGCCACAACCTATACTTCTATAATTATATACGCATGTTTATATTTCTCGATTTGAGCTCCTATCTATTCAAATAATTATTGCCTTAATAATATCATTATCTAAGTACGTACGAAACGTCGAGAGGATATGTTATTAAATATGCGTAGGAAAAGTATTGGTATTAACACACAAATATGACCTAGAAAAAAACATATATTCATGCCTCGAAAAAGACACTTTTTCACCTATTTTTGGCTCATAGCACCCATGGGTGTGGAGCGATCGAGCTGGCGAGAAGTTAGGACCAACTAGACCCCAAGTGGAGTCTATGTGCGAAAGAACGGATTTTTTAAGTCAATTCTAAGGCCTTTTATGGCCCGGACGGCGGACGGACATTGCAAATTTGGATTCTACACACTTTGAAACGTAAAATAACAAAGTTTGAGGGGGGGTTATAAAATTTTTTTGCTATACGATCACATAGGCTTATTATTGAAAATAATAAACCAAAAAGCAAGCAGGTACAATTCTATTCTTGAAACCAACTTTTTGGGCAACCTCTCCTCCACTTCATCCAAGATTCGGCCAACTGGATGGCAAGTGAAGCGTTTAAGCAGTGGGTCAACGTAAGTTTAGAAACATCCAGATCATAGGTTTCCAAGGGTGGTGCCAAGTTGAGCTTTGCCTGTGAATAGAAATGATAATGTTTTCAGCGTGCGTGTGTGTGTTTTCAGTTCTCAAAAAATATACTCATATTACTCATTGGTTAGATAACCCTCACGTATAGATCTCTGGTCTACCATAATCCCAAAGGGGACTAATCCCCTTCCCCTCCATGAATAGGTCACTGGCCTAGCGGCATTTAACCACAAATGGAATGTAATTGCAGTGCGACGGATTATTAGAATACATGATGTACACAAATGCGTATCAACAAAACTGATTTAGTGAAAAATATCGGTACCAGTTGTATATGCGATCTCAGCGCACCTTCAACCTCCCATATGCGATCTCAAAGCTCTGGTTGCGATCTCAACACAAAACGCCAAACTTCGGCCTTTCACCTTCCTTATCTCTCGGTTCCTTCTCTTTCCATATCGCCAGTAAGTGTCAAGTCAGTATCCAGTGTCCGGTCATCCAGTGAAATGCTCCTCCACGAATTATATACGAAGAAGCATGCCACATTCGATTCAGACACATCCCATGACGATGATGTGTATGATATTCAACGGAATTATGACACAAGAGAACAAGGGCCACGGGTCTTCGGTATGTGTTACAAGCAGGCAGACATTTTAGAGCGTCAGTATTTCATTGTAGAGAAAAGGGACAGAAGGACGCTGCTGCCAATAATCGAAAACGGGAACAAAGTTGTTTCTGTGATTTATTTGGACAAGTGGAAGGCCTACAGTACGCTTAGCACCAAGGGGTATAACCACAAGACAGTAAACCACTCAGAAAATTTTATCGACCCACTTACTGGAGCTCACACTCACACCACAGAATCTTGTGGAGGCACGTAAAAGCGCGTTATGATATACATTTCCAAGTGAGATTGCATACTGAGTCCAGACAACGTGTCGCGTTGATCACAGGTTGAACTGAGATCGCATATACAACACTGGTACCGAAATATCCATCAGAGAAACCAAAACAATGAACAGCTGATCGCAAGGTCAGTGGCTTCTGTGCCTGAAAATAGTCCTGCAACCATTCAACTTACAATATGGAATAACAACAAAATTACAGGAAAGCTGTCAGCAACTCATGATGAAATTGTAAATAAATCTTGAGACCATGTTCAGATTTCCTTCAAAACTTGAGCGATTTTTGGTATCAGGAGCTCAAAACTACGTTAGTGCAAGCGCACTCTACTAATTGTAAAACGAACTTCTACAAGCTGTTGATAAGATTTTATAGCCCGAATGAGTTTCATCACGATGCGCAAACCCCAAATCCTTGAAACAAGCATGGTTTCTTCAGTCTTACAGATTCTACAGTTAAAACCGTAGATGAGTCCCAATGAACTTCATCACTGCCGACCCATTGGTAGTTTTAGAACATGCACCAACGTGACATCTATAAAGTTACGTCATGAATATTTTTTGAGATTATTCAACACATTTCAATGACTTATACATTCATGGTACGGATAGGAGGAAGCTATGTGCCACTCCCAACTTGGCAGACATTAATTTCATCAGATTTGGCAAAACAGTTTTATTTAACGTTTTGTCTATGACAATGAATTTTATGTATGCATAGAAGCCGTCGTTTAATCCCAAATCATGGTCAATCCTTGAAAATTCCTTCCAGTTTTAAGCGGTGTTTGCTTCCGTCTATTAGATTGAATGTGTTAGTACCCAATTAAACAAAGCTGACCCGACAAATGAAAGAAGTATTCAAGTAAATGTACATTGACGCATGCGGCTACTCTCATAATTGTCAGATGGTAGCGAAATCAATAAGAGAAAGTCTAGAGACTAATTCGCATGGACCCAAAAAAGTTTGATAAAAGTGGACTATAATTTTGCACAATTTTTGCACAGACCAACAGAACCAAATATACAGACACCAACCATAATAATATGTAGATAGACACAGAACCAAAATTCCCGCTCAGATACAAAAGAAACAATAAAAAAATTCGAATACCTACCTACAAGCAATATTATCGTAAAAACCTAATAAGTTATAAGGTTTTTACATAAATACATAAATCAAGAACTTTAACATGGAGATACATATAATATGTTTTTGGGCCATGTTTGTGAGAGAGAAGGGGGTTCTTGCGAAAATGGCCTTTCACATTTTTGAAACGGGAAAGCTAATCAACAACTTCCACCGGTTTCGTAGAATGTATTATGATTTTCCAATAACAACCGATCCAAATAATGGTTTACTAGTATTGAACGTGGTAGGTAACAAGGTAACCGCTGTTGGGGTTTTATCTTATCACAGTTGCAACAATGTCATCCACTGAATGTGTGAGACGTCTGCGCGAACATGAAGAATTTCGCTACATGTTTTGTTGGAAGGGAAACGACAGGTTTATTCATAGCCCAAAAAACATATACATGCTTCAATGATTTTCTTGCTAGCAGAGAAATTTGGGTTTCCTTATCTTCCTCCTACCTTTTTCTCTTCTGCTCGTTCCATAAGAACTTGAAGTGCACTTGGCTTGTGATTTGGCACAGTAAAGACGACTGAGCCCGGTTTTATGATGCCGGCTTTTTCCCAAGCAATTTTTTCAATAGTGTCACCCAAGATTTCAATGTGATCAAGGCCCAATGATGTGATCCCCACGATTGGTGTTTTCCTGTAACGGAGGGCTCTTAATTAATAATCGCTCTGTTATATCAGAATTCGAATATTTCTCAACTAATTTCAACGTACTACTTAGAAGTTTAAAGGCAGTGGATTAAAATATGAAATACGAGAATACAGCTCGGATGTACTAGTAAGAAACAATAAAAACGGAGTTTTACCACCGCGATCAAGATGTAAAGAAAAAGTGCTTACATTTCGAATTACATTTCGCTTAAGAACGTCATCAGGAACTCTGAAAGCAAAACTGGAGTGTTCGGGCTGTCGCCTTCCTTACCTACCAATTTACATATAACAATTTTTAAGTAATATGAATGTTACAACTAATCCCTAAGTTCCCTACAATAATTGTACGTTAAAGAAGTCTTAGTATCCGCTAACCTCAGCACATTTGTGCAGTCAAGCTCACCACCAATTCCAACTTCAATTATTGCTACATCAACTTTCTCTTCCATGAAAACGTAAAATGACATCACAGTAAGGAATTTGAAATACATCGGCATGTCGGTTTCATGTTCCTGGAAAGAGAATTAGTAAAACTGAAAACTATTCACACAAAAAGAAGGGATAGGATGGCCATCTAAATTGATGAGTTTTGTTCAAGTTAACCCCCACTGTCACCAGCATAATGACCTAAAAACATGGACGATATCACTCACAATGAATGACAGGAAAAGTGGGTTTATATAGCTTTTCGCAGTCTAATTAAACATTTCCCCAACCAAATTCAAAATTTTACCAACCAAATTCAACATTTTCCCAATCAAATTCAACATTTTCCCAATCAAATTCAACATTTTCCCAATCAAATTCAACATTTTCCCAATCAAATTCAACATTTTCCCAATCAAATTCAACATTTTCCCAATCAAATGCAACATTTTCCCAACCAAATTCAACATTTTTTTCCAATCAAATTCGACATTTTCCCAATCAAATTCGACATCTTACCAACCAAATTCAACATTATTTTCAAGATCCACAAAAAAGTAAGGAAAATAAAGAATAGTTGAGAAAAATAAAAAACAGCAAAATAAGTTGAGGAAACCTCTCATTGAATCAGTTCAGTGCGTTGATAACATCTCTTTCTTTAGCACTTACTTCAGTAAACCGGGCGAAAATGCCAAGGGGGTCGATTACATTTCATGTATTTCGAAAATTCGGTTACATGATTTCGCTGTTTAATTTTCTCAACTATTCATTCTTTTTTTTTTTTTTTTTTTTTTTTTTTTTTTTTTTTTTTTTTTTTTTTTTTTTTTGTAGGAAGTAATTTGAATTTGAATGGTTTAATGTTGAATTTGTTTGGTAAAATGTTGAATTTGATTGGGAAAATGTCGAATTTGCTTCGGAAAATGTTGAATTAGATTGGGAAAATCTATGCAACTAGTTTGTTTTTTCTTTTCTTTTTTCAAGTAATCAATATGTACATTAATAACTGTATTGTCTGCCCTACAGTAGTACTATTGGCCCATCAGTGAAACTCAGAGGGGAACCATGACGGAGCAAACCTGATCAAACCCTGAAGGAGACAAAATCAAATTTAAAACAAAAACAAAAAAGGAGCAAAATTATTACACAAAAGTTTATTAGTTCTGCATTACATAGCCCTTTTATGCAGATCACTGGTCTATAATTATTAAACCCCGTATATACCATCATCGAAACTTAGTGCTTTGCTTCTCTTAAACTCTACAGCTCCAGGATCCCACAATTTTACGCATTTTACTAAATTTTATAAAAAATGTGAATAAAAATGAAAATAAAAACACGGTCAAAAAGGAAAGAGATTAGCCTAGCCTCAGAGGCCCTCGGCTGATCGTGCGCCTTCGAGCCTCGTAATTGTTTTCGAGGTGTCCCAAAAGGATCTTCATCTGAATTTCAGCACCGTAATTCGATTAAGAAAGAAATTAGCCTCAGAGGTTCCAGAGCTGATCAGAGCCCCTCCATAATTTGCAATTGTATTCTAGATGTCCCAAAGGAGCTTCATTTTAGATTTCAGCACCATAAGTCGAATAAAAAACAAATTATGCTCAGAGGTCCTTCAGCTGATCAGTGCACCTACGCGCACTGAAATTACATTCTAGATATCCCCAAGGTGTGTTCAAATAAAACTAGCCTTGAAACCATACTTCAACTACCCTCTAATTTTGAGTAGATTAGGCCATTAGAATCATTTCAGAATGTCATAAAACGGATTTCTATGAAGAAAATTTTCGTTTTATAAATTTTGGAGCCTTTGAAAAGGCTCAATTTTCTTTGTGCGTACAATGGCAAGGGATTCTCAGACACCTATTCACAACGTTACACACTATTCACCGAATTCTCTTTGATGTACCTACCAGGAACTTCATGCCATGGGCCACTCCCCATTTGGCGAATGGACAAAGGCTGTTTTCCTCACCTTGAAAGCTCGTCCACATCAAAGTGAATATCGTGCCTTGGCCTACCTCAAATGGGTCTCCGAACAAGAGAAGCTCGAGGTAGAGCGCAGCACGTAAACAAGGATCTTACCGATTTGCTCTTGTTTTGTTCGTCCACGAGTATAAAGGCAGTCGTGACAGAGACAAGTAATTTTTGATTTATATATTAATAATATAATTCTCATTTTCGACCAGTATTGATGAGATTGATGGAGAGTGGAGAATGAATTGTAGAGCAAAAAGGGGTGACACAAGGTATCAACAAGGGGAAAGTCGTTTGATTGTCGTGTCAACCACCATGTTCCGTAGGTAATTCGCCCCCTTGCTGCTAGCGGCGACCTTGCTAGTTCGGAGCCTCATTGATGTGTACAGGGCTTTTGGGTTCAAGAAAAACTCTCGCAAGTAAGGTTTGATTTAATCGGCCTAGGTATCACCGTTTGCAAAAGCACTGTCTTCAAAGAAAGTAAAGACATGAGTTCGAACTCTGGAGGTATCTAATACACAGGGTTGACAATTTTCAGCCAAATGCTGTGCGATAATATGGATTAGCCCCCAGGACAACCCTCTCATTATTTTTCATCACTCAGCTTCATCACATTGAGACTAATAGGGGCGAGAGCACATCACGTGAATTTGTTGACAATTGTGGCCAGAGCATTTCATACAAAACTTGCACCTACCCTACGCTACACCCAAAAAATACATGCCTGCACTTTTTCCAACGGATTTGATTTTGCATTTTGATTTTGAAATGACCAGAAAAGGATTTCTATCTACTCGGTTATTTTTCTGTGCGCAAGCATCACCTCCTCCTAGACTCAAACTAAGAGAATCCTTCAATTCTAACAAGCCTTTGAGGAGCTTCCTTGAAAATATATTAACACCAATCTACCATGACACAAGTTGAGTTGAGGATAGAAAATCCAAGTTCACCTTATTATTATTTAGCCGATGGAAGACATCCCAAAAATACTTGGAGAAATCATCAGTGGACAATGGGACTCCATTGATGCGTATCCTCTCCCTGACGGATATAAGATGCGGAGACGTGTAGAGTCCAGTCCGATAGCCATGAGCTCGAAGAATGCTTTCACATATGGCACAAGTTGATCCTTTCCCTTTAGTACCAGACACGTGGATTACTGGTATTTGTTCTTCGAATACATCCAAACTCACGCCACTCCTGTTGATGATTATATATATACAATGTGTTTAACCTTGGGGCTAATAATAATAAAATACCTAAGGTATTTTACAGTTATGTAGAGTGCCGTTTTCCAAACCCAACTTTTCTTAAGGTTTTTCATGTTTCATTTAGATTTCAAGATAAAAACGCTGCATATTATTACATAAAGGTTCTATTATTTCTACATGACAGGCGTCACATACAGACAGTGTTAACAGGGAACCACAGAAAAAAACCTAGCAAGCTACAGTCGCTTTGCGATTTACAGTCACGTTGAAGGTTTTCTGTCCTTTCTAACACTAACACTCTTGGAGTGACAACGGTTTTGCACAATGCTCTAGCTCTAGATGGTCCATTTAGGTTAATCAAACTGAGTTCTATCTAAATCAAAAGAAAAAACGACCCTTCTATTTTATATGGAAAGTTTTAATCAAAGATCTCGATTTTTAAAAATATTTAACCTTTAAATGGCAGAAGGAGTATGGCAAACAGACGGATGAATGGATGGCTTTTAACGAATTTTCGTACAAAATGAAGCTATTGCAGTGATTCCAAAAATGGTAGGTACCTAAAATAAAAATTGTCGAAACTTTACTTCATTGAAATCTGTTAAGTGGCATTCTGAGACGATTCCTGGATTTCAACACTTTGCCATTTGACCGTTTTTTGACCGTTGAAGCAATATGTAGGTATATAGGTTCTTGATTGTCGGTCTGATGAATCACAAATAATGCTTTTATTTTGGCGATGTTCCAGAAGAACGTTTCTTGTCGTGGGGCTTGAAAAAAAAGAAAAAAAAAAAAAAAAAAAAAAAAAAAAAAAATCTGAAACGCCGCCAAATTAAAGCATTTGATTCAACCGACCGCCACTCAAGAACTTATATACCTACACGCACGCACGCACAAACGCTATATATATATATCTATATATATATCTATATATATATATGGAGATCCTAACTGATTCTATTGAACCATATATCGCACCCATCCTAGAATAAGGGTACAACTCAAAAATTGTCATATTCGGCAAATCGCATTCAAAGTTTTCCTTCCACACCATTGGCTACCCGTTCTTTGGAACACGATGAACATAATTTATATTTTCGAAACTTGTTTCCTACATTATTACTCTAACGCCCCATGGTGAATAAATAGTTTTTTTTTGCCAGTGGGAAGGGAGTGGGGGGAACGGTTTTGTTGATTTTTTAGGAATTTTTGAGTTGTTCCAACTCAAACACTGAAATCTCACCAGTCAGGATCCAAAATGTTCAGAAAAGAAAGACACAAGTTGAAATTGTCCACACAAAAAGGAAACAATTCAAAACGAGACACAGACTGCGTGAACTCAACTGAGTTGTGTCTTTCTTCCTAGGACGTGAATTGGTTACTCCCTCCATAGAAGAAAGACACACGCACTCTCTAGCGGAATTAGAGTGCCCTACACATATCTCTACCTTCTACAGACAAACTAGACCGTTTCTACTTCTCAGACCCACAACTAACTCAAAAATCGCGATTTTTGAGTTGTACCCTTATTCTAGGACGGGTGCGATATGTTTGTATACGTTTTTTAAGAAAAATTAACAGATATAAAGCAAAAAGATATAAATTCTAATATTAGATTTACATTTTTTGCTTTATATCTGTTACATTTTCCTCAAAAACGTGTATATATATATATATATATATATATATATATATATATATATATATATATATATATATATATATATATATATATATATATGTGATGGAGTGAGGAACCCTGAACTATCCACCTACCAATTTAGGACGAACGCCAATCAATGTATTTTTTTACTATCAATTATTATCCATCGATTTATTCCCTTTCGATCATATAATCGATTTGTCACTCGAATAACACAATGTGTCGTCACTAGCTGCTCATAACTCCCCTCGCGGCACAAATGCGAACTTAGATGGATATAATATACCTGCTACCTACCTTAGTCAGTCAGTTCGTTATCGTTGTTGTTACAGGAAGGATCGTCTTCCAATTTAAGTTTTATTTTACGTTACCTATTTGTGAATCTGATTCTGTTTAACTTACTATGATGTGATCCGTCGAGGGGGAGTACGCTAATTTCGAGTGTTTGTCAAGTTTCTATAATAAACTGTGTTATTATTAACGTTTTACATTCGGTATTGTGATTGGTTTACCCTATGGCATCGGACATTGAAGAAGGACAGTTGTGTGAGGATGAGGGGGACATCACATCAGAAGTGGGATATCGTAATCTACGAGCAGGATTTCATGAGAATCACTATGGAAATAGTCGAGGTGAGTTTTATCAAGATTTTTCGGATTCTAGAAAAGAAAGGGGTCGGCCAATTTCGCAACGCAGTTCGGGTGACGCCTTACCTTACTCGGAACAAGGGTCATCACCCGATCGCCCTCCCGATTTTTCCCGGGCGCATAGGAGCAGGAGGGGGGCCTCTGGACGCTCACCATCTCCCTCCGCACCCCTCTTCCACCACGATTCTTTAGTGCACAGTGGCGACTCCCTACGGGATTTGTTGACACAACAAACCCTTGCAATGAAAACTTTGGCAGAGTGTTTTACACAAAATCAAGGTCAAACCCCCTCAGAGCATTTGAAACTCTCGCTTCCTGAGTATGACCCCAAAAATAAACAAGTTCAGCCCAAATCATGGTGCAATACAGTTGAGTGTTGTTTGACTTCACAGGATCAACAAGGAAGACGTTTAATTGTTGCCTTGAGTAGAGCCTTAAAAGGAGAGGCTGCTGATTGGTTTACTACTATTGTCCACCCTCAACTCACATGGGACGAATTCAGATCGCTCTTTCTTCACCAATATGACATAGCACTCACACCAGCCGGATTCATGCTTCAATGTTTCCAAGCTAGACCACGAGATTTCGAAAATTATGCCACATTCGCCTCACGAACTATCAATCAATTTGTTGCTCACTACCGCCAGTCATCAGTGGAAGAAATTGCTGTATCAGTGGCTCTCTCTCAGATAGCTCAAGCAGACACAAGAGCACGTCATCTTTGCTACACAGAAAAGATAAATAGCCGTGAAAAGTTGCTTCAGGAATTACGGGCTCTGTCATTTAAGAGACCAGGAGGTTATGACAGCGGTCCTGGAAATGCCAAGAAGAGTCGACCAAACTATGAAAGCCCTCAGCATTCATCCTCTCAGGATTATACTTCCCGCTGTGGGAAATGTCGAAGATCTGGACACAAAACCTCAGAGTGCCGATCATCATCATCCTTGACCTCATCAAATCAGCCAAGAAAGCCATTCAACTTCAGCAATACAACGTGCTTTTCCTGCAACCAAAAGGGGCATATTGCTCCAAACTGCCCAAAGAAGAAGATGTCAGACAAGCGTGGACCAGGAGACACCAGCAGCCAGAGGTCTCAGCCAGTCGAGAAGCAGGTTGGCCTATGCATTGCTGACCCAGAAGGCACATTAACCCACCAAGGTGATGTATTCAAGTATTGTTTTGATTCTGGATCAGAGTGCTCACTCCTTTGTTTGTCCTTTAGTACCCGCTTTGATGGGCCTTTGTTCAATAATGTAGTTCACTTGCATGGTTTAGGGTCATCAATTACCATTTCTCAGTGCCAAAAACAAGCCAGAGTAAAGATTAATGGACACGACATTCAAGTCCTGTTCCATATTGTAGCTGACGGTGCTTTACCTAAACCCATCATTTTGGGACGTGAAATTCTGGCTCCAGATTTTTGTATGGTAATAACTATATCTTCTTGCACGCTTTGGAAGGACCATCCTCCATTCATGCTAAACCGTAATTTTCTGGATACATCCAGCACTCATGGGGAAGGCGCTGAACCTGTGGGTTCTTCTGGCATTGAAAAATGGGACACTTCTACAAAGGGGCGTGGGCATTCTGATACCGTAAACACCACAAAAAATGAAATATTTTCTGTATCCTTGGGTGATCTCTGCTCTTTGGAGCAGTGCACTGAGGATGAAGTCGTGTTGTTCAGTGAGGTGTTAGGTGGTCATAGTGACAATATCCCTTCACTTGATTTTCACCCATCTTGTGTTGTCCCAGCTTTAGGATCTTGCCAAGTCTTGCCAGTTAGCACTCAACATTTCGAATCAGTCCACACTGACCTTCCTGTTAGTCAAAGGGGGGATCTCATCAAAATTTTGACTAATTATTCCCAATATTTTATTGATGGAATACCTACCACTCGTGTGACGACAGGAACATTCAAAATTCGCCTACTTGACCCTTCCAAAATTGTCCACCATCGACCATACAAACTTAGTCCTGTACATCGTGAACTGGTGCGAGAGCGCATCAAAGAACTTGAAGATGCCAAAGTAATTCGCCCCAGTTCTTCTCCATATGCAAGCCCAATACTTCTTGTTCCTAAAAAGACAGGTGGTTATCGAATGGCCGTTGATTTTAGGGCTCTCAATGCAAATACAGTCCCAGATAGATACCCTTTGCCATTGATAACTGATCAAATAGCGCGTTTACACGGTGCTCGATGGTTTTCTATTCTTGATGCTGCTAGTGGATTTCATCAAATCCCAGTTGAAGAAGAGTCCATAGAAAAGTTAGCTTTTGTCACACCAGACGGTCAATGGGAATATTTGGCCTTGCCCTTTGGGGTGCGCAATGGACCAAGTGTTTACCAACGAGCAATCATGAAAGCCTTAGGAGACTTAGCATTTGATTACGTCACATGCTATATGGATGATCTGCTTATCTCAGCAAGCACTCAAGCTGAGGCACTTATCCGATTAGATCATGTTCTAGGAGTTCTTACTTCTGCTGGATTTTCTTTAAACCTTTCGAAGTGTTTGTTCATTGTCTCGAAAATTAAATACTTAGGCTACGAGATAGAAAATGGAGAAATAAAACCGAACAAATCCAAAGTTGAAGCTCTGACAAAATTGAAACCTCCCTCTACTCTTCGTACTCTACGCCAATTTTTAGGTTTAGCTTCTTATTTTCGGCATTTTATCCAAAATTTCGCTCAAATAGCTGCTCCCTTGTTTAAATTAACCCGTAAAACTGATGATTCAGCTAATGACAGTAAGAATCGACCAATTCCTTGGAATGACAGTCATGAAAAGGTTCGCCAACAACTTATTGGCATGCTTACCTCAGAACCCATTTTAACCATTTTCAACCCATCCTACCCCATTGAGTTGCACTGTGATGCAAGCTCTTTAGGTTTTGGCTCAATTTTGATCAATATAGTTGACAAAAAGCCGAGACCAGTAGCCTATTACAGTAAGAGAACCACGACTGCAGAATCTAACTTTCATTCATATGAGCTAGAGACTTTGGCAGTGGTTTATGCCATAAAGCATTTTCACAATTATTTACAATGTCACTTGTTTACCGTTGTGACAGATTGTGCATCATTGCGCGCAACTCAAAATAAGCAAGACTTGATACCTCGTGTTCAACGGTGGTGGTCTTTCTTGCAAAGTTTTGATTTTAAAATGCAATATCGTCAATCCTCGCGTATGCAACATGTTGATTTTTTTAGTAGGAACCCTATTGAAGAAGCTGATGAAGTCAACAACTTTCCAATACCTGAACAACCTATTGCCAAACCCAAAATTAATCAGGCATTGTCTGTGAATACCTCAACATTAGGTTTATCAACCCCAAAAATGCGACCACATGGAAAACATCGGAATTTTAAACCTCAATATAAAACTTCTTCCGAAAAACTCGTGCAATTAACATCTATTTCAACTGATTGGCTTCTAACAGCTCAGCAAAATGACCCGTTTGTTACTGAAATAATTTCGAAATTGAATGCTAACGAAATAGATTCAGATATTCAAAACACTTACGAGATGCACTCTGGTGTACTGTGTCGGAAAGTACAGCGACACACTCGCACTAGGTACCTCCCAATTGTTCCCCATTCTCTTCGGTACGCTGTTGTTTCTAATGTCCATGAATCTCTATTCCACTTGGGTAATGAAAAAACCTTAGAGGCGTTGTACCAACATTATTGGTTCGAACATATGGCGAAATACGTTCGAAAATTTGTTGAGAACTGCCTTGTGTGCAAAACATCAAAAACAGATTCAGGACCTCGCCAAATTCAACTCCACCCTATACCCAAAGTTGCTGAACCATGGCACACTATTCATTTAGATGCTTCTGGTAAACTAAGCGGAAAAAAAGACTCAAGAATATCTTTACGTTTTCATAGATGCATTCACTAAGTACTGTGTATTGCAGCACACACGTTCCTTAGGTGCTGCAAGTGCTATCAAAGCGTTAACATCTCTCATAAATTTCTTTGGTCCTCCTCAGCGTATAATCTGTGACCAAGGTACAAATTTCACTGCTAAAGATTTTCAAGATTTTTGTGTATCACATCAAATTGACCTACATTTTATAGCCACAGGAGCATCACGAGCAAACGGTCAGGTCGAGCGCCTTATGAGTACCTTACGTAATATGCTCACTGCTGCTGAATCAGATCAGCATAAAACATGGCAATCTTGTGTTGGAGAAATTCAATTAGCTTTAAATACCACACCTCATAGTGTTACTAAGGTATCCCCCATGCAACTGATGTTTGGACGAGTTTCCAGGCCTTTGCATCTAATTTCTATCACTGACCACCTCACTGATCAACCATCCACTAGCCTACAAACGTTGCGTGACTCAGCCGCACAATTGATGGAAAAACAAGCTGAAACTAGTAAAACTCGATTTGATAGAGGCAAACTGCCAGTAAAGCGTTTTCAAGTGAATGATTTGGTTTTTGCACAAACGGAGGTGAGAAATAGAGTCAAGTTGGATGATGCCTATAGAGGCCCCTATAAAATTGTAAAAGTTATGCCTGATGATCGCTACTTGTTGCAGTCCGTCTCTGGCGGAACTAAGAAGTTTTTGAAATATCCCCACGAACGTTTGCGCAAGGCACCTAACCTTGATGAATTGAATCCTCTCCCTGATAGTGGAGAGCTTTCTCAATAAAATTTGGCTGACACGATGCTTTATTGTTTTGTGTGGACTATCCCACATGTGACTGTGGATCCTCCCAGTCAATCTACGACTTCAGCCTGTGAGGCTGGTTGGTAGATCATCTGAGTTTTGTTTAAGTCATGTCACGCCTATGTTCATTATAGTTGTTTGCGGTTTTCGGTTCTCTACCTTGCTTGGCACCCACGGCGGCTCGTCATGGTCGGACCCTCTTCCTTTGTCCCTCCCTTTACGATGCCTTCCGTCCTCACAGTCACTTCTTTTCTGATAGGGTGATTGTCAAGCCCAAGTGAGTTCGAGCCCGGTCTCTCGCATTCTTGATTTTTCTCTCAGCCTCTGGTAGCTCCTCTGGCTGATTTTATTTTATTTTATGGCACTGGATTCACCTCTGCCATTGGATTCATTTGAGGCACTGGACTCTCCTCTGCCTGCTGTAAACCTTGCATGCGCACTTCGTTTGTTGGTTGGACGATACTACTTGATATTGTACTGACACTGTATTTGTTCTCTCCCTCCTCTGCTGTGCTTTGCTCATCAGGGTATCCTCTGAAATAGTTTCTATTTTTGCTTTCACTGCTCTCCCTTGCCTTGTTAGGGCAGAGATTAGGCCCATTTGGTTCGATCTAATGGGCTGAATTTGGTCCTTCCAGGTGATCAGCGCTCCCGAGGACGGCAGCAATGTCAGGATCGCCGTGTGATGGAGTGAGGAACCCTGAACTATCCACCTACCAATTTAGGACGAACGCCAATCAATGTATTTTTTTACTATCAATTATTATCCATCGATTTATTCCCTTTCGCTCATATAATCGATTTGTCACTCGAATAACACAATGTGTCGTCACTAGCTGCTCATAACTCCCCTCGCGGCACAAATGCGAACTTAGATGGATATAATATACCTGCTACCTACCTTAGTCAGTCAGTTCGTTATCGTTGTTGTTACAGGAAGGATCGTCTTCCAATTTAAGTTTTATTTTACGTTACCTATTTGTGAATCTGATTCTGTTTAACTTACTATGATGTGATCCGTCGAGGGGGAGTACGCTAATTTCGAGTGTTTGTCAAGTTTCTATAATAAACTGTGTTATTATTAACGTTTTACATTCGGTATTGTGATCGGTTTACCCTATGGCATCGGAAATTGAAGAAGGACAGTTGTGTGAGGATGAGGGGGACATCACATATATATATATCCTTCCTGACGATAACTCTCCATAGGATTGAGATTTTTAAAAATCCGTTCTTGCGTCAAAAAATCAAGCCTTCCAAACGAAAGGACGAGTTCGTTGGCCAACATTTTTTGAGCATATTAAATTGGTCAAATTTAAAAAAATGAGCTCAAAAATCACTAAAAATGGCTAAAAATCGTTAAATTTATATTTTTAGCACAATTTAAGTCAAGAGAAGTTCATTACCAATGAATTTAACATTTAAAAAAATTATGCGACATTTAGGTTGAAAAATGTACTTTTATTTCATTAATATTTGCCGAAAAATCTATAAAAAATGCAAAAAAAAAGTTGAAATCCAAAATCTTTTTTGAATAGCAGAAAATTATTTAGAACGAGTATTTGCCATAAAATTGTTAGTTTTACATTTTGCCCAACTCTGATTGGGGATACACATTTAATTAACACAATTTCAAACAATTCACTGCATTTAGTATAGCGCTTAATAAGAAGAGGTGATTTACCTTTGGAGATATTTCAGAGTTTCTTTGATTTTCAGTGACTGCTGCGCGGGGCTGTTCAAAGAACTCTTGAGCGATCTCGCACCAGACTGCAGACCGTTGAGGGCTTCAATGGTTTCCTGAAAGCTCAATCCGTTCAGCATGGTATCATCAAACGAATCACAGACTTGATAAAAATTCAACTGTAGACGAATTCGAAGGTGCGAATGCGCTTGTAGAAACAATCGAATAAATCGCACATTCTACAAATTCCGAAAAATGCGGGAATCTGTGGGGGAGCGTAGCAGATGGTTGGCTTCGATAAGGTTCAATGCGACGGAGCCATTCAAGGGGATTTATCGACGTCAGTCATTAGTGATGAAATAATCTGCCCGTAACGGAGATTACAAGAGAGATTATTGGAAGCTAAACATTTTTTTTTCCTTTAAACGTAACCAGGAAGAGACGTAAGTACACAAACTCAGCACATATGGTGTTTGTTGAGAGGTGTTGACAAAATTAATCGACGAAAATGCATTAGGTAGGTACTTGACTGATAGATACATAGATGGATGGATGGATGGATGGATGGATTAATATTTTCTTTTTAAGGGCCTAAACGAGGCAGTACAAACGTCAGGTACACAAAATACAGAAATACAAAACAAATATAACAATATAAATACAGATAATTAAGTCATGAAAGGAATAAAAATAGTTTGAGAATCTGTAGGTAACATTTATATAGTAATTCAGTCAGGTACATATTTCCTCCAATTCACATTAAAAAAACTTGAGACTTCATAACGTTCAATCTCAATCAAGGCCCGCTTCAAAGTACTTCTGAACTTTTTAACTGGGAGTGTCTGAATTTGTACCGACTTACAGATCACTTGTCAACGTTGTTGTAAGTCGAGCAGCAGGTGGGCGTAAATTATGATTGCTTCTCGTGGGACATTGATGAACATCGTTAGCTCTCATAATTGAGTCGGTAAGATCCCGAACAAACAGAAGGGAATTAAAAACATAGTAACTCGGAATTGTCAGAATTCCGAGTCTCTCAAGTGACTACGGCAGCTCTGACCCCAATTCAGCCCCCTCAAAATTCGAACTGCTCTTTTTTGAAGCTTAAAAACCTCGGCAGTATGACAGCAGTTTCCCCAGAGCAAAATACAATATGTAGCTCTACTGACGAAGCAGGCGAAATAAACGGTAAGGAGAGTTGTGGGGGATACTGAAGATAACAGACGACGCAGCATGAACAGCACCGAGGCGAGCTTGAGAACAAGATGGTAAACGTGAGTACGCCACGACAATCTATTGTCAATGATAACTCCAAAAAAGCTAACGTGCTGCTCAATTCTTCCATTCAGTCGGAGGTCTAATGATTCGGTATTTTCTTCATGTAGTATCATAGGGCTAGCTAAGCACCAGTGCTTAACAACTTCATTGGCGCCAGTGATATCACTATGACGAGTATCGAGGGAAGATCCAGATATTACAGTGGAAATGTCATCAGCCAACAGGTATACATTACCATCGTCAAACTGATAGGCCAAATCATTGACGAACAGCACAAAAAGGCATGGACCCAGCACAGACCCCTGCTTCAAAAAAATAGGAGGATAAAAGGAAAAAAAGAAAATAGAAGGGTTCTAGTAATTCAAAACACATCTGCCAAGTTGGGAGTGGCACATAGCTTCCTCGTGTACGTTCCACGAATGTATAGATTACTTAAACGTTTTAAAAATCTAAAAAGATCAACAGTTCAATTCCTGAAAATTTGATAGAAATCGGATGAAAATATTAAAACGAGTTTCATACCTAAAGACTGAATTCAAGCTGATACATTGTGAGATCGATGTGTCTAATGTCATCGTAAATTATTTACTTTCTAGGGAGCTCATTCAGCCAATCAGAACGGATTCCATCATTTCATTCATTTTTAGATATCCCAGAGAGCCACTTTATTAAATTTTAACTTTCCAGGGTGAACAGGGCAGAATTTAGCTCAATAAGCTGATTAGGCGTGAACCCGTCATTTCATTTGTCTCTTGATGTTTGGAGAGAATTCCTATCAAATTTCAACTCTCTAGGGTAAACAGGAGAGAATATAGTTCATTCTGCAGATCGGGATGGAATCCGTAATTTCTTTAGCTCCCTCAGTAATAAGGAATATCCATGTCAAAACGCTGCAAATTTTTAAAAAAGGTTCATTATTTCTGAGTTAGACAGCCCTTTACACAGATCACTGGTCTATAATTATTAAACCCCGTATGTAATATGATCAGAACATGGCACATCGTGCTTCCCAAAAGGGTTCACACCTTTATAGTTCCAAAACTCCAAAATTTTAGGCTTCACAGCATACGTTAACAAAAAAGGTCGATAGGTAAGAAAAATATAGATTTAGAGGCGCCGTTAGGAACAAGTGGACAAATGACCGTTTAAATAGAAAAACCAAATGGAAGAGGTCCATCCATTGACTTTCAGCCAATTCCTGCGTCCTAAAGCTGGTTTCACATGGAGCGGAACAAGCGCGGAAAGCGGAAGAACGGAAAGAGGGAATGCAATCTGATTGGCTGTTGGGGCAACAGTTGAGGAAGGTGGCTGCCATGTTGTCGGAAGGGGCGGAGAGCGGACGGCGGTAGAAAATTTTGTACCATTTCCGTGTTCCGACGAGCTCCGGGCAAGCTCACTGGACAGGAAGTTGATAACCGCAAGTAGAGGTTTCAGATCAGAGAGGCTTTCAGTAGGAAGGTTATGATTCCGTTCACCACGGAGACCGCTTCATGTGAACAATCTTTACGACTCCGCCACCCCCTCCACTGGTTTTTCCGTCCTTCCGCTTTCCACGGAATATTATGAAAAGAATCACAAAAGTTCATTATTGAAAACAAAAGATCGAATGATATTAATCTCAATACCATTACTTACTTTGAAATATATTTAAGACAAACAGGCCGGGCTCCAATCGTTAAATTCGTTTTATGGACGTCCCTCGGAAGCTAGTTCATATTAGCAAGGCTTCGCATATTATAGGAGGGACGCCCTATTGAAATTGATCCAGGGATCAAACTGAAAAGTTTCAGTCATGCAGCATGATCATGAGCGAATTTTCGTAAATTATCGTACGAAACAATGTTACATTGTTTTGGAAATTCACTACTGTAATTAAAAGGAATAATTGTTAACTAGGTACCTAATTTACGGCAAACAACTTTTTCTAAATAATTCGCGACGATTCAAAAAATATTTTGGATTTTTAGCTTTTTTTGGAGTTTTTATCTATTTTTTGGCAAATATTAATGAAATTTAAGGAAATTTTTCAGCATAAATTTCTGCATACATTTTTTAATGTTCTAGTTCTAGTTCATCGCCAATAAACTTTTTTTGACTAACAATCTGCTAAAACCATAAATTTCATCACTTTTTTTGAAATTTGACCAATTTAATATGCTCAAAAAATGCTGGCCAACGAACTCATCCTTTCGTTTGAAAAACTTGATTTTTTGGCGCAAGAACGGAATTTTTATCTCAATCCTAAGGAGATTTATCGTCTGGAATGACACATAAATACTCGTGTGTGTATATATATATATATATATATATATATATATATATATATATATATATATATATATATATATATATATATATATATATATATATATATATATAATTGAATACATATATATGCATATACATATGAAAAAGCGTTAGAGTTTAGGATTCGTCTCAGATAGTCTCAAAACGGATTTCAACGAATAAAATTTTCGTAAATTTTGATTTTAAATTTTTTGGAGCCATTGCAATAGCTTCATTTTCTACGAAAATATGCTAAAACCCCATTTTCGGCTCATATTATTGATGCGTCTGAAGCGATCGAGCTGGCTAGATTCTAGGACCAACTAGACCCCAAGTGGAGTCCATGTGAGAAAGAGCGGATTTTTTTCATCAAATTAAAGGCCTTTTATGGCCTGGACGGCGGACGGACATTGGGGTTTTGGACTCTACGCACCTTGAAACGTAAAGTGACAAAGTTAGAGAGAAAATAATTTTCAGAATGCCGACACAACCACATTTCTATACTTAGTTTGTAACATGAAACAACAAATAGCATCCAAGTACATTGAATCTGTTAGGCAAATGGTGTTAGGCTTTCGTATCAGTTGTTATTGGGATTGTGAAACTCACAAACAGGTAAGTATCTACCACATACGAGGGTGAATACTACAGGAATTGAGAAGGTACCTGAGACAAACGTCTATTCTGACGGTACGGATGCGTCAGACGTAAGTGACGTTTTGACAAAAGACGGGCGAAAGCTGAGGACGGCATGTCCACGAGTGACCTCACACACGAACTGACCGGTCGGCGTGACCTACCGGCCTTCAGCTCGCTGAGATAAACTCGGCAACTAATCCTATCGTTTCATAACAAAATAGTTTAGTCAGTTTAAGGAGGAAAATATACTATTAATTTACAAGTTTCTTGATTACATTGATGTGGCATGCAGATAGTGAGTAATACCACGAGTCAGGACTAACTAAAAGGCGACTTACAAGATTTTAAAGAAAAACTGGTGTTGACCCCCCCGGTCAAAGACCATTCATGATGCTATTTTGAATAACATTTTAGCACTTCCACAACTGTTTCTAGATTATAATGACAGAAATAGAAAGTATTGGGCATCATTTGCATCCACTAACTAAACGATTTAGCATCCAGTGATTCATGAGATGTTCTTCGAAATCACAGGTTAGTAGGAAAAAAATGTAGGTAAGTACCAGTGAAGTAAATTAATTGCAATCTGGAGAGCAATGTGAAGCCTCGCACCAGATTTTATTTATTTATTTATTTTTTCGAATTACTTTGTAAGGGGACCCAACTCTTGGTACCTACTCCACGTCAATGTTTGGTTTTGATGTGGTGCACTACGAATTTTATTGTAATTGGTTGAGTAGAACTCGAGACTAATGGACCGATTTTGATGAAATTTTCTGGCGGTCCCGATGAAGGACAAATAGAAATGTCAATATCGTAGGTTGTGTGACAGTTCCCGCCTCGATTTGCAAAGTTTCTCTACTATGTGACCTAGCGAGGAGTAAAACACACAGTTCTTGATACTTTGAAGGGGTAGTTGGGGGCACCCCAACCTCGAGGAACCGAGGAAGGGGATTCCTGGTGGCTGAATATAATGCTCTATTCATATTTTAGCTCCATCAGTTTATTGATGAAGAATTTTAAGTGATTCGGGCCCCGCTCCTATCGTTTTAAATTCCTCATAGATGGGTTCGAAACCAATCAGCTCACACAGCTGATGAGGGGTGCCTCTGAGTTTATATGCTGTAAACCTTTCCTAGCTAATTTCAGTTATCTTACAAAATTTCTCATTTTAGATAAGGTGATTTCTTTCGAGTCAACCTTGAGGTAGCGGAAGGATTATTTACTGTTTCAGGGGATGCACTTTTTTTTATCTTTCTCCAAAAAATAAACTTCTGCTTGGGCGAATCTCACAGAAAGGGCGAAAGTAAGTTCCAGTTCCCCAAAAAAAAAGTGTTCGAATCAAGGAGAGAAAATGGATGCTCCAGGATGCTCTGTCGACCACCTAGTTTGAAATCCAATGCCAATCCAAACATTACCGGCTTTATATACTAAGAAAATAAATAAATATAATGGTACATGGACAGGGCGATGATGATTCCCCTTCTTCAGATCATCCGCATCATAGGATCTGTCCTCACGTCATGGCCCTGTCTTTCATTTGTCTCCATTATTCTAGGTTTGGCAAAAAGGTAGCTAGTTCTCAGCAATTTTTGTTTTATTCGACATCTTTAAAACATATGTTTTCTGACTAATAGGGAGATAGAGATAAACATTTGAGATCCATACATTTGTACTTCAGGTTCATTCATACTTATATTTTAATACTTGCAGTTTAACTATTTACTAGCATCACAGACCTGAAATT
Organism: Adelphocoris suturalis; assembly: GCA_030762985.1. NCBI lineage: Eukaryota > Metazoa > Arthropoda > Insecta > Hemiptera > Miridae > Adelphocoris > Adelphocoris suturalis. The sequence continues at coordinate 70,238,799 of CM061041.1, read as the reverse complement.
ATTATTAAAAAGACCTTAAGAACAAGGCAAAAATAAGTTGCTGAAACCTGACTCGAGTAACGTTCTTTGCAATTAAAAAAACTAAACTCCAATGACTTTGAATTAGACTTAGAGGGGACTTGAAGCTGTCTTATCAGTCTACATTCAATAAATTGGTTGCCATTTTTTCACATATTTTACAGAAAAACATATCCATGTCATCAGTTGTGACATTTACATTTTCATCAACAAAAACAATGCATTTTTTATGGTAAACAATGCGTTGACATATGTCACATGCTATGCCCACATTCAATGAGCTCAGGGCACCCCCACATTTGTAACACAGTCCTTGAGTGATTTTGATTTTGACCCCCTTCAAGTGCTTCATTTGACGTTTGTAGCGGGGCGCATCCGATCTCGTCACCAGAAATAGGGTTGATATAAGGTAAACCAATTGTTTTCTCCAAATCCAGTTCTCTTTGTAGATGGCTGGGAAACACAACACTCCTTGTAATTAATGGTAGCTCACAAACGGGGAGTGAATGCTCCTGAGGATGACCGTTTTTGCTAACATTCAAGGAACTACCCTTATTTTATCCAGGATCAATGTTTTGGCGTATCTTTTCCTTCCTCTGGGACGGGTCTTCGGCGCGTGCAATTGCTGACAGTGAGTTCCGATCATCTGGGATTTGCAATCATATGAGCACGAAAAGCAACTAAGCTTGTTCATGTGGATTTGGGATTCACCTTTTTTCCACACAATTTGATGGACCTTCATGGTACCTTCGAACGTTTTCAAGTCTTCAGGGATCAAAGATGCCACGCCTTCAATTGCTGAACTCTCTATGACACAACATTGTAGGTTCTTGATGGAGCTGCGCAAAATTGAGAGAAATACCTTGATATTCACCACGTCTTTGCCCTGAGCAACAGTTCGGTCGGCTGAACGTTTAACCGTTGCTCCTATGCCATCTGGTGCACCTTTTCCATGTCCTGCTTCATGGTAGTTCCAGGTGGCTTCCTTGAAATCAGCAAAGGACTCATGCAATTTGTATTGAAAGAAAAAGAATAATGATTTATTTCTGTACTGGCTGGTTGGGCCATCTGACAGGACTGCAATCGTTCTGCAGTCTTCTTTTGAAGTATTCTTTGCTCGGCACTAATTTTTTTCTTTGCGAGAGCCATCTGTAAAGTAGGAAACACAGGTAGAATCAATTCTATTTCCTTTAAATTTTCAAAGAATAGCCACTTGAAAAGAAACTATGAAGTAGGTACCAAATAGAATCTAGCGTATTATTGCATGGAGCGAATGAAGTGCATTCTTTTCACCTATTATTCATTGAAATACATGAAAAACCTCATCGAAATTCCCATGAAAATATGGAAACTTAATCCTGGAAACCTGAATTTCTGTCAAAGCCCCATGAATGGCTGCTAAAGAACCTCAAGTATACATTGTGATTGTCAGAATAAATCATGGCCCCGTCTACCTGTCATGGCCCTGTTCTCGAATTCAAGGAAGAAGACAGAGCCATGACAGACCTTTTAGCAATATTTCTCCATATTATTTAACTTCCAATGAAGCAGATCCCTTCGATGTGCAAGAATATAACAGTGAGCAATCATATGGTTTTATACTTACTTGGAAACCGAGGACAGGGCCGTGATGCTCGATGAACGATAACCCACGATACGCCAGACGACCCGCCCCGCCAAAGACCACTTGTTGACTGACTCAAACCGACGTTTAGCGTTCTCCAAGGCGGGAAAGCGCGCGAAAACGCTGGCGGGAAAACAAAATACCTTTAATGCATGTGGAACCGCAAAAACTTGAAAACGCAAACTGAACAGGGCGATGACGGAAGTAGTATGGACAACCGTATTTTGGTCCAGGCAAGAAATTCTATTTGTTCATTAATTATATTTACCGTCCTTAGTACGAGGGTCATGCAAAAAGTAATTTTAAGACTGCTACATAGGGCCAGGAAAGGTACGCAGAAAGCTGGGACTGCTGGGGGTTTTTCATCTAGTTGATAGGGTGGGGGTAGGGGTCCTTCCCAGACGCATTACCTGCCAGTTACCCACTAGATGCGATGGAGTTGCCAACTGACTCCGTGTCCACCATGGAGTTGCGAGGTGTCATCCCTTACTACACTTTAAAAGGTAAAACCGTGACGGAAATTGACAGAAAACTCTCAAATGTGTATGGCCCAAAAGCCATGTCTCTGCAAATGGTGTCGGTATTTTTGGAAGGCCACAACTCGCTTTACGACAAACCGCGTAGTGGGAGACCATCTACCACAACAACAGGGGAGCCAGCTGAAGTTGTTCTCCGCATTCTGGATTCTGATAGGCATCTCACGATAGATGAAATTCATGCTAAACTCCCTTCTGGCATTGAGATTAGTCACAGATCGGTCGCTAACATCATCTCAAAGAAGTTGAAGATGGGAAAAGAGGTTGCTGTCTCAGGATCACAAAAATTCAAGTATGGAAGCGACAAGAAAATTCTTCCAACTTCATACCGCGGAAGGAGACAGTCTTTCCGACAGAATAGTCACCGGGGACGAGACCTGGGTCCATTTGGGGGGAACCAATTTCGCCTCGGATCAAAATTTGCAGAAAGAAGTTACTGATTACCTAAGGGGGGAGGGGGCATGAGGAGGGGATACACAAATTGTTGTCAAGGTACCAAAAGTGTTTGGATAAGGGTGGGGATTATGAGGAGAAATAATTATGACTTGTAGGTACATTGTAAATACTTTTTTTTTTTTCTTTTTTTTTTTCAAATTTGCTATGACTTTCTGATTTTTTACAAAACTTTTAAAATTACTTTTTGCATTACCCTCGTACATCTTGAGAAGTAGTCTGACCTAAATTACTGTGAATGCATTTAAAATCTGTGTAGGAAAGACCTCAAATGAGAGCTTGAAGTTGGGGAGGTCGTCTTTGGACACGACAGGGCCATGACAAATTGACTCATTTTATCCATTTTTCAATATAAAATAATGCAATAACTCCCTCAATATATATTGAAGATTTAGATAACATTCTCTAGGTGATTTAAAAACTTTGCCGAGCCCCAAAATCATCTTAGGAACGCCACAAATGGACTGGACATCACTTTCGCCCTTTCTGTGAGATTCGCCCACTTACGTTTTACACGATTCTGAACAACTCAAGTGTCGTGAGCGTGTGTGTGTGGCCGCAAGTCCTTACAACACGTATAACATCAACAGTTTTCCTTCGATTTTGATGAAATTTTCACGAAATAAGCGGGATAGACTAAGTAAGGATGGTTTCCTATTAATTTTATCACTCAGAAATGTAAAGTTTTCACTGCGCTTGCTCAAACGTAAAATCCGTCAAGCATCTTCTTTTCAAGGTCTATTTGTCCGATCTCGCTCAAATGTGAAGGGGAGTTGGAATATGAGGATGTGATAACTCCATATGAGTTTCATCACGATCGTATGGTTAGTAGCTGCTGCACGTGCACGAACCTTAAATCCTACTAACGAACATCGGTAGTTTACAGTTTTGACATGGATATGTCTTTACCGCTAAGGGTCACCCAACAGTTAGGGGGGGGGGGTTACTATTGGGACACCCTGTATATCAAAATGGACACCATAAATACATTTAGATTAAAGATTATACCAACCTGGTAAGATTCGGGTTTGTAAGGCTCAGCAGTATGGTTGCTGAAGTGTCTATCAGTCCTGGTAGACACGGTTTGTGTGAGAGCCATGTTAAATCTCCAAGGAGACAGCCGACTTTGCTCGAGCAACTGTCAAAGGACAAAAATAATCATGTTATTACAAATGTATAAGGATACTTCGGTAGAATCATTATAAAATACGAAGTAGGTGTATAATTTTTATTTGTACTTTTGCTTTGCAAGTTATAGGTACTTCCCGCAATATACTCCAGAAGGAATCGCTGATAGGTAGCTAATTACTCGAATCCCAAGTCCTCCCATTCCCCAAATTCACAAATGAATGAATGAATTGTTTTTATATTTCAAAAAAGTTCAAGGCTAGACTACTATACATGTCATAACTATGGCAGCACCTAGTAAACTCACAACATATATTCCCATCCAATCAGCAGGTTTCCCTCAACAAATATTACTGGAACGAAGCCCAGTATGGAAAAGTGCTTCAGTTCGAAAAATGGGTGAATGTGTTAGAGTCACACAGCATCAATTCCGGTGATATTTCCGTTCTTTGTTTATAATATTCAACTTGAGAGTTCATAGTCCGTAATAAGCTTCATAGCCTTTGGTATAAGGTAAGGAAGGTTTGGGGGTAGGGACTTGTGAGACAGGCCAAATCACATGGTCTTGAGAAAAAGTTGCAAATGCTTCCGATCATAAAAATGGAATTAACGAAGAAGGAATCAACCAATCAACTTCACTCAGAGTTGAGATTTGACGAACATGGTAGAAACTTAAGTTTTACTGACTGTCCCTACCTCCTAACACTATGCTTCCGGATACGTTGAAGATGGGTCAGTGCGCTTTAAGGAGAAGATCGTGAGGATAATGAAGGAAAATCCCATTTACACGATTGATGAGTTTTTCGACATTACTTTTTAGAACTTTAATGTGTTTGTTTATTTATTGTCTAATATATATAGTTGCAGTTTACGTTTTGACAATGTATTATCCCTCAGGGATGGCATACAATAAAATCTATCCATCTATGTTGTGTGATCGGTAGTGGGGAGGCCTGTATGGAGGCTTCCGGCCAACGGATTCATCATTGTTTCCTTAACTTATGGCACCTATACGTAGACAAGTAGGTAGTCCAGCAGATAGGTATCTTGAGATTTGACGAACATGGTACAACTTAGGTTTCACTGAATGTCTCTACCTCTTAACACTATGTTGTGTGATCGGTAGAGGGGAGGACTGTATGGAGGCTTCCGGCCAATGGATACATCATTGTTTCCTTAACTTATGGCACCTACCTACCTATACGTAGACAAGTAGGTAGTCCAGCTGATAGGTACCTTGAGATTCGACGAAAATGGTAAAACTTAGGTTTTACTGAACGGTGATCACTGACCTCAATGCTATACTTCTATGAGTGAGATGTTCTTTCACATTTCACTCTCAATCCTCTCTCAACATCAACTGTACACCAATAAAAATAAAAATAGATACATAATGATCACAACATATACGAAAAAAGTTTGATTTGATTTTTCTAGGACGAAACTAGTGGTGCGATGCACTAGGGTACCTACCAATGTTTGTAATGTTTGAAGGTCGGTAACTCTATATTCGTTCTTGTAAAACTAGGGGGAGTCGTTGGGTATCGGTAATGATCGAACACGGCACACGGTTAGGAGCAGAACGAGAATGATTCATTGTAACAGAATCACATTATAGAATAGAAAGAACATTGGAAAATGTTCGAGATCCTTCTGGAAAAATCTACACAACGTTGCCACTTCCGGCTGGGAAAACCATAAATAAGTAATTCATTCATGGTTACTACAGTCTAAAGAATATGAAAAACATTACTGAATCATTTCAAAAGGAAATTTAATAATGTTCAAGTTAGTATATAATCATATTTTTGAAAAAGTTTATACTTTCCGAGATAAACGCAAAAATAAGGAAAAATCGAATTTTTTAACGGAATTCCCCCTCCCTCTCCCCCCCTTCCAAGCCCTAGATTCTTATAGATTTTTACTATAAAGACGTTATATTATAAAGACGTTTACTATGGCCTTTGGCCAGCTCGATCGCCTCAGAATTTCAGGTTCAACTTTACAATTTAGTGGCCCAAGAAATGCTCAAGAATCGGGTTTTTCTTTTTTTTTTTTAATGATAGGGCATGTGGGGTGTTACCGTCGAAGTATTTTATTTATTTTATTTTATTTCTTTTTTTTTCAGAACTGGAATAGCGATTAAACCAAAAATGAAAATGTTTGCTTAGATACGATACTAATGAGTGTTTGATCTAATTATATATGTATTTACGCTCTTACTGTTTGTAATAATTAGATACAACGGAACTAATGAGATAAAAACCACTTGGGAAATCTCAAAATTCACTTAGCGATAAAGGAAAGATAGATGATTGAGATGCAATGTGAACAGCCGAATGTATGTTCATCTCAGGATAAGATTAGAGAAAAGCCGAAGTGTTTGTTTAAGGATGACTGCAAAGATAATCTAATCTACATCCCAGAACAAACTCTGAACACGAGGGTATGGTATGACGACGAGCCTTCCCCACTGGTCTACTTATTGGAGTACCTATTTCTTCTCATATAATTCACATTGATATCAACAACATGTAGGTTCAAGAGAGCTGTATAAATATAAAGCCTTCTAGAATATCCCACGCCCTTCCATTAACCATTTCAATGAGGACGATGTATGAAATCCATCACCTAACAAAGTTTGGAAGAATAAAAGTTTCCATAAGGGTCATCTGCAAGCGCTGAGGTGATGCACTAAAAGGGTTGAATTAAATTGTATTAAGAAGGTAGTTAAGCTATCGCAATAGGCATGAGCTATATGGTTTGTTCGGACAAGCAGTTCTGAACGGTTCGTAACTGGCCACGCCCACTTTTGGCTGTTTGGACAACACGAGAACTAGTTCTGGAAGACATCGAACTAGCAGTTCCTTGTTCGGACTTAGTAGTTTGTTACCGTTCCGAACCAGTTCAAATGGTTCGGTCGTTTTTCCAGAACTAGGAGTTCTTTTTTTTTTAAATTCATTTATTGGTTATATACAATTTGTACATGTACCAGAACTATAGAATGTGTATGTTGGTGTATAGGTGAGATGGGGATGCTGAATGGGTATATCTTGAAATTTTGTCTGCATGGTTCGGAAATCCTTTTTCTTTTTTCTTGTTTATGGTGCTGTATATTCTGAAAAATTCCTAATGAGTTGCTTGTTACCTCCTGTATCAAATCTATTACTTTATGTGTTTGATGTTATCCTATTGTTACAGCTTGCTGTGGTCCTGTAGTCAAATGTTATCCTCTGTTTCTCTATTTTCTGTACATTTTTCCGCGTGAAGAGGCCCTCCCCTCCGTGTTCGGCCGGTCAGTGCCAGAGGGCCCCCACCGGCCCGGACCCACCGGAGTTCTTGATAATGGACAGCAAACAATCATGGCCCCACCTCGCGTGCTCGAACCTCTCGCTATACTTTCAAATATTGTTGTTGTATTATCGGTTATAGAGTCCCATATTGTTGATCTCTTCTCTTGATTGTTGTCATCAGCTTACTTACCAATTCATCCTATTCCTAGTTGACGATTAATCATTGTTCATCATCATGGATTCTTTAAGTTCGAGTGAAGAAAACCCCATTGGCAATTCAGAGCAATGTTCGGATGATGAAGTTGGATGCATAAAAAAAAAAGAAAATTATGAGGAAACTGAGAAAGAGAAGTTATCGGAGGTTATCAATTCCAAACTAGTTGAAATGGGTTTTTGGACTGGGAGTTCAGTGTTGAGAGTTCTCATCCCCTCCCTTTGCAGTTCTATTCCAAACTGGTTCAGAACTGCTTGTCCGAACAAACCCATAGGTAGGTTAACCCACGGTTATCCAACACGTTCTTTTCATTTCCAATAACGAACCTCTGAAACGGAACAAGAAATACTACTTTCACAACGATTCAATGGGTTTGGGTCTCAAGATACGTAAATCAACTGGCTAGAGAGCGTCTTCCTTACTGCTGGACAAATGTGGATCAAAATGATTACGAAACGGAGGTCCGGATACATACGGAGCCGGGCAGGCTTGTTACACATAAATAGGTCCGTATATATCCGGACCAGGAAGGGTGTTCTGTAACTTTTGGAAATATGACCAACAGTAGACTAGTTTTCCACTGGACTAATATTTTCCACCAACAGGCAAAACGCGGGCAAAGCAACAGTAGTAAACTAACCAAGAGTATTTAGTTTCAGGCATTACTGCTAGAACCACCATGGTTCAACTCTTTTGGTGGCAAAATGAATACAAATTTCTTAACTTTTTTCACTTCAACATTAAGGGTCAAGAAACTCATAGATTCAACATTAAGGGTCACAAAACTCATAGATTAAATTTAAATATTCAATACATGAATAATACAAAATATAAATCAATGAATTACAGAGTGATTTGGGACGAGGAAACTCCAAAATCTCAGTGTAAATACACTTAACCTCATCGTGTGAACCTTTTGACTAGCTATGGAGATAGTGAAAAAGTTCACTAGAGTGGAAAAAATAACTGCCTTAAGCCGGATTCACATGGGGCGGAACCAGCACGGAAAGTGGAAGGATGGAAAAACCAGTGGAGGGGGTGGCGGAGTCGGGGAAGAGTGGTTCACATGAAGTGGTCTCCGTGGTGAACGGAATCATAACCTTCCTACGGAAAGCCTCTCTGATCTGAAACCTCTACTATCAACATTCCTGTTCACTGCGCTTGTGCGGACCTCAATGGAACGCGGAAACGGTATGAAAATTTCTACCACCAACCGCTGTCCACCCCTTCCGACAACATGGCAGCCACCTTCCTCAACTGTTGTCCCAACAGCCATCAGATTGCGTTCCGTCCTTCCATTCTTCCGCTTTCCCCCTCGTTACGCTCCATGTGAATCCAGCTTTACAGAACACCTGGAGAAGTTATCCACGGCAAAACATGGCTATTTCGAGTGGAGGCTTACAGAACACCTGGAGAAGAACTCCAAGGGGGTCATTCCATGTCAATTCAACACACCCAATTTACCTCACCATATTAGATTTTGCTCAAATTTGGTATACTCATAGTAGGTGTTGAGACTAAGAAAAATACCAAATTTTAAATTTTTATCTCAAACTGTTTCTTAAATATGGCTATGTAAAACTTACAAAATCTTGCCAAAAAACCATGAACGGATTTTATACTATTCGCTCTACGAACTGTCCTAATTGAGCTAGAGAGCTGGGGGAGGTCTCATTTTGCAGCTTTTTTTATGCTCTTTCCAGTGATATACAACAGGACATAGGTTCTAATAACAAAAATTTTGTCAAAATACCAATTAAAATTTTGATTTAGTTTTTTTCCAAAAAGTACATAATTTAAAATTTTCAAAATATTCCTATAAATACTTAGTACGGTTGTAAACAATGTGACAAAATATAAATATGGGGTGATGATGGGTTCATTGTTGAAAAAAAATATTCCTGACACTAGTTTTCCACTAATAGCCCGGTTTTGACTAAATAATAAACATATTACGTACTTTTACCAAAGAGGTGAGCTATTTAATTGAATATATAAAGGAGTACTATGTATAAAGGTAAAAAATATCAGAAATATTAATTCAAAATACTATCTTGTTAGTTAAAACAAAACCAATAACCATAGATATACTCCAATAAAAATTAAGTTATTTAGGTTGTTTACTTTAATAAATTTTATACAATTTAAACCAAGTTGAACAAAGCCTATTAATGAGTAAAACAATAATCTTGAACATTTCTATAACAATGAATTTGAAAAAGGTATGAAAATAGTCTACCTGAATACTCGTAGTTATGTAATAATTCTGGTACAAACAGATTAATCAAAATTTACATAATATTGTACATATTTATGATGATGAAGTAGGTATACGAGTAAATGTAACACAATTGGTGCAGTACTAACGATAATGTTTAAACAACTATCTAGATTAACACTAACCTGAGGAAAAATTAAGTTTTGAGTTGACAGCAGTTTCCCTAAACATTATCTCAGTTTACGGAATTACATTTTGTAAAAGCCAGTTGGGTTTTCGCTAAAATCGCTCTCAGCTAGATTTAGTTTTTTTTATACTTTTTTTAGTCTTAGATACATTTAGTTACCAACTCGTATACCTACTTCTCCATCATAAATATGTACAATATTATGTAAATTTTGATTAATTTGTTTGTACCAGAATTATTACATAACTATTTAAGTAGACTATTTTCATACCTTTTTCAAATTTATTGTTATAGAAATGTTCAAGATTATTGTTTTACTAATTAATAGGCTTTGTTTAACTTGGTTTAAATTGTATAAAATTAAAGTAAACAACCTAAATAACTTAATTTTTATTGGAGTATATCTATGGTTATTGGTTTTGTTTTAACAAGATAGTATTTTGAATTAATATTTCTGATATTTTTTACCTTTATACATAGTATTCCTTTATATATTTAATTAAATAGCTCACCTCTTTGGTAAAAGTACGTAATATGTTTATTATTTAGTCAAAACCGGGCTATTAGTGGAAAACTAGTGTCAGGAATATTTTTTTTTAACAATGAACCCATCATCACCCCATATTTATATTTTGTCACATTGTTTACAACAGTACTAAGTATTTATAGGAATATTTTGAAAATTTTAAATTATGTGCTTTTTGGAAAAAAACTAAATCAAAATTTTAATTGGTATTTTGACAAAATTTTTGTTATTAGAACCTATGTCCTGTTGTATATCACTGGAAAGAGCATAAAAAAAGCTGCAAAATGAGACCTCCCTCAGCTATCTAGCTCAATTAGGACAGTTCGTAGAGCGAATAGTATAAAATCCGTTCATGGTTTTTTGGCGAGATTTTGTAAGTTTTACATAGCCATATTTGAGAAACGGTTTGAGATAAAAATTTAAAATTTGGTATTTTTCTTAGTCTCAACACCTACTATGAGTATACCAAATTTGAGCAAAATCTAAAATGGTGAGGTAAAATTTAAATTTAAAGTGTGTTGATTTGACATGGAATGACCCGGCAAAAGTGGCGGCGTATCACTACTGTGGAAAAGTTTTCCCATCGAAATAAAGTAACAGAACCCTCCCGGACCTGAAAGGGGTTTGTAGGTTTGATTATGAACGAAACATCAAGGAGGAGGCGAGCGTTGTTATGTGCGGCTACTATTATTGCGTGTTTCAAAATCTTCAGACTTTCCATTCCCTACTGCCACCCAACTTCTAGCTCGAAAAATATAATCTGCCAGTTCAGAAGACTGCTTGCCCCGTCTAGACCCCCCCTCCGCGATCTCCTGACCAGTCTGAATGAATTGTTCTAGTGGAGTCACATCAAATCACCAGTGAATGAGCATAATCTCCCCCTCACTAGAAGAGAATCGTGCCATCAACTGTTGAACATTACCTACCATCGGTATTTATAAAACTCGGCGCTCCGCGCCTCGCCAGGGGGCAAGCCCCCTGGACCCCCGGTTACCTCTATTTACATACTTCGGACGAAATTATTGAAACACAGAATGTGTTTGCGTTGTCGCGCAACCAAGTGACAACCAAACCAGCGTCATTGTTTACTATTCATTTATAACATCAATTTATATAGTTATAGTATGAAACTACGAAAATTGCGTTGTCGCGCAACCAAGTGACAACCAAACAAGCGTCATTGTTTACTATTCATTTATAACATCAATATATATAGTTATAGTATGAAACTACGAAAAAAATACGAAATAAATTCGTGATAAATCAAGAGCTTTCCAACGAATGGTGAACGATTTCTGTGCGATTAAAATGGCGGAAATTCCATTTCCCTACCAACGGCTCGGTTGTACGTGAAAATCATCCGTCACACATTTCGTTCCCATCCCGCGTTCCATTTTCGGCTAGTTAGTCCATGGCTAAAACACATTCTGTGTTAAAATAGTAACACTAAAGAAATAGATAAATCTATACACAACATCATCTTGTCACTGTCCCAGTTCTGCAACTGGAGCAGTTTACCCTAATGAACTAGTTTTTACTCCCACAGTAAATGAAGGACAGGCTAAGCTATACTGTATAAGTTACAGTACCTCTTTTCACGAATGTAGCGCTACCTGAGAGACCACGCCCCGCCAGGAATGAGATTCCAGCACTGTGCTCCCAAGGTAACAATTCCTTGGATCCCGCAATCAGTCTTGGGATTTATAAGTTCAATATCTACATAGGTCAATGATGCCTCTTATGATTATTTCGTATACAAACCAGTCATAATATTAACCACTCGCACAACTAAATAGGTATTCATACCCTTAATTAGGGTAGGGATGAAACTTCTATTTGTTCATCAGGACCTGTGATCAGATCCTTCCCAGTTGATGTTTTAATGACATCATAATGGTTGAATCTGGATTGACACTGAACAATCTTGACACCACAGATTATTCATTTAATTTGAGGATTGTATAGCGAAGTTCAATAATAATATTCATTCGGTTGATAAATGTGTAGGAACCTACGAACTAAAGGAATACATTTAAATGTAAACTTACTAACTTCTGTACGTGAGTAGATACGATGAGCTACTCGAAACCAAACTCGCAGCTTCCGCATCCAGCGAGGTCATCTAGTTTATACTTAATTGATTCAATACCCCAAACGATAATTATTACCTAACACAGAGAGGTTGATTGGGTCTCGTCTTGTTTACCTCCAAAAGCCAAACACGTGACTTCAAAATTAATGCGGGCTTGTTATCACAGTGTTATCAAAACTGATGTGGCTATTCCTTTTTTGCGGCAATCTAACCAAAAGCTGGAATGGAAAAGCTTTCGAATGGTTGGGATGGTGCCAACGATTCCAAATCATCGATGCTTGAAAAACTATGAGCCGATCGATTTTTTCATCGGTAGTTATTCCTACATTGACATCGATTTGCATACAGTTATTATATTCGATTCAAGGAGCCACAAAAAAATTAACTTCGAAAATGTGTACCCATACAGTATTAGTACCTACCAAAGAGTAATAGGCCTATATCGTTACTCTTATCGTTTTTTCATTGGCTATCCAGATTCACTCCCCGTTTGGGCGGAGTCTCAAGTGGATTCTTCCCTCTCCACGACCTGTCCTCCCTTTTGCTTAAAGAGCTTATAAAAGGCCTATTATAAGCAAAAGCCCTTTGCCTTTGCTACCACGCATGAACCAAGGAGGGGAAAGTAGAATGAACCAAGTGTTTTCATTTGGCACCTTAAACAAGAAGACCATGGAAGAATCCATGAAGAAGACTATGGTGTCATGGAGGAAGGAGAGTTCTAACTAGGCAGCCAACTCCATATTTGTAGTTCATCATTACTGTTTAATATTGAATATTAATGTAAATAAATCCACTTTAATAGCAAATATTGAGGTTTTATTTGAAATAGGTAGATGGACTTTATCGGGGAAAGACTTTATCGGTATCTGAGTAGCAAATTTTGTGTAAAAGTTATCGATGCTGCCAACCATCGATGTTGAAAACATCGATGTTCGCCTTTCTTCATTCTTCCATTCCAATTTACATAAAAATCTAAAGCTCTTTCACAATTACAGTTTTCTTTTAAAACTAGGATAATTGTCTCATTAACCAGCAATTTAAGTCAATGTGAAGTTCATACGGGTTTTAAAAAATCTAGAAAGTGATGATTGAAGTGTAACGTTCCTGGACTACCTGTAGCTTGCATGCATGCATGGTGTTGTGGATTCTTGTTTGATCATAACCTCCGCCGACTGCCGTGCCAGTGTTCCTGTTTGTCCTTGCCTTCACCGATCGATATGGCTGGCAACAGGAAAATTTCCGTTCGTTCCTGATCAGTGCGACGCATTTTCGGTTATGAAGTGCCGATTTTATTTTTAAAACTTATCGCGTTGCGGTCTGTCGGAGTGGTTTCTGCGTCACAGTGCTCCCGGGTTAGTGTAATTCGACGAAAATCAGCTGCCATGTCGGGCTTTCAGGGTGACGACACGGTTGTCAAAACGGAAGTTGATAGCGAAGGTGAGTTGGAGATAGCTGAGGCCTCGTCAGACGATTCCATGGACGAGCCTATCAGCGCTCAGGTCGTAATGACAACTAACTACCACGACACTCGGCTCCCGATGTTGGAGGATTTCAAGGGCCCATACAATTTTACATACCGCCTACCCAACAGCGGTACTTCCTCAATCAAACCCACTTGGGAATATTCAGAATTATTTAACCAGGTAATACCCGAAAATATTTTAGGAATATGAACAAAAAAATACATGTACATAAAAAGTAAGTACCGAAGAGCGAATTTTCAAAGAAAAGTTGTGGATAACATTATGTACAGTTGCTCTCAGAAAAAGTAATCAATTAGAACACGCAGCCGAACTCGAAACTTGGTCAATTATGGACATTTTTCACCGATGTTTCTCACTTATTTATGAATTTTGGAGATCTGAGGGTGGTCGCAATCGTCCGAGCGCTAAAAAAAAAATACTTCGACTGTGACACCCCACTTTGTACCTACATTATTGCAAAATTTGGTCAATTATGGGCAATTTTCACCTAAAAATCTATGTTTCTCACTTATTTATGAATCTTAAAGATCTGGGAGAAGTCGCAACGACTCAGCGATGAAAAATACTTCGACTGTGACACCCCACTCGCCCTTTTGTAAAAAAAACCTGATTCTTCAGCATTTTTTAGGCCACTAAATTGTAAATTTGAGCCTACAATTCTGGAGCGATCGGGCTGGCCAACGAACTCGACCTTTCTTTTGCCAAGGCGGATTTTTCAGCGTTGGAATGAATTTTTTACACCGTTTTTAAAGGGAGTTGTCTGGAATAAATACAGAATACGTTAAACTCTAGGATTGAGTTTTTTTTTAAGTGAATTTTCGTAAATAATGAAGCTATTGCAATGGCTCGAAAATTTTAAAATACAAATTTTTGAAAAATTTCTCCATTGAAATCCGTTTTGAGGCATTCTGAAACGAATCCCAGAGTTTAACGTTTAATTTATTATGTGTCATTCCAGACAATATCTCTCCTCAGGATTGAGATAAAAATTCCGTTCTTGCACCAAAAAATCAAGCTTTCCAAACGAAAGAATGAGTTCGTTGGCCAGTACTTTTTGAGCACATTAAATTGGTCAAATTGAAAAAAAAAAAAAAAATACTAAGCAAAATCACCAAAAATGGCTAAAAACGGCTAAAAATTGTCATATAACTATAAAATAGAACATTCAAAAATTTATTCATTATTTATTAGTCAGTCAAATTTTCTAAAAAATCCATAGGTAAATACTGCAAAAAAAGCTATAAATTCAAAATCTCTATTTGAATAAGAGATTATTATTTAGAATACGTTTCCTCCCATAAAATTAATAGTTTACAATTTCCTTGGACTCAAAAAGCTCAAATTTCAAAACAATTCAACATTATACAATACGATGATTTACGAGAATTCGCTCATACGATCATGCTGCATGACTGGAACCCTTGATTTATGAAATGGAATTTTAGGGGTCCCCCCTACCCTTCCTACCCACTTTAAGATTTTGAACTCATTATCGGTTATGCAATACCTAAATAAGCCAGAATGCCACCATAAGTAGTCAAAAAATAGAATAAAGTTTTTTAAATGTAAGAGGTTCGGTTTATGGAGTTCCACGTAATTATATTTAAACATGGGCATAAGTAAGATTGCAACTATCAGTTAAGTTTAATTGCTAATACTTAATCTAATTTTGCTATAATTAAGTGTGGTATTCGACGGCAATTAATAGACCTCTCTCTCCCGCCTATCCCGGTCTAATCTGAAATCCTTATCGGAATCTTAAGAAAAGATAATTCAGCCAAGTTGGGTGTGGCATTGCACAGTTTCCATGTATGTCGTTGGAACGTTTCAAATACCTAATCTAAAAATCTAAAAAAAATAATAATAATAAATCTACATTAAAAAATACGTAGGTATAAATATGTTAAAAAAATTGTCAGGAAATTCGGTTGAACTTATGAAAACTTCTGAGGTACATGCCCTTGAAATGCCACTTCATTGAATTCGGTCTTTCGCCCCAAAATCAAACATTCCTAAAGTATGGGTTACGTCGTTCGACAGCAGGTACTTTTTGAGTACGGCAAATTGGTAAAACAATAAATCCACAAAAATAAATTTCCAGCCATGCAGCATGATTGTATGAGTGAATTTTCGTATATTATCATATTGTATGTTAATTTATTTTAACATTTGAGCTGTTTTAGTGCAAAGAAATTTTTGTCTAATAATTGTATGGCAAAAAACGTATACTAAGTTACAATCTCCTATTCAAATGGAGGTTTTGAATTATTAGCTTTTTTTGCAATTTTCATCGATTTTTTAGCAAATTTTAATGAATTATAAGTACATTTTTCAGCACAATTTTGTACATACATTTTTGAATGTTCTATTTTATAGTTATTAGGCTTTATTTGAGCAATATTGTACCTAAAAATATAAATTTAACAATTTTTAGCCGTTTTTAGCCATTTTTGGTGATTTTGTTTAGCATTTTTTTTAAATTTGACCAATTTAATGTACTCTAGAAGTGTACCAACAAACTCATCTCTCGTTTGGAAAGCTCGATTTTTTAACGCAAGAACGGAATTTTTATCTCAATCCTCAGGAGAGTTATCGTCTAGAATGCCACATATATACATAGATACATTCATACATACATATGAAAAAGTGTTAAACTCTAGAATTGGCGTCAACACCAGAATTGGCACTGCAGCTTGGTGATAAAACGTCATTTTTTTGCTGTTTGGAGAAAAAGTTGAAAATTTACAGAAGTTCGGTAGCTCCCACGAATAACTTTTGAGCCTAAAACTCATTTTGCCTCAAGTTTCTTCCACAAAGTTTGTTATAATTAATGTCCTGGTCAAATGATTGATGTCCTGGATCTTCCAATTTCATGTCCATGATGATCTTCCAATGTCATGATGTCATGTGATTGATTGATGTCCTGGATCTTCCTATGTCAACTGGCTTCACCAACAAAACGTATGTTACTTCTCAAAAGTCTTTACATTTGACTTGGAAGATCTAGGACATCAATCATTCACATAAATAGGACCCAGCTCCTGGGTTGAAACGTTGTGATTAAACACCTAAAAAAACTCAAGACTAGACTGGTCATTCAACCTCCCGAATATATATAAGTGCGTCGTATTTTCATTTCCTTTTGCAGCAGATTGGCTATAATATCTTATTAATTTATTTTCAAGTAATCTTTGTATATTCATTCATTTAGCATAAATATGTAGGTAAGATTACTTACAAAAATTCGCTCTTACGACCATGCTGCATAACTTTAACTTTTTTCTTCATTTGATTGTCACCAATCAGCACTATCACACTGAGTACCCTGTTGAATAACTTTTCAATTTCATGTTTCTACCGACCTCCACGTCACTGTCTAGCAACCTAGCAGTTAATTTTAACGAATTCCGATAAGTAAACTGCATTTCTGTTAACAGTAGTTGTGATTTTGTTACCAGGTTTTCATTAAAATGGATCGTGTGCTGGTAGTCCAATTTTCTTTCGACACCGAAAATGTCGACGTTAACGATTTGTACATCAGGGCTGTGCTTGTGTACTCCAGTGCCGATCACATTTTCGCTCCCGTCAACAGGTGAGTAGTTGAGTTATAATTTATAGATGTAGTACGTTTGTGTGATCTATCGATATGAAAATGGTAGTGAGTTACACAAACAAGAGAATCAGATTACAGAAATGGAGAATTGGTCCGGACATAAATTAAATTCACTCGTTCAGGTAGATTTACAATACTGCTGTTTTTCGAAGTTTTCCCAAGATGGTGTTGCAAATATATTGATATTTGCAACACGACAACACACATCATTACGAGGATCAGCACTAAAAAATACTCTAAAATCGTGTATTACATGTGGCAATTGAACATCAGTATTTCACATTATTTGTTGCACTTTTAGAGCGGAATTGCGCCCGTTTGCGTGCACTTGTAAAATCGAAAAAATGGGGTTCCCATTTAAAATAACATAGTTGATATAGTTTGCGCATGCGCAATGCGCAGTTTTGTAATTTTTAAGATCATTACAAAAAACATCAAGATTGAAAAAAAAAAAAAAAAATTATTATTATTTTGACCCATTATTATCGATTTTAACAGACGCTTTTGGGGACACCCTGTAGATAATTAATAAAACTTTGATAAAACAATAAACGACTAAAAACTTGACTACCTATAAAACTAAACCAAAAACTACTTACAAAACTAACTACCAAAACTACCTAATAAAATAATAACTACCTATAAACCTAACTAAACCAAAACTAAAACTTGACTACCTATAAACTTGAAGCTCGAGACTTTGGACACTTTTATTGACGCGTCATTGATCAAAACGAGAATGACAATCGTGTTTTATTGATAAGATGTTTTGTTAAGCAGCCAGTAGGATAGCAAATTTTCGATGATTCAACCTCCAAACTACTGGTCCGTGAATACCCCTATGGAATAGAAAAAGTCCAGTCATGCAGCATGACCCCATGAGCGAATTTTTGAAGAAATCTTCGACATTTCAGTCGCTATTGATCGTGTAGATTTTTACAACTAGCGAACGGCATTATTTCGATTTTTGACTGATTTTTCAACTTTGAAATTTTTGAAAACTTGATACATATTCTTATAGGAAATTTTACGCTGATTCCGAATATACCACATGTTAGTATGCTGAAAAAATTATTTCGCACAACAAATCGCAAAAAACAGGCTATTTTGAAATTTTTGACTACATTTTTGAAGTTTTCTACCCGAAGATGTAATCCGATCATGCTGGCCAACGAACTTGAACTTTCGTTTTGTGTCCTTAACATTTTAAAATTTGTTTGAAGTTTCTAGCACAATTCTACGGACAGTTATCGTCTGGAATGACACATACATTCATATATACATACATACATTTAAAAAATGCGTTAAACTTCAGAATATGATTCAGAATAGCCTGAAACGGATTTCTGCATAAAATTTTTTCAAAAATTCACATTCTACAAATTTTGAGGCGAGAGCAATAGCTTAATTTTCTTCAAAAATTCGCTAAAACAGGTGATAAACCACCCTGATCAGATGCGTGAGCTGTAAGGCTTATTTGTATTCTAATCGCCCTACGATGGTGAAATTTTAAAGCGAGTCGCTCTGGAACTCGTAGAACAGAATTACAACTGGCGGAACCATCCTGATCAGCTGATTCACGTCAGAGGCTAATTTCTCTCCTACTCGCCCAACGATATCAAAATAATTTGAAATGGAATCTCACTAGGACACGTAGAACAGAAACACAACGTTTTTGATTTGCGCAATTTTATCATTTTTGAAATCCTTACAAAAAACATACCTAAGGATTGAAAAAAAAAAATATATATATATATATTTTACCCATTATTAACGATTTTAGTAGGGGGAGGGACGTTTTTGGGACAGCCTGTATAAACTGATTAGTTGATAACCTGCACTGATTTGGCTTTCACCGATTTCCGCTTGGGAGCTGCTTAGCATTTCGATTTTCGAAGCGGGAGCCTCATGACCATCACTTTTTGACTAATGCGATTTTCGAAATGGACTATGATATGTCCTAGAGAGGCTCCGTTTCAATTTTGAGTATCTTGGGAAGTCGGAAAGAAATTAGCCTTACGGTTCACTCAGCAGATCAGGGTGGTTTCTCACAAGTTTCTCAGGCTCTGTAAAAAAATGTAGTATTGTTCAATTAGGAAAATTATTATTCAACAAAAAACGCAACATTTCTCGTAACGCGAAATTTTTAGTGACCCTTCAATTATACAAGCTAGGTATGTCAAAGAAAGAAATTAATAAGGAAATAGTTTCTAAAACTCTGGAACTAGGATAATATTGTATCTTGTATTCGGAGAGTGGTGGGTGTCGTTTATTGTCTTCTGTCTTAGTAATTCTGTATGGTTCGAATACAACTGTTTTCAGATGTGCCGTCCACGCAATAGAAGAGGATCCCTTGTCTAAATCCCATTCCGACAAAAACCAGTGTCTTTGTCCATTTTACGAGTTGGCTGGCCACGTTGTCCGCTGTAAGTCGACTGAAGCCATGTACTGCTACGACCCTAAAAGTGAAAGACACTCGGTTTTGTGCCCCGTGAAAACCACCACAGATATCTTGTACTCTTTCAGGTCAGTATAGTTATCTTTTTCGTCGATCTATCCGAATTATTTGTGTCACTGAGTAATGGTTGGACAGCCATGAATGATGAACAGAGAAACTCGTTCATTTTCATAGGTGTCTGTGTGTGTATGTGTGTGCGTGTGTGTGTGTGTGTCCTTCCAGGCGATACCTCTCCTTGTGATTGAGATAAAAATTTCGTTCTTGCGCCAAAAAAATCATGCATCTCAAACGAAAGGACGAGTTTGTTAGCCAGCAATTTTTGAGCACATTAAATTAGTAAAATTTCAAAAAAGTGCTGGAAAAAACACTAAATAAAAAACGGCTAAAAATTGTTAAATTTATATTTTTTAGCAGAATATTGCTCAAATATAGTTTGTTAACTATAAAATAAAACATTAAATAACTTATGTACAAAACTGTAATGAAAAATGTGATTAAATTTCATTAAATTGTGCTACAAAATCGATAAAAACTGCAAAAAGTTAAAAATCCAAAATCTCATTTTGAATAGCATATTACTCATTAAAACGAGTTTTTTGAAATAAAATTTGTAATAATTGGGTTTATCGAGGCTAAAATTGGTAGTTAACAATTTCTTTTCACTCAAAGTCCTCAATCTTCAAAACAGTGTAACATAATATGATACTGTAATCTATGAAAATTCGCTCATACGCTCATGCTGCATGACTGAACTCTTTCATATGTATATATTCTGTCATTCCAGACGATAACTCTCCTTAGGATTGAGGACAAATCCCGTTCTTGTGCCGAAAAATCAAGCTTTTCAAATGAAAGGATGTGTTCGTTGCCCAGCACTTTTTGAGCACATTAAATTGGTCAACTTGCAAAAAATGTGCATAAAAATCGCTAAAAACTGCCAAAAATGGTTAAATTGATGATTATAATCAGCAATTTTAGTCAAAACAAAGTTATTAACAATCAACTAGGACATAAAAAAATTGTTGCACAAAATTATGCTGAAAAGCGTACTTAAATTTCATTAATACGAGTATTTGTTGAAAAATCTATAAAAACTGCAAACAAACATCTAAAAATCGAAATCTTTTTTGAATAGCCGAATTTTATTTAGTATGAGTTTTTTGCCATAAAATTGGTTTTTTACATTTTATTTGTACTATAATTGCTCAAATTTCGATCAAATTGATCATATTATACATATATAAATATAGGTAATTTATGAAAATACGCTCATTCGAACATTATTTATGACTGGAACCTTTTTTCGTCAAATTATGTTTGAGGCGATCATGTTTTCTCAGCTAATTGTTATAGTCCAGTAGCGAGGTAGGAAAAAAAAAAAGGGGTTGATTTACAAAAATTAAAAGTTGATGAGATTCGGAAGGGTTGCTTGTGGACGGAAGAGGATGAAGAATCCGCGATTTGTTCCCAATTTTTTCGGTTTTTTGCAAATAACTTGTTAACTATGCGCTTTTCGGGATTTTCCTATTAACAAAGTTGTAGAGCATTAAATTTCCTCCAAATTACGCTGTTCAAACGTGTTTTTCGACCTTTTAGACACCAAAATCCGGGACTCCAAAGTTTCGCTAATTATATCAAAATGAATTAGAACGTTCAACCTAACGAAACGCTGGGTGGATTTCCTCTCACCGTATGATACGGGAACCGTCACATCAGGGAGCAGATTATGTACTTGGGAAAAAGGACTTCTATAGTTTTGTAGATATGGAGAGTAACTTCTATTCCACAATTATATTTTTAGTCCAATACATATTTCACCTGTTTACAGGCATCATCAGGTAAGTAGGTATCTTATTATAACATTGCACTAGAAATTTCTTTTTTAAAAACCAGAAAAGGGACGATGAAACTGAAAAACTAACTGTTTTTCCAGTTACATTGTTCCTTGTCTGGTGTTCTAAAAAATAAATTTCTTGTGCAATGTTATAATAAGATACCTACTTACCTGACGATGTCTGCAAATAGATGAAATATATACAGAGTGTCCCCAAAAATGTTCCCCTCCCCCACCCCCCTGCTAAAATGGTTAATAATGGGTTAAAAAAATAAATTTTTTTTTCGATCTCAGTGTTTTTTGTATGGGTCTCAAAAATTACAAAATTGCGCATTACGCGCATGCACAAATGTGCGCAATTGACATCAAATTCGTTATTTTAAATGGGAACCACCATTTTTTATTGCAGATTTGAATTTTACGTTAAATTTCATGAAGAAATGACTCATCACTCGATTATTCACTCCAAAAGTGCAATACTTGTGAAAACTGTAGGTTACGCAATTGCTGTTATGTACGCAATTGCCACGTGTAGTGCATGATTTTGGCGTACTTTTCCTTATTGAACCTCGTAATCATGTTAATTTATTGATATTTGCAACACCAACTTGGGAAAACGCCGAAAACCCAACAAACATTTTAGTTTGCTATGTGCTTTGTGGAAATGTGTACGTATAAAAAGTGCAATACTGCTCAGATTTTCGGAGTTTTCCCAAGTTGATGTTGTGAATATCAATAAATGGACATCATTACGAGGTTCAGCACGAAAAAATACTCAAATCATGTATTACATGTGGCAATTGACTACCTTCAAAAACTCAGTATTTCACATTTATTGCACTTTTAGAGCGCAATTGCATACTTTTGGACTTTTGCACTAAAAAAAAATCGAGTGGGGTCATTTCATCATGAAATTTCACGTAAAATTCAAATCTGCAATAAAAAATGTAGGTTGGATTGGTTGAGGGTAGAGATTTTACAGGCTTCTCTGATAATGTGGTTTAATGCTATATGCTGAGCGCTTTCGCCAATACAGGGCCTCGTCAGAGCTTATTATTTGATAGATGGGCTGTTAAATGTTTATATATAAGTTGGGAGGCCTCCTTGTACATCTTGGACATGACCAGTTGTGGCTGGTGATGTTTCTAGGGGCTTTTGTGCTTCAATCGAGAAAAATGCAATCTTTCATGAGGAAAGACACACATAGTCTGAAATGATAAACTTTAATTTGTGGTTATTAAAGAAGTCAGAAGTCATTCCATAATTAATTCCAAAAAATAAACAGTCCAAAAGACACCATCCAAAAACGTTTACTGTTCATGTAACACGAACGTGTCTGGCAACAAAGTGTCAGTTGGTCTTATAAGTATAGTAGTTTGTAGAAAGAGTTCCCGTTGTTGTTTTTACTTCTCGTCCGTAAGTTTCATCCTCACGAGGTTCAACTATCAGCTTTCAATGTAAAACTTTCCTTCCAGACGCTAATGAGTAGGTAACCTACCTTAAAAATTGGTAGAAATCTAGTTGACTCCGTAAGTGACAACATTCTTATGATCGTTTAGCTTCCTCACTAGGTATCGGAGATCGGGAAGCTTTGTGTTCGAGCGAGAAGTGGACAAATCTTTTTTTTTTTTTCCTAAATCAAAATTTCGAGCCGTGGTACTGGTCAGACACCCATCATATGGCACCTTTTTGGAAAGCTCTCGCTTAGACCTTTCTGGTGAGAAAATAAAAAATAACCATGCAAATTCCCCATTTTCAAGAATGGTAGGTACGTATTAAACCTCTAGACCATTATCCTATTAACCACGTACAAACCTACCAATCCCATTGCGGTATACATGCTTTAAATGCTGAATGCTATAGTTCTATGTTGATGCTATAGTATTAGATTGTGAACTTTGTTCTCCAACTAATACTACATGTTACATTATGTGAGGAAGCTATACTGAGCCTTAACTTGGTAGTCGTTTTGACATTTTCATGTCTTTGCTTTGGCACATAAACTAAAAAAACGTCACGGAAAATAATTGCTCACGAAAATTGCTCACGAAAATTGCTCACGAAAATTGTCCCAAGTGGCCACAACGATGATTATGACCATCAGAAATGACGTTTTTACCTACTGATCCCACGATTCTGAGATTTGGTATGTGGGCCCTTGAGGGACTTCTGAACACAACTGACCGATCCCAAGTCAGCTGAGTGGCTCTAGAAACCAGTTTTTTCCCTAATGATCCCACGATTCTGAGATTTGGTATGTAGCCCCTTGAGGGACTTCTGAACACAACTGACCGATCCAAGATCAGCTGAGTGGCTCTAGAATCCATTTTTTTCCCTAATGATCCCACGATTCTGAGATTTGGTATGTGGGCCCTTGAGGGACTTCTGAACACAACTGACCGATCCCAAATCAGCTGAGTGGCTCTAGAAACCAGTTTTTTCCCTAATGATCCCACGATTCTGAGATTTGGTATGTAGCCCCTTGAGGGACTTCTGAACACAACTGACCGATCCAAGATCAGCTGAGTGGCTCTAGAATCCATTTTTTCCCCTAATGATCCCACGATTCTGAGATTTGGTATGTGGGCCCTTGAGGGACTTCTGAACACAACTGACCGATCCAAGATCAGCTGAGTGGCTCTAGAAACCAGTTTTTTCCCTAATGATCCCACGATTCTGAGATTTGGTATGTAGCCCCTTGAGGGACTTCTGAACACAACTGACCGATCCAAGATCAGCTGAGTGGCTCTAGAAACCAGTTTTTTCCCTAATGATCCCACGATTCTGAGATTTGGTATGTAGCCCCTTGAGGGACTTCTGAACACAACTGACCGATCCAAGATCAGCTGAGTGGCTCTAGAATCCAGTTTTTTCCCTAATGATCCTACGATTCTGAGATTCGGTATGTGGGCCCTTGAGGGACTTCTGAACACAACTGACCGATCCCAGATCAGCTGAGTGGCTCTAGAAACCAGTTTTTTCCCTAATGATCCCACGATTCTGAGATTTCTTATGTGGGCCCTTGAGGGACTTCTGAACACAACTGACCGATCCCAGATCAGCTGAGTGGCTCTAGAATCCAGTTTTTTCCCTAATGATCCCACGATTCTGAGATTCGGTATGTAGCCCCTTGAGGGACTTCTGAACGCAACTGACTTATCCCAGATCAGCTGAGTGGCTCTAGAAACCAGTTTTTTCCCTAATGATCCCACGATTCTGAGATTTGGTATGTA
Source organism: Adelphocoris suturalis (assembly GCA_030762985.1). Lineage (NCBI taxonomy): Eukaryota > Metazoa > Arthropoda > Insecta > Hemiptera > Miridae > Adelphocoris > Adelphocoris suturalis. The sequence goes on along the minus strand of CM061041.1, from coordinate 70,213,888 downwards.
GCCCCTTGAGGGACTTCTGAACACAACTGACCGATCCAAGATCAGCTGAGTGGCTCTAGAATCCAGTTTTTTCCCTAATGATCCCACGATTCTGAGATTTGGTATGTGGGCCCTTGAGGGACTTCTGAACACAACTGACCGATCCCAGATCAGCTGAGTGGCTCTAGAAACCAGTTTTTTCCCTAATGATCCCACGATTCTGAGATTTGGTATGTAGCCCCTTGAGGGACTTCTGAACACAACTGACCGATCCAAGATCAGCTGAGTGGCTCTAGAATCCAGTTTTTTCCCTAATGATCCCACGATTCTGAGATTTGGTATGTGGGCCCTTGAGGGACTTCTGAACACAACTGACCGATCCCAGATCAGCTGAGTGGCTCTAGAAACCAGTTTTTTCCCTAATGATCCCACGATTCTGAGATTTGGTATGTAGCCCCTTGAGGGACTTCTGAACACAACTGACCGATCTCACATCAGCTGAGTGGCTCTTGAATCCAGTTTTTTCCCTAATGATCCCACGATTCTGAGATTTGGTATGTAGCCCCTTGAGGGACTTCTGAACGCAACTGACCGATCCCAGATCAGCTGAGTGGCTCTAGAATCCAGTTTTTTCCCTAATGATCCCACGAATCTGAGATTCGGTATGTAGCCCCTTGAGGGACTTCTGAACACAACTGACCGATTACAGATCAGCTGAGTGGCTCTAGAATCCAGTTTTTTCCCTAATGATCCCACGAATCTGAGATTTGGTATGTAGCCCCTTGAGGGACTTCTGAACACAACTGACCGATTACAGATCAGCTGAGTGGCTCTAGAATCCAGTTTTTTCCCTAATGATAAGGAAATAATAAGAAAACACACATGAAAATGTCCCAATGTGTTGCAGACTCGTATGCAAGCATTTCTGATGATTTCCGCTTACTTTACTAAGTTTACATCAAAATTATGGTTTAACTTAGAGTAATTTACAACTAGCGAACGGCATTATTTCGATTTTTGACTGATTTTTCAACTTTGAAAATTTTGAAAACTTGATACATACCTTTTTTTTTCTACCGTGCAATGTATATTATAACGGTGGATGTTTTTTCCAACCGTGCTTTAAAAAAAAAAAAAGTACTGTGAGCTCATTCTATTTTGCCGTAAAATTATATATTTTCATGCCTTATAACTCAACATATCATGAAACACGCTGCGTTTTGGAGGAAAACCGGTTCGTCATATCCATGTAATATTTAAATTTACCTACCGAATTTGGCTTTAGAATATTTGCCGAGTACTAGTTGCCTAACATTATTGAACTGCCGCTACCTACACAAGATTTATCCACGATGTCTGTATTCTGTTCCACAGATGTAAAAATTCATGTCCTAAAGGGATGCATCGACGGACAACGAAGATGGTCTTCACTCTGGAAAATGGTATGAAATCTCAATTGTTTCGTAAATTTTACATGGCCGATTTATTTTAAATTCTACCTGCGGTCTACTCAATTATCACATCAAGTGCTAATTATCCTAAATAATTCAAATACAATTATGTTTTAGCGTCATTTGCTCAACAAATAGAATTTCATAATATGCCATATCAAAAAGTTCCAGTCACGCAGCATGAACATCTGAGCAAATTTTCGTATTATATTCATGTTAAATTCTATTGGAAATTTCAATACTTTTTGTGCACATAAATGCTAACCATCAAGTTTGTGGAAAGGACTCTTTCTGAACTACATATATATTAGATTCACGTTTGCGCATGCGCACAGACTACTGTAATGAAATTTGTAGGGCATCATTCAGAATGAGCTTATCCACACACTCCCTGATTTCATAAAAATCGATCATGTATAGGAGCCTGTGTAATTAAATATTAGTTATGTGCATGCACAACAGTTATTACTTGGCCAATCGCATTATAATTCGTATGGAATCTTCCTATAATGTATATCCAACAACACCCCCGAGTTTGAACGAACTTTGACCAACAGATGATGAGAAATTGACGTTATAAGAAATTCACGTTTACGCATGCGCACAGGCCCTCATTGATCCGACTGCACTGAAAGTCATAGGGGATCGTCAAGGAGCTAACCCACACAGCTGCTGAGAATTTCATCAAAACCGGCCATTAGTTTCTTGAGCTTTGCCGTTACAGGAAATTATTCATGTTTACTCATGGGCACATGCTACTATTGACCTGACGGCAATGAAAGTTATGCAGGGCGGGGAGGGGGGGGGTCTAGTAGCTAAGTCCCAAAAATTTCATCAAAATAGATCCAAAACAGAATAGTTTTGGGCATGACAACAATTTACCTCAGACAGCTAAGCCTCGTTCTCAGGGAGCGTTCTGACAGTTCTCGAACTCAACAGAACTGGGACGGAAAATCCTGGGACTTTCTGGAACTTGTGAAACCGCGTTCTGCACTACGAACGATTTCAGAACTTAGAAGTGGAATAACCTGTGTTGTTTGTAACAAACTCTTCGCCGTCGAACCTTGGCACACTTTCGTCAAAAAAGTTCGAGTTTCATGGATGTAGACGAGGTCCTTCAACTTCAATCTCGTCCTCATTGTCTACAAACCATTCTCGGCGTTCTGGCACTGCGAACGACAAAACTCGACTGCGCTTGCCCAGAACCGTTCCGAACTGGCAGAACACACTGAGAACGATGCTCTAGACATCAGACTGGCAGACAGACACGTAACCAAAATAGATCAGCAAGCTCTGAAACACAAAAAGTCCATTCATGCAGCATGACCCTCATGAGCGAATTTTGGAAAAAATCTTCGATTATTTCGATTTTTGACTGATTTTTCAACTTTGAAATTTTTGAAAACTTGATACATATTCTTATAGGAAATTTTACGCTGATTCCGAATATACCACATGTTAGTATGCTGAAAAAATTATTTTGCACAACAAATCGCAAAAAACAGGCTATTTTGAAATTTTTGAAAATTTCAACCCGAAGATGTAATCCGATCATGCTGGCCAACGAACTTGAACTTTCGTTTTGTGTCCTTAACATTTTAAAATTTGTTTGAAGTTTCTAGCACAATTCTACGGACAGTTATCGTCTGGAATGACACATACATACATATATACATACATACATACATAAAAAAATGCGTTAAACTTCAGAATATGATTCAGAATAGCCTGAAACGGATTTCTGCATACAATTAACATGTATCATGTTTTAGCCCTGGGGTCCTAGCAATTTTTGCGCGTCAATTTTGCGAGTCAATTTTTTTCCGCGCACGAAACATATAGTGTTACAGTGATTTCCGCCTACAACCGAGTCGTTGCTAGGGAAATGGTACTTCGTCGTTTTTCATCCCACAAAATTCGTTGACCATTCGTTCGAAAGCTCTCGATTTATCCAACAATATTATGTTAACTACTGCGAAGTGCGTGTCCAACAAACTGAGTTATGAGCATGGTTATATAAATAATTGTTTACACACAGGTGATCATTCTCAATAATTGATATTGTGAACATGATTGCAAAACATATTTCTCCTCTGACCAAAAACAAGTTCATAGAATTTCGAATCAATATATTTTTTTCCAAAAATCACATTCTACAAATTTTGAGGCGAGAGCAATAATTTTCTTCAAAAATTCGCTAAAAGCAAGTGAAATTTTAATTTTGAAAGAACATTTTTTTAGATTTCTCGCACGAACACAAAGCTTTCCTACCTTCGATAGTGGGGAAGCAGAATATTGTGAGGATAGGTTGAAACATCCTGGGGGTTTCCCACTCGCATGAGTATGATTTGATGTGCAAGTATTAACAGTTTCCATATTATCTTTGATGGGTTCCTGCAGGTGCTGGCAAAATGCTTGGCAGAACCTCATTGGACGTGAAAGTTTGCAGTTGTCCTCGGAGGGACAAAGAAAAAATGGAGAAGCCCCTGAAAAGTGGTGGTGGTGGTGAGTCATTGTTTCAATTGAACAGAATTAATTATAAATTTAACACTGTTAAGAAAGTGTAGGAAAGTTGTCGTAAAACATGATAGCGTTCGTTGATTAGTCCTCTTGCCAACATTTTCTCAGACATTACTTTCAACATTCATTTAGCAGTTATCAATGGAATGCCTAACTCAGTGAACAGCCCGAAAGTCAACCAAATGCCCACACACCTACCAGCTTCAACGCAACCAACCAAAGTTCGAGTTCAGGAGGATGACGTTGAGATGGAAACTGTCACCCATTTACCCGGAGAGGTAAGTCCCAACTATGGTATTCACTCTTGTATTTCTGAACTTACGATCAATGATGTTGGTGAGGATTACTAAGTGGACTGTTTTTTATTAAGGATGTTATTTATATATTTAGGTCAATGGTTCGGACTCTAGATTTTATACATAGAATACGGGCTTTAACAGGTGATAAGAACTAAATCACACGCCACGAAGTTGTGGAAACCCATTCCAAAACGGAAGTTAGTGAAAAACGTTGTCTATTTCCACGAAAAATAAAGAGTTACAATGTTAAATCTATTTCACGGTTAGGCCATCATCAGTAAAAAACAATAACTGAAGAGACATTAGAAAGACACAGCTTCTAGCTAATCAGATGAATTGAGAGGGGGAAAATAACTAAATATAGTTTCAACAGTGCGAAGGGATAATCCCAATCTTTATAGAAATGGACCTATCAGTAGTGAAATATATTAAGGGATATCCTCATTTAAACATTTACCAGATCTGTCACTTTTGACAATTTCGAATTTTTCAAGTAAATTCAACATACCTCTCTTTGGGCAAAAATGAAGAAATTCTACTTACTGTCTATCTGTCAAATCAAAATTGTAACTATGATTGGATTCCTTAAGATGTTTTGCAAATGTAGGCTTACCCTCATTTTCCCTGAAATCCTCCTTTTTTTTTTTTTCAATATTCTTTATTGCACCAAGTATTACTTATTAACAATATTATTTTGAAAATATGGACTTTAATTCAAAACTAAGATACATCACTGAGTTTTGTTGATTATGGTGGATGTTTCACTTCACTGCTTCACAAGTAAGCAAGGTCGAGTGGTTTGGTACGCTTCAATCTTCTGATGATATCACTTGTATCAAGGAGTTGGACAGCTTCCTCGTTGATGTGACATCTTAACCGCTGTAGGTGTCTCACAGCTTGTCGCTTTATAGCATCGTTTATTGTTTCGATCCGAAGCTCATGATGGAGACGTTCGTTTCGAAAGTACCATGGTGCATTGACCACCGTTCTTAGCACATTGTTCTGGAATTTTTGGATGATGTCTCGATTTGACTGAGCCGTACAGCCCCAAAGCTGAGCTCCATAAGTCCAGACTGGTTTAAGGACTTGGTTATACAATGTTAGCTTGTTCTGGATTGACAACTTCGACCGTCTCCCCATTAGCCAATGCATTTTTCTGAATTTTAGAAGGAGTTCTTCCTTCTTTTTCTTGACATGGGCTTTCCATCTAAGTTTGGCGTCCAGTGTCATGCCTAGGTATTTGGCTTCATTAGCATTCGGAATAACTTTTCCCATGAAATGTACCGGAACATACTCGATTCTCTTGTTGGTGAAATCGACATGTACCGACTTAGTTTCATTTATCTTGATTCTCCATTTTGCTGTCCACTTTTGTATGCTGGATATTGATTGATTTAACTTGTTGGTGGATTCAGTGTTACATTCTCCGACTGCCAAAATCGCTGTATCATCTGCGAAGGTGGCTGTGGTGTTCATTCCAATTTCTGGGAGATCACTGGTATAAAGGACATACAAGAGCGGTCCAAGAACACTCCCTTGTGGGACTCCTGCCTTGATTAGCTTTGGCTCTGAGTAGGCGTCTTCTTGCTTTATTCTGAAATAGCGATTCGTGAGATAAGACTGAAGCAGCTCAGCATACTTTATTGGTAGATTTTTGCGCAGCTTGTAGTTGAGTCCCTCATGCCAAACTTTGTCAAACGCCTGAGCGACGTCTAGGAAGACGGCTGAGCAGACTTTCTTTTCCTCAAGAGCTTGTTCAATTATATGTGTTATTCTATGGACTTGATCGATAGTGGAATGTTTCTGTCGAAAGCCAAACTGGTGCCTTGGGAACAGCTTACGTTCTTCGATTATGGGTACTAGTCGCTTGTGGATTAGTTTTTCAAATAATTTTGATAATACTGGTAGAAGTGAGATTGGTCTGTACGAACTTGGCTCCGTGGGAGGCTTTCCAGGTTTAGGAATCATTATGACCTCGGCAATCTTCCACAACTGAGGAATGCAACGGTGTTTTATAATTGCATTAATAATCATGGTTATTTTTGCAATGGCTTTACGCGGGAGATGCTTAAGGATCTGACCAGTGATAAGGTCGTAGCCAGGAGCCTTTTTTGGACTGATTTCCTTATCGATTATGAGCTTAATCTCTTTGATAGTAACGGGTGGAATGTCGACATCTTGATCAATACCATTTGCGACCTCTAGAGTCAGTTCATCTGTCATAGCAATGTTTGGAGTGAATATGTTTGCTAGGTAATCAGCAAAAATCGCTGCTTTGTCTTGATTACTCTTAGCCCAACTCCCATCGGAATTTTTTATGGGTGAAGCTTGTATTATTGGTCTTTTAAGATATTTGGTAGCCTTCCAGAGTGAGTAATCAGTATCACGATGACTTGTGAGTCCCATGATATAGTGCTCTTGGGTTTCTTCATTGATCTCCTGTGTCAAAGACCTCAGTTCACTTTCTGCCTTGTACCATTCTGATTTATGGCTGGGTACTCTAGTTACTTGCCATCGTTTTCTGGCCTTGCGTTTTTCTTTTATTGCAGTGACTATTTCCCGAGGGTAATTGATCCCTCGGAGTTGCCTTGTAAGTGTTGGTGTATTTTCCCAAGCAACAGTTTGTATATTGCAAACAAGATGCTCGAGCTCGTGTTCAATTTCTTCTGGTGATTGTAAGGACTTACTCAAGTCGATATGTCTGCATATTTCTTGCTTGAAGAGCTCCCAGTTGGTCTTCTGATTGACTAGGGCAGGGTTGGATGGCTTCTGAATGATTCGATCACTGAGTGTCAGTATGATGGGTGAATGATCTGAACTGAGATCAAAGTTTTCTTCGACTAGCAGGTAGTTCGCTGAAATGTTTTTCGTAATGAAAAAGTCAATCAGATCGGGTGTCTTGTCGGGGTCTTGTGGCCAGTATGTTGGTTTCCCGGTTGAAAATACTTCGCAGTTTTTATCATTGATTGCTTGAATCAATCTACGACCTTTTGTAGTAGTTAGTCTTGAACCCCAAAGTGTATTTTTAGCATTGAAATCCCCTCCTAGGATGAAACGATTCCCAAGTTGGGAGAGTATACCCATGTATTCATCGTATGTCGTTTGGTGCCTCGGCGGACAATATATGCTTGCAACATTAATCATGAATGAAGTGGTCCTGATTGCAATGGCACATATCTGGAACGCTTCAGTTTCTATTTTGACTTGCTCATGGTGATAAAGGCTTTCTTTAATCAATACTGCACTGCCGCCGCGCGCTTGATTGCTTGGATGAATGGCGTGGTAGCACTTGTAGCCTTTGAGTCGGAGGTACGATTCGTTGGTAAAATGTGTCTCAGAAATGAGACAAATGTCAATCCGGTTGAAGTCTAGAGCCAATTGAAGCTCAGTTTTTCGTGACATGAGCCCATTAGCATTCCAGCAGAGTATTTTGACACTATTCATGTTGATCTTTCCGGACGAGTGCTTTCGATTCTACGAACACGCTCATCCAGGTTGCTGATACTCTGGCTGAGTTTTGTGACTATTTCGAAAATCTGATTTATTTTTGAGTGGGTGTCTTTGTTGACGGGATCGACCGATTGCCCGGTTGGCAGTTGTTGTAGCTTTTTCTGATTTTGCAGAACTTTCGAGTATGACAGGAGATTAGAGACCTGACTGGCGGCCACCTGGGCCGTTTTTTTATTACAGAGTAACGGCTTTTTTGGTATGAATGTTTCTTTATTGGGTTTTACTTGCTCTAACTTTTCCATCTGTTGTTGATGAGGAATTTTCTTGTTTCTATTAATAGCTTCAATAGCTACTGGGCAACCGCGATAATTTGCAGTGTGGTCTCCAGAGCAGTTGGCGCATTTTGCAGGTGTATCTCTGGCCTTGGTGCATTCTTCAGTGAAGTGGCCCTTAGCACACTTAACACATCTAGGTGGCTTGGAACAGTAGTTTTTGGTGTGGTTAAATTCTTGACATCTTTTACATTGGGATGGATGTTTCGAAGATTTGATCGGATGCACTGTCACACGCCCTTTGAGAACCTGCTTAATTTCATAGATTTTCTCGGGATCTAAATCTTTACGAAAATCGACAATGCACATATCTAATGGATTTTTAGATTTCCATTCGAGTTTTCTGTCTACTTGAAGTACACTGTGGGAACCAAATTGGTTTCTCAGATCATCAAGGACCTCCTCATTTGTCCATGATTTGTGGATTCCTTTAATCATGACTTTGATGGGCCTGTCCTGTTTATTTTGGTATGTATAGTGCGGAATTTTTTTGTCCGCAAAACACTTAGTGATAGCACGAAAGCCATCTGAATCCATCGTGTTAATTTTGACCACATCATTTGACATAGTGGTAAAACTAACTTCGCCGGTTTGTTCCTCGACCATTTTCTTGAGGGCTGGAAAGGAAGTAACCCTTTCAATATAAACGGGAGGAGGTTTTGGATCTTTTTTTGGTTTTGGCTTGGCAATAGAATTTATGATTAGTGGACGTGAAATAGATTTTTTTCTTTTGTGTCCTCTTTGAATGACGTTATCCCATTCGCCCGTCTCTTCGGCTAGGATTTCTTCGTCTGTTGAATAGGACTCAATGGGAGGGGCTGGCTGATTTGTTTTGCTCAGTGTTTTAGTTTTGATTGTGTCGATCTCAATCTCCAGTTGATTGACTCGAGCACGTTCCTGTAGACCAGCGTCATTAGCTTCCTTCAAAATATCACATAAATGGGTAATGATTTTTAATAACTCACTAACTGTGCTATGAACAGCAGGCGAATTACGAAGCTCTGGAGAGGTGTTGACAAATTCTTGTTGTTGTTTTGCTTGGGCTAGCGCTCGCGATATCACTTCGAGGACAGTGACCTCCATTCCGCAAACGCGCGAAAACACTCGCGGAAACAACTGACATTCGTTTTTTGTTTCGCTCTCCGATGTTACCTCTTCGGCAGTTCGAACAAGACTTGAAATCCTCCTGATGCTCGTCTATTTTTTCCCTAAATTTCCTACCAGTCTGACCGCAATATTCTTAGCCACAACAACATTTTAATTTATAAACCCCGCTTTTTTCCTGAACATTGATTTTATCCTTAACGGATCCTAGTAATGCTTTAAGGCTATTTGTAGTTTTAAAGCCTACTTTGTAACCTCTCGATGATAGAATTTTTCCGATTTTATCCGAAATTTTTCCCTAATAAGGTAAACTTAGCCATTGTTTTTCTTCTAAAGTTACATCTTCCCTAGCCATATTGGAAACTTTTTCCCTACTCTTTTTCCTAAGAACCTTATCCTATATGGTATCAACGAGATCTCCTCCATAACCGTTACTAGCCGCTATGCTTTTGATAATGAATTTTCCTTTTGATAAATTTCGTTCACTCATTGGAATAGATAGTGCTCGGTTGATCATACTATGGAAAGCTGCATGCTTATGGACTAAAGGGTGATTTGAAGTACTATGGATCGTTATATCGCTGTATGTATCTTTTCTATAAATTGAAAAATCATGCTTCTCATTTACCAAAGAGATGGACAGATCAAGAAAATTTAGTTTATTCCCGCCGAATTCGAGGGTGAATTTGATAAAGGGATCCAATTTATTGATTTTTTTCGTGAAAAGAATTTAGTTGTCTTTCTGTGCCCTTCCATAGAATGATGATATCATCGACATATCTATACCAATAGAGAAGATTATTTGTGTTAGAAGTTGTAAATATTTGTTGCTCAAGTATTTATCTGTAAATATTTAAGTAAATATCTGCAAGCAGAGGAGATAACGGAGAACCCATAGCAACCCCTGGCTGTGAATAATATTGCCCCTCGAATAAAAATAATTCTGAACCATACAGACAGACATCAAATTAAACAATTCATCTTTTTCGAAAATATTAAGTTTAGAGCCGTGAATCAGCCTGCACACCACATCTTTGCATCTAGCTGCATCGATATTGGTGAACAGACTAACCACATCAAAAGATGCGAGTTTAGCATTTGGAGGCATCTGAATGTCCTTATTCCTGTTATTCATGTCCTAATTATACTTATGTCCTGTTATTTATGTTATGGATCGTAGATCCTTCAACTCTGACGTAACCAAGTGAACACAATAAATGACGTCATCAAAACTTTCCGAATTTTTAATAACTATACATGTTTTACGCAAAACCAAAGTAGGTCACCTCACCTTAATCTCTACTTCCAAGTATAAAAATTGAAAAAAAGTCCTGGGTACTCCTCATTGATAAACCGGCTCTAAGACACATGGTGGGGCGCATCAGGGGATGACATCTGCTTTTGTAGGAATTGTTTTGGCCATCCTGGAAAATAGGCGTTTTAGCCTATACACCTCCGAAGGTAAATATCAATTCAAATGAATTAAAATACGTGTAGTTCTCTGTTCCCTATTTTTATAATAGCCACCTTCTTCGGTACTATTGGTGCCGAAATGGATCTGTTAACTAATGGAACCCCATAGAACTACAAGTCTTTCTCATTCTGCTTGATAGGTGATCATGAAAATGAAGAGCGAAGTGAGGAACATCAGACAGGCGTTGGTGGTCATTGAACGGCGATGCTCCCACCTGCTTGACCTTCTGAACTCCGATGCAGACACATAAGAGTTACAATCTTCAAGTACAATACGTACCCTTTGTGTTGTACTTATTACTGTAAACGACTATATTGGGACCTGACTTTCTGTAAGGTAGTAAAACCTGCAGAAAAATACTATGAACCACAGGTAGTACTTGGTTTAGTATTAATTTATGCGTTATTGGGACTTATAACTGAGAAATGTTTCAAATTTGGGCTTTATAAGTTGTCTAGTGCATAATAACCAAAACTGTATTATAAATAATACGGTCAATATTTTCCGTCTGGTTTTTGAAAAAGCTAAAACCATCAAATTTTGATATTTTATGCTTAGTTTTTAATAATCTAGTGAACTGAACATTGGACTAATCAAATATGCTTCAGCAACCATTATGTGATATAACCTTTACATACAAAAAAGTCTAAATGTAATGCGTTTGACATAATAATTTAAATCAATTTTCCTGTAAAGTTAATTTATTATCAATGTTGTTATTAGCGAATTTTCGTAGAAAATGAAGCCATTGCAAAGGCTCCAAAACACATTCTCTTGATAGAAATTAGTTTTGTGGCATTCAGAAACTATTTATAAGTTTATATGTATTATGTGTTATTTATTGTATTGTATGGAGTCTTAAATCAATCATCAATCATTTAAGACTCCACACCTGTTGGAAATATTATCCCATGACTAGGACCCAGACCCTGGGTGGAAACGTCGGGAAATAAAACAAAACCACAAGTCTAGTTCAGTCAATCCAAGAAAACCCTCGCCTATATATATATATATATATATATATATATATATATATATATATATATATATATATATATATATATATATATATATATATATAGAAAAAAATCCAGTCTATTTTAAATTGCAGAATATGATTTAGAATGAGTTTTTTCCCCATAAAGTTGCATGTCATTAATTTATTTTTACAAAATTACTCAAATTTTAAAACATGGTATCATAATATACTACGATTTTTTACGAAAATTCGCTCATAAGATCGTGCCGTATGACTGGAATTTGTTTAATTGATTGTATGTTATGTTATAGTGTTTTACAGAAGGGTTTGGTATGTAAAGTTATAATTTGTTGTGTATTTGTTTTGAAACTGTGACGAGCAGTGACGTAGAGAAATGATTGTATCCATTCATCAGTTTTTTGGAAGAACATTTTTTCCGTTTTTCAAACTAGTATTGGGACATCTTGGAAAAAAAATGTATTTGGGCTTTACCTATCTTCTGTAGTGCATAGACGGTACTTCTGTGTGACTTGCGTTACAACTCAAACATGAACAATGTGAAAGGGTGAGAGCCGAAGATGAAACATAAGTAGGCCTGCGTTGCAGCTGCATCCAGGGGTGTTTTACTTCCAAGGTTCATGATTCTGCCACTCTGTATGTAGTCATGAAACTCTCCATCAATCATGATGCCACAGCCACTGCTAGTCAGTAGTGATTAGAGGAAGCTGGTCAACTTGCTAAAAGAGGGCCAGAGTCTTGTTTGATTGGCTCCGAGCCCCGAACTCGGAATCACTAGAGTTTCATAACTTAACAGCTCGAGAAATGAGAGGACAAAAAACTGTTGACTCGTCGGCAGAATACCCTAAGCAGAGGCAAGCCAAGCGGTTTCTTACCATCTCATGGAAACGCGCAAGTGCTACAGACAGTGAGAAGAAAAGAACTTTGCAAACCAGTGGGTCCTCTCATTGGCCACTGTCCTTTTAGGTGTCACCTTTGCAAAATCGGTAAGGCGAGGACAGGAGAATGCCTCTTCTGCAGCAAAGAAGTGGAAACAGCAGAACATATCCTCTGAAAGTCCTGCTGTAGCACGTATATGAGTATGGCAGTTCTGAAAGGGTGCCTCAACACTGGCCAACATTGCTAAGGAAAAGCCTGAAAACCTACACTTTGTAAATAAAGAGGTTATTTACAAGGTTCTGAGCTAATGCGGTTATCAGAATAGACCTCAGTACCGAGGGGGAACAGATGACTCAGTGATGAGGGGCTCCTCACATCCCTTTCCAAAAAATAGTAGTAATTTAGCGAACGAATCCAATGTTTTGCACAGTCTGTGAAACTTCATCATCTAAGATCTGAGGTCATAGCTTCCGTTAGGTCTAATGCATTCCTGTTCTGATTATTGTTGCTTCAGTAGTTTTGAATGTACCTTGTATATGTTCACTGAGGAAGAAGTCTTATGATCGCACAGCTTAGAGTTTTCCGAAACTATTTAGATGCTTTGATAAAGTTGAAATGAAGCGCATGAGTGGCCCCACGCACGGGTCTCATTTTAGTCACTTCATGGATTTTGTCGCGATTTGTCTTCAAAAGTTGTAGTTGTGTACTTCCTCAGTGGCTATCGTATTTACCTACTAAGGCAGCAGTGAGGTGTTGAGTGTTTACATGCTACCTATTCTTCCCAGTGGCATTTGAGTAATTTGAGCAATGGAGTAATTCTCCTTTCCCTTCTACTCGTACTTTTGTTTCCACTAGGGGAAAGACGAAAGGCAAGAGCAAGGGGCAGCGCAAGTAATGTGTTTACATACTCATACTGCTCACTTCCACAAAATTGAGCTGGATGTAAACAGAGTATTAGAGAAACCCTTAGTGCATTGCTGGATACTTCCTCAAAATGTCAGCAACCAACGTTAGCGCTGTATAGCATCCATTCACTTGTTTAGCATCCCTTTCAACGCAATCATGCTTTCCACCCCGCTGTCCTTCTACACACTGACCTTCCTAGCTGTGTTTTTGATACTGTTATGCATGCAAGCTATCTCCTCTAAGGGCCAGTTTATCAATCATATTTATCCAATGGATAAGGGGGATTTATCTAAGGTATAGCGTTATCCTCCAGATAACATTATATGGGGTGTTTATCCATCCCTAGTTAAACCTTATCTGGTATTTTAATTTATCTGGTCCCTGGACGGCTGGATAACTATTATAACTGGAGGTTGATGAGATATCCAGAGCTTTCTAACCTCAAACAAGTTTATTTATTTGCAAAAATCTTATTTGAATCAAGTTTGATTGTCTTTATTTTTGTGCCTTCCAATGGATATATTTGGGAATTTGTCTTCAAACAGATGCAACGGCGAAGATTCTATGGTAGCATAATTCGTTGAATGGAAAAGAAGACCTATATAGTAAGACCCCGTGTAGATCACCTACTAAAATGGGGCGAGTGCGTATTTTATTGAGGTTTCGGTTGGACAAAGATACCGTTCTTTACTTTATAACACAGATCGAAGATGAAATTACGTCCACAACTTACTGATCACAATAATTCATTCATAATAATTGTATTTCTCTCTCTAGAAATGAAGCAAATAACAAAAATGTGTTGGTGTCTTATTTGCCGAGCTAATATGGTCGATGATGACACTGTTGTTTTGTGGACGTCAGGCGGTTTTTCTAATAGTCGATGCATGAAGAAAATATAGCTCCATGTGTAAATCGCCCTTTTTTGTCGCCTGTGGACACCAATGAGGATGCTAACGGCGCTATCTGCCAGACAGAATTTATATGAGGGATAATTTTATCCGCTAGGTATTTCGGCATTGATAAACGACTCATATTCTTCATCTGGAGTATAGTACTATACTCGGTATAGCTATCCTGCAGTTGTAGATAATTGATAAACCGGCCCTAAGGTGCTTGAGAAGATAGGCTATATGATTTGTATATTATTGCCAACTTTATTGCGAGTTGCAGACAAAACCAAAAACCAGTTTGCCACTATTTATCTAGTCTGCACTGGTTTTATGACTGTGCTATATGTGAGTTCTATCCCAGTTTTAGGTGAAAACAAAAATTTTTCTGGAATGCTGTTTTTTAAGAATTCGCTTTGGGCAACAATTCGTGCAGCTGTGTTTCTATAGTCCACAGACACAGTATGGAAGGGATTATGGGATCCTATTCGCATCAACATCTGAGAAGTATTCAATGTACTTGGGTTTCCTTGTGATAAAACTTGCACGGAGTTGGATGTGGCTGGCACACAGCGTCCATGTATCCATAACATGACTGTAAATATCGGGTATATGTGTGATGGGAGATTCGTAATTATGCAGGGGCATAACTTGAGAAAGGTTATTTATTAGCACTTATCTTGAAAGTAGATGTAGATGGAGTTAAGAATTTTAAGTTTGCGCAAGCATATGGGATATTTATTATTGTTCTGTAAGATGAATAGATGCTTGCAAATTGTATCAAAACAAAATGCAATCAGCAGTATCAGTATTGTATAATTTACGCGTGTTGCAAAGATTTCGCGCACGAGCAGTGGCTAGTTGTGCTAGCCTTTTGATTTGGCAACTCACGCAGTATCTATGCCTGATGAGAGGTATTGTTATGATAGAAAAATGTATCGTATGAAATCTATAAATCAATAATATATTGTGGCTAATACTACTGTACGATACCTACCAAAAAATGTAACCTCGTTGGGAAGTGCCTTTATTCATCCTTCCAAATAAACGTAATGAATTTCATAAATGTTGATGTTTTATTTGGTATTAATGTTATCCTTCTTAGGTATACTTCCTTTTGGCTTTATTTGGAAAATGTGGAACTTCGCGTCAGGTTGGCGAAATATGTTTCAGGTTGGATGTGATCTAAGTGTTTGAAAGAACAATCACAGATTCGGTTTCCATTAAATTCCCATCCAGGAATGAAAACAAGCAAGACAGAGGGAACTCGCAGTGATGCCTACAAGAATGGGGGGGGGGGGGGGGCTGTTCAGCCAGCCGCACCGCATAATAAGTGCTGAGACAATAGAAAGTTCCTAGTAGATCCGTAAGAAAACAATACGTCGTGTGGTATTGACAATCGGGCGCCTAAGCTCTTACACAATGAGTTTTGGTGACACATCCTTCCGTACAGATAAGTTAACGGATCACAATCCGTAAAAGATGTAATCGTCAAAAATGACCTCCTTCTATGGGCTCATATAACCTCCTAGGAATAATTTCCTCCTTCCGTGGATTTGGCGTTACAACTAAATCTGTTAAGGACGTGTTGTGACTTTAAGGTGCAGTACGTTACCACAAGCTGTATTGAGACCATCGGATCTCAGTATGCTGTGTGGTAACGAGGACGGTTAGGGTGAGCAAACTGATGCTAACCAGAGCTGAGAAAAATTTACTGCACCTTGAAGTTACATCAAGTCTTTTACGGATCTAGTTGTAACGCTAAATCCATGGAACGAAGAAATTATCCCTTTTTTCTATGCTTTCTCCATCGCTATTTCAAAAAAGTTTATAGAGAACTGTAAAATGCAAGCGTAAAAACCAAGCGGGAGGAGAGTTTGTCAACGGATAGGAAATGAGTGGGAGCGGGAAAGCAAGTGTCAACTGACAGGAGAATGAGCGGGAAAACCCGCTCGGCTCAGGTCATTTGAGATTATTACATTTTATTTTTTACGGATTGTGATCTGTTTACGGATCTGTACGAAAGGATGCGTCACCGAAACTCATTGCATAAGAGCTTCTGTGCCAGGTTGTTGATACCGGTCGATGAATTGTTTCACGGATCTACTAGGAACTCTCTAATGTCCCAGTGTTTCAATCGGTTTTTGTAACATTGCTCAGCCCACTTGACAATTCAAATTGCAAGAATTCTCTGCATTTAGGTGTCAATCTGTGATGGTAGAACATCCCCAAGATTACATTACCCCATTTCGAGGGTCCTGTGAATTTAAAAGGCAAGTTTAGACAGTGTGATAAATCCACAGATATATTGCAGTAAAACGAGTTTAATAGGTACGACACTCGGAACATTCAAGATTCAATCAAGATGGCTTATTGATGTCAGACATTATTTACATCTCTTTGAGATTTTGTCCGCAAGAGTAGAAAACATGAACTAGGTACATAATTATGGCAAGACCAAAATACATGGTACACCAACATTTTAGACTATCCAACTTCTCAAAAGAACATGGTAATATCGAGATGAGTACTTACATTATTTTCTTTCTTTTGTTATCAAATTAAGGAAAAAAGCAGTTATTACACATATTTATATTGCCAGAATTTCTTGCAAAACTTGTAGTTTGCAATTGAGTGGAACATTTCAGCCTGTCCAACACATAAAGCAACAACAATGTCTACCACATTCATTTAACGGTAGAGACATGATAGAACACGTAAAAAATTATAACAAAATATTCCAGATTTATGCACACGACGATTTTATCAACGAACCTCATATCAAAGCTTAAAAATTGGACAATGCAGTTTTATATACAACATCAGGTTTCAATAGGTACACGTAGACACAGTTTTCATACGGTTGTGTAATTCAAGGATGTAATTTGCCCAAAACCTGAGGAGGTATAGCGGCAGTAAACATCACAAGTTAGTTGAATAAGCAGGTAATTTGTGCGAACCAGGTGTTTCTAAATTGGGTGAGAATCTTAATAATGTGTATGTGACATTTTAGAGGATTTAACCTTCAATTTTAATTTTCTTTATGAAAATTAAGAGTTAATGGAACTCTGGCTTGTGCGAGTATGTTTGTGCTCAATGAAGTTTGTCAGGGTGACTGAAATGACTGCTCAATGAGAATATTCCCAGAACTAAAACATGAATCCTTCAAACTTTACATGCTTAAATTCCTTATTTGCGAATGTTACGAATAACCCCTGAAGGCCCCGACGCCGTCAGATCGGATCAGAGGTTAATTTTAATAAATTAAAAATAAATCTAGGTTCCTAATAAATGGTCGTCAAGAGCATTAAGGTAAGTTATGTCATGGCAACCGCTTGACGCTACCGCATTAACGGAGATAAACGACGATACTGATGACTAGAATTTTCACGTGACGTCCATGCAGTCAATTGAGAAAGAAGCTTCCAGCCACATACCGCAGTCTTTATGCTAAAATGAACCATAACACCTACTAGGACACAGGAAAAAATGCATTGCAGTAATAACCACGCCATATTAAAATAAATGTAGTTAAATTAATTTAAACTCAAAATTAACATTTTGAATCTCATTACAAAAACTTGGGGAACAAATTTAAGAAGGTTTAAAGCAATTGGTTTTCTATACCTATGAAACTTCAGAATCATCAATAATCAATAATTGTAAAGAAAATATATTGGTATGATCATACCTGGAACGAAACGTAATTTAGGGAGCGCTTCTACATCAGTGAATAGACCACTGCATTGGTTACAATACCATTTATGTGGCGTGTTACTTATTCATTTCTATGTCTAATTTTGAAATGTTAGAAATCAAAATAAATTAAGGTTTTTCCTTTGGCAATGCAGAAGCAAGAGAAAAAGGTACAAACGGAATAATTACCTTGTAACCGAAATGATTTTATACAATAAGTGCCCTAGTTTTTTCGTTACTACGAATCTCAAAATAGTCATCAACAAATCTAACTAAGCAATACATTGGTGAAAACGATTTTTCCTTCGTTTGTTCCGTTGGAAACAAATCTAAATCTCAAAATCACAGTATTGTAATGGGATCGTGTTGAATGCTTTGAAGGAACATAGAATACAAAATTACAATAATTGAACATTCTTACATAACTAGACTATTTAAACGAGAACGAACCGATATGACACACAAAAAATTTACAATATTGAGTACGTATCAACGAGCAAGTTATCAACTACAGTCGTAAACATCAAAATCCGATTTTCGGATTTAAAGAAGGCGTTTGTTCCGCTATAAGTATTAGAATTTCGCTACCTACCGAAATTGTCGATTAAACTGGTTTTTCATGTGCTTGAAATGCTAATATGATTTCAATGAGGGAACTGATGGATTAGTGGGGACGAACCATATTCGTTGAAAAGGCTGACGGAGTGGGGGTAAGGTTTTGCTTGCCTGGAGGTGTGGCGAGTTCTTTTCGGGTGGTTGTCATCTGTTATTGGCATTGCTTTCGCCGTTACTCTCCTCCTGAAATTAAAACAATAAGTAGGAGAATGAAATAAAACATGGATACGAGTGGGTCTTTAATTCTCGCGGGATTTAGATTCAAAGATTTCAATAAAAATCGAAGTCGGATAAAAACGCTGCACATTTTTATGCAAAAGGTAAATTACTTATTTACTTTATAACTTAAATTAACTAAACTACTTTATAACTTTACTTAAATTACTTAATCACTTATTACTTTTTGGATTATTTTCAATAAAGAACTTATTTTTACGTGAAGGGACTTGAACTTGACTAATTTAAACTAAGTTTGGCGACGGAGCACCACTTGAGTAAGGCTTACGAGAGAAAAACGCTGCAAATTATTACAAAAAGGTTTGTTATTTCTGTATTAGATAGCCATACTGCTCAGATCACTGGTCTATAATTAATAAACCCCATTCATAGCATAATAGCTTTGTTCCATCCACCTAACCGCGGTCGACCGACTCATGCGCAGTAACGTCAACCGCTGTTCCATCCCAACAATCAGCTCAACACAGCGGTTGAACCGCTGTTCCATCATTGCAGCGTGGTCGACCGCGGTCGAACCAAAACCGACCGCCCGATGGAGTGCGGTTCATTGCGGTTGTTATAGGAAACCTCACGCAATTGAAACCTACTCATAACTTCCTCATTTGAAATTCAAGCTCGGTGGGTGGACACCTCAACCTACTTGTGGAAAATGGCTTCAAGATTGAAAAATAAATTTATTTGAATCCCAAACAGTATTGATTTATATTTTTCCCTGGTTTCTTCCCAAAATAATTATTTCATATGTTTTTCTTCTAAGATAAAACACTTGCGAATTTACCGTCAATGCGTGTAGGTCTATTCTGGGAAATTCTTTATTCTCCATTCTCTTTCTCTATTTTATTCTGAGAAATTCAGTTAGGTAAGAGTCTGTTTCATTGTTTCAGTTCAATTCGTTAATTTTCTTGCTTTTGTTCGTGGAACGTTTTGTTATCCTATCACTTTTCTTCGGACAGTTCCTGATATTAAATACTAGTGAAAAATAGGTCGGTTGAGTTGCGATCTAATAACATCCAGAATTAAGTCACACGAAATTATTGGTGTAACGCTATTTTACCTCACTTGCGGTTGAGCGTTCCATCCATGGTTGGATCGTGGTTACGGTCGTCCAACCGCGATCATAGAGGCTGTGGACCGCGTACTGACCGTGGGTTAACCGCGGTGAGGTGGATGGAACAAACCTATTATTATCGAAACTTGAGGCTCCGTGCCACCAAATCGGTTCACTGCATTACATCACCAGGACCCCACAATTTTACGCTTTTTGTTTATTAATTTCAATTGTGGGGTACTGGTGATGTAATGCAGTAAACCCATTTGGAGGGACGGAGCCTCAAGTGTCGATAATAAATATGCTATTTTATTAATTATTATAATTGTTTATTAATTATAGACCAGTGATCTGCGTAGTATGGCTATCTAATACAGAAATGATAAACCTTTTTGTAATAATTTGCAGCGTTTTTCTCTCGTTAGCCTTACTGAAGTGGTGGAAATTAGTTAAGTTCAACTAAGAACTGATTTAGTTTTGGCCTGATGGAGAAACTAGCAACTAATTAGTTTTTAGTTTGCGAACTAAATTTTTAGTTAACTACTCCCAACTCTGCCATGTACTTACTGTGAGAAGAAGGGTTTTGTTGTCCTCTTGTATGATTCCACCTTTACTTCTTTGCCTAAGGTATAAGGCTTCCATCCTTTCCTGTAAAAGCCTCAATTCAGGAGTCGGTTGAAACGTGCGGGGAGCTTCCTCGAGTTCTTGCGGGGGATCAGCAGATCGCAGGGTCTCAACGTCGTAATTTATAGGCGCCCGGCAAATGGGGCATAACGCCTGTAAAATGAGAATTCAACAATGTTTCTACAGACTCTTGAATAAAAATTATCTCCAAAAAGCGGTGTTGGTCCAAACATCTAATGATCTAACAAATCACAAAAGTAATTCAATGGTAATGTTTTTAGCGAATTATCGAAAAAAATGAGCTATTGCAATGGCTCCAAGAATTTCAGAAATTAATTTTTTCAAAATCGTCAACTTAGAAATCCGTTTTGAGGCATTCTGAAACAATTTGAACGCTTTATCATAAATATGTTCGTCATCAAAGACAATAAAAACATCCTTAGGGTTGAGATTTAAAAAATTGGTGCTATCGCCAAAAAATCGAGCATTCTAATAGAAAGGATGATTTCGTTTGACTGCATTTTTGAGCACAGTGAATTTATGAATAATTAACAGAACATTACTTGGTAAAAGTTTGTAAACTTACGAAATACAATATCCAGACAGTTTTGCACAAAACTGCGGGAAAATGTGCTTAAATTTCAATAAAATGTTCTTCAAGATCAATAAAAGCTGGGAAAAAGTGAAAATATAAAAGTTTGGTTCAATTGGACATGCGGCACATGAGAGTGCTCTGTCGGGAGAAATCAACATTACCAGGGTAGCTATGGGTGGGTCTTTGGGGCAGTCGCCTTGAATACTTTCAAAACCCTACCTGTCTTGCAAAATACTTCCTCCACGGACTGCAAACATTTTTACAGATTTTTTCTTTCAATCAGCATTACAAGCCTACATTAAACTGTATAAGCCATAAAAAGGAATAAGGAAGAATACAATTAATACTGTGTGAGCCACAAGTGTCGTGAACATGTTATGGTCAGGTAGGTACCAAATCAATCATTTTTGGTATGTACACAACAGTATAGACAACTGATATGATTTCTGAAAAGTAAGTTTTCCCACCACTAAAGGCTGTCCAAAGTGTACTTGTATCTGAAAAAATCATGGAATCGTACTAATATAGAAATTTCTGTCACATTCTGGACACATTTCTGTCTTCAATTCGTTTTGAAGGACTTGTTCGGAATAAAGTGAAATGTCATTATTGTTGTTGGATCATTATTTGGCAGCCCTTTACAAACGACTCGCGACGCAATCCAGGCGAAATTGACTAACGTCAATTTTCCTGATCCAGGTGGAAATTTGTCAAGTCGAAACATTGAAATTTTTGGTACCATGAAAAATTCCTGATTTTTATTGGCTTAAAACTTCTATCAGGTTTCTGTTGGCATACCCCAGACTGAGGAAATTTAAGGCCCAGTTGATAGAGGATGCAGGGTTGGAGTTGTAAGCATGATTAGGTATTGGAAAAAAAGAAGAGAACTTAGTCTAGGATTATTATTATCAATTAAAAATATTATGTGTACACAACAAATTAAAAAATAACTGTGTAGCATTATACATAGGATTGTACATTATTTTCAGAAGAAAATTAGGGGTAGATTTATTTTATTTTGTATTAGAATTATGAAGTAAATATTGCTGATCATTGTAATTGGAACTCTTATTGTATGGTTTTTAACCTGAAACAATAAAAATTATTTGATTTGATTTGAACTTCTATGAGGTACCACAAAAACGCTCTCCAAGTTTCGCTTCGATATCTAAAAAATTGTGGGTCAGGAGGAGGGGGGGGGGGGGGGTTACTTTTGGGACACACTGCCTAGACAAATTTTCCAGGAAAAGTGTTTTTCGCGCTGAAGTACCTAACGATTTAGGATAAATAAAGGGAGAAACTTCCACAGACGATATGGTTTTGCAGTTAGTAAGTCAAGTATAATAGTAGGTACCTAATATAGGGTGTCGACTAGATCTGCAAAATAAAAGTCGGGGACTTTTGGGGTTCTAAATTTTAAAAATCGGTGACCTTTTACAGGCTTTAATTTCTTTAGGAATAGCGTACCGAAATACTAACCACTAGACCTACTGTAATCATGCCTATATAAAATTAGATCTTCACAACTTTTTCATTGATTAAGTATGTTTTGTGAATCCCGGTACTGGCATTACATTATATCATGATTATTTTGTTACCGACGCCATAAAAATCGGTTTATATTAAAATCCGTAACTTTCGGAAATATCCGTGCCCTACTATTAAATCCGGGACTTTCCAGGAATCCGTGACCTGTAGACACCCTGTAATATAATAGGCCTAGTGCTCCCCAGTTGATCGGGATCTATTCTATTTATCGTAGTTTTTAAAGTTCGGATTTGTTAATTGTTCAATTTCTTTTCTATATAGTATTACCTACTTATGCTTCAATAATCAATATGTAGTTTTGTAATATGAAAGCGTGCGAGATTTAAAATCACGACAAAAAGCCATGGAATATCTATATGAACGTTTGACAGTTTATTATACAATCTTCGTGTATTCAACAACACGTACGTACTAAAAAATGATACTAAAGGTTCGTTCCGACAGACCATTCTGAACAGTTCTACCTAGGCCACGCCCCTTTTTGGCTGTTTGGACATTACAGAACGAGTTCTGAAAGTGTGGTTCGCTGTTCCGACAGACAATCCCAAACTGTTCCGACTCGGTTCTACCGGTTCTGGATTTTGTTCGGAATGGTTGGTTTGGGACATGCACACAGAAATTTCTCAGCATAAGCCCCGCCATATTTGAATTTATCTTTGATTTCCCACCTATTTATTTTGGAAAATTACTGTTAACCATTCAGTGTGTCACATGTTCCGAACGGGGTTCGGAATGATTCTCATCCCATTCCGTTCAAAACGCCGTTCTAAGAACCACGTTCAGAATGGCCTGTCCGAAAAAATCTAATAACTATAAAACAAAATGAAACCCTTGACTGTTGCCCCTCTATAAGAAATAACTTAGCTACACCACAGTCGCTAGCCCTATCGAACGCTGAGAAACTGGTACTTACGTAAGTGAAGAAAAACAGCGTTTTTTCAGTTTGGAGAAAAACAGCATTTTAGGGGTGGCAGTTTTTCTAAATACTCAATCCTAAAGCATTTTTTCAGTTTTTTTCTCACATTTTTAATGTTCAAACGTGAAGAAGGCAAAGTGCTTTTTTCCAAGGTCAACTTTTTTGACCATTACGCATCCTGGGGGAGAATTTTTAAACTCACTTTAGAAAATTAGAACATGTTATAATTTTTACCTCGTTGCAAGAAAAATGCTAAAACGTAACCCTTGGGAAGGTAACAATTCAATGGAAAACCCCTAGGAGCCCTAACCTAACCTGACAAATTTAATAAATCTGGATTCTGCCAGAATGCACTGTTTTTGTACTTATTCCTCTTCAACATTCACAGCTGACCTAGGAAAAAAGCACTTCGCTTTCAACACGTTTGAGCATTAAATATGCGGGACAAAAGCTGAAAAAATGCAAGGGTGATACGGCCTTAATGAAGCCTGATCATTCCTTATTTATGGTTCTTATCACTCGTTGGATTAGGTTATGGTTTATCACTTTCTGATAAGGAAATATTTACATAATTTATCTAGCTACGCTATGCTTGATTCCATGCATTCAAAAAGTTCTGCCGTTCCCAATCTCTCAGTTTCTTTTGTTTGGAACTTCGGAATGGCGTACATCTAACATAAGTACCTACCTATTTCAAATTTTCACATACCTAGCTTTCTGTTTGGTTTCTTATGTGTCACGATCTTAGGTACCCTCTAGGGGCCTAAATCCGCGCTACATAGAGAGAGGGGAGTGTGACAGTACCATAAAAGATACAACTCGTACTAGTAGCGTATGTGCTATGTTTGGAGAAGATTGGTTTTCCGGTTCTCCGATCCTCATCTATCGCCAAACGCAGCTTTTCAAGAACTCGATAGACGTGCATTCTCTTGGATCTGACGGGAACTGTCACATATGATACTAATTTGATTTTGCAGGCTAGGCTACGCTTTTGTGCTGCTATTAGAAACTGGTGTTTTTGAGGCATCTTTAAGAAAAAGTATTGAAGGACCGAATGAATAATTAGTTGATTTATATACATAAACGATGAGCTGTAGAGCACCAGTAGCGGGAAACCGGTATCTTATGGAAACAGTGTTCGACCCCTCAATCTTTGAAAAATCACATCCCTGTTTTGCACTGCTCAAATTTAACCAAATTGTTTGGAAAAACCTGCAAAAGTTTATAAAAATAAAAACAAAAATAGATTTTTTTTCGATTTTGATTCATGAACCCCTTTAAACAAAAAAAATTCTTTATAGTGCTGAAGAGCCAAAAGAAAAGAAGCAAAATAAAAGTGTGTTTGTTTACCTAGTAAGTAAGTTTGTAAATCAAATTAATTTGTTTCATCGCAGATAAAGTTTCTCAATGTACACAAAGTGGTTTTGTATTAAATAGGTAACATTCGCACAAGCACGGATGGATAGAAGTTCAAAAGACCGGTGAGAAATCAGATACATCGGCACCTTACATATATCATAAAGCATCGGGATCACATATATCATAGAGCAATCAAACCATCTCTTTCACCCAGATGCGGCTTACGAGCCCATCGATCTATTTCCACCATACCCACAGCAGAATATTATTTGGAAAACTTTTTACTGGCATATAATAGTTTGCCTAATTGGCAGTTTCTTTGCTAACAAAATATTCAAATTTCAAAACAATTCAACATAAAAATTTTTGCTCATATGGTCATTCTCCGTGACTGTAACTTTTCTTTATTGATTACATTTTTTTAGAATAATCAATACCCTCTCATATCAAAATTTTGGTTTGATAAATGATAGAGACTCTGAAATCTAACCTGAAACGTGGCAGTTTGCTGCCAGGGTGGAAGTTTGTCCTGCTCCTCCTTGAATATGTTCTCCGAGGCTGTGATGTGACCAGCTAGGCAATGTGAGTGAAAATAGTGGTAACAATCCGTTTTCGTAAATTGGTCAGCCTGCCTAAACCCATATAGGCAAATGCAGCAAGGGACTGAAGGTCGATTGCTATTTGTCAGGCGCTCCTTGATGATCTATGAACATATCCATTGAAATAATTTGGTAAAAAACACGGAAAAAAGACAAAAAATAACTATACTTGACCAGGTTCTTGGATGGGAAATTCCAAATAAGGCCCAGTTCAACCAACGGGAGTTAACTCACGAGTCTTGTAACACAGGATCTAGATAACAGCCGCGATTTGACAGTTCCACCGTCAATTATTGTTACTCACAGATTAGCCGATCGGGGGTCATCTCTGGATCCAAAGAGCTTATAATAGGAT
The DNA here is from genome assembly GCA_030762985.1 of Adelphocoris suturalis. Classification (NCBI taxonomy): domain Eukaryota; kingdom Metazoa; phylum Arthropoda; class Insecta; order Hemiptera; family Miridae; genus Adelphocoris; species Adelphocoris suturalis. Next base: position 70,188,015 of record CM061041.1, on the reverse strand, counting down.
AGAGAGGACAGGTCGTGGAGGGAGAAGAAGCCACTTGAAACACCGCCCAGTCGGGGAGTGAAACCAGATAGCCAATGAAATAAAGATAGCAGTATCGTTTTTGATCGATATCTACTATCTATGGCTTCGGAGCATCGATGTACATTACTGAAATTTCAATTTGAATTCGTTGTTAAAACCGAATTTTCACCGAACCGCTAAATTCATAAATATTCAATTATTTTATCTATTTCCCCGGTGATTATTTAGGTCTTCTGTTGTTTCTTCTCTCAATTGAACACATTATAGGTGTACATATTAGCTGTGTATTTGTTTCTTGCATTTTACTTGTTTTTAATTTTCTAGCTACAAACTTCATTCCTTTGATTATAATCAAACTGGACAAAATGGGTTAAAATAACGATTTTCCTGTTAAAATCCTGTAAAAAAAAAAAGATTCTTGGCTTTATAGGACACAAAATCAAATTATTTTGAATTGTCCAAATCGTTTACACATGAACGGCGGCTTTCATGTAGTCACAGGAATATGACTTATAATTTCAACTTTGCTTCAAATGAAATTTGCCTTGCTAGTTATTACTTGTTTACAGAGTCATTACAGAGATGCTATGGCATCTTATAACACAGCATTGCTTCACCATCCTAGGCTCAAAATCAAGCACAATCAAAATAATCCAGTATACCACTGCTACTTTGGTGAAGACACAGATGAAAATAATATAATAAACTAGTAAAATGAAAATAACAGAGAAGAATAATAAAGCCTCAACTCGAATTCAGATCTTAGTCGACCGAATTTTCATAGACGATTGTTATTCCATGGCGGGAGCATTCACAAAGTTCAGTGTTTACGATCACAAAACTGGAGGGTGAGGGCGACACGGAGGCCAGTTTTGAAATGAGGTTTTATAACAGTGTTGGAGGTTAACCCCAACATACGATTGTAGGGTCCGCCCCTTCGAGAAAACTGGCTTCATGAGCTCCCACAGTTTAACATACACATGCCCTTTCTATCCTATTATAAGCTCTTTGTCTGGATCTATTAGTCAGCATCCAAGTGACTGCCCTCAGACCAAAAATTGATGAATAACAGCTGATAAAAGTAGAGCTATAGTATGTTTTGTCCACCACACATCACTAATCCGACATCAAAATGAGATACGCCGAGTTCAGTTTGGCGACAAACTTTACTCTGTGGTGGCAAGGGGCAATGTTCTTGTGGGTCATCATTTTCGACATACCTACCACTTGAAAGTTGTTGATTGCTTTATTCTTGGGTGTTGTGCGGGATTGCGTTATAAAGAAATATACCAAACAGAAAAACAAGGTTACACAATTTCTCAAGATGGCAAGGAGTAAGAAAGTTGCGGATCAGTACTGATCCAAGAGTTATCCAAGTTAGTGGATGGATTTCCGAATCCGTGCAATACCAAAAAAAGATACCGAGTCAAGCCTTGGTGGAATGGTCATTTTGATAAGAAAACTTGGTGGAACTGGGCCTGAGGATAAAACAACAAATTGTTTCGACGTTGAACATACTTCATATATTTCGTAGATGACTGGTTGCCCGATATTCTGAGTACATTTTTCGTCAATTTCTTGGTGTAGAGAGGTCAGCAGAGAGTCATCCAAACCACGAGGATTGGAAAGTGTGACGATCGGACGAATGTCAGGATATCCAGATGGAAGAGTCACCTCCAGCGTCAACCGAACATACTGAGTCTCCGTGTCTAAAGCTGTCCAGGGATGGATTTCAGTTTCTATCCCTACTGCTTGGCCACTGGATCAAAAACATTATATTTGAATTTTAAATTAAAACCAGGACTCAAAAACCGGGTAACTTACAGTGGAGGGAGAGTGATGTGGCCAAAAAGGACTGGGACACACCAGGACTGTGGTCCTTTTGATTCTTAGGACGTCTCTCCAAAGCTAAGTGATATAGCCAAGAATATGTCTTCAAGATAGGGGACGACCTGTTAGAATTGGCCTGGACTGTTTAATTTAAATCAGCCAATTAAAATCGTGGTTTAAATCAAAATCTTAAAAATAATTAAAATCCGAACAAATGCAATTATTGCTTTTTTTTTTGCTTAAAATGAGAAGCTGTTTGGGAGCTGTGTATAGTTTCCCCCTGGCATGAGGTGTGGTGCAGGAGCTAATTGAGATTTAATTGAAGTTGGAATTAATTGAGTTGGGGGCTGCGGCAGAGTGTTTCGTGGTATCATCACTCGTTCCTTGGGGCTCATTCCTTAACTGGTGGTCTTTCTAGAGGAGCTCTTCCTTACATCCGTCCTCCACCTCCCTCCAATTCCTTAATCCCTAGGGCACGCATTCGGTGAACTTGGGCGTCCTCCCTTTTTAAATTTGGTTTTTTCGGTTTTATTTTATGGTATGTCACCTCCACCTATTAAGGGAGTTTGGTAAAATAAAAACTTGAAAAAATAAAGGAATAAAAAAGTGTGTGACCAAATTTTGTCGATGTCCATTCTCAATTTATTTACATCTGTTTTCCATAATTCTTTTTAGATCATTATTTTTTGTACGGTTTAGTGGCCTAGATTTGCAAGAAACCTCGGGAATGTAGAATCAGCCGTCAGATGTGTGAATGGAAGGGGTCTAAAACCAAATTTGTAAAAAAAAGAAAAAGAAGTGAAAAGGCTGAGTGTATGATAAATTTTTTCTATGCTAAGTTATAATTCTCAACTTGTTGTACTTCAGTGGACCCTAAGCAATTGTGAGGTGCCAGGAAACGATAAAGTGGGCCAGCTGTCAAAGCAGGGCTCTTTAATGGACCAGCCCGATAACCCCCTTCACTTCTCGACTGCCACACGGAAAGAAATCTTAAAGCACAAGCTGAGGGACGATTATGGGAGTCTCTGGCAAACCCAAATAGCGAGTGTCATAAACAATTCCTATAGAAAAATCAGTTGCTTGTTTCAGACTCATTACGTAATCTGAATATGCACCTACACCGAATCGACATCAAATCAAACTCATCACGTACATTGTAAGATGGAGAAAACATGGACCCTTCCCATTTTGAAGACTGTTCGGCTTTAGTAGACACTGGAAACGACGCAATGGATGAAAGAAAATCTAGATTGTATTGGGCTGCACGAAAACGGATGGCTTTCCAGCCTAATGCTTCTGCTGGCGTGGGATAAGAAAAGAAATGAAAATTTAACACTTGGTCAATTGGTGACCAATTTTCTCCGCAGCTGACATTTCTCCTTAAGTCAATTCTCCTCATCTCTCACAGTGCTGGGCGCTTCTCAATTAAGAAATTACCTTCTCCACATATATGTATTTGCATTTTGCAAAGAAAACAAAAATTAAAAACAACACAGACCTAGTTAGTGTGACACGGCAGATGAAATATTACGCACCAACCATTGTACGAGTGGCGCTTTGGGAACCTTCTTGGAGGGTCGCCTCTTCCAAGCTCGTCTGACAGCATCTAAAAACCACATGAGCCTCCCACCGACACGGATTGATTTCCTGCTGGTGAATGCTTTTGTCCAAACAGCTTCGTGTATCATAGCTTTATGGTGTTGAGCGAGCAGGAGGTTGTTCAATCAAGTTGTAGGGTAAACTGTTCTTTTATTTTTACCCATGGGTAACCGAAAAGTAAACAGTAACATCCAGGATCATGGAGGAGAGTAGGTCATGGGGAGGTAGATCTGGTCTCTTCCAAAATGACAATAAGTTACATTTTAAAAAAAGTGAAGTAAGTAAATGTTCCGGGTAGGGGCTAGGTCCGACTGCTACAGTCACTGACGTCATAAGCTTTCCTCCAGAGGGAGGATCTGAATTTGTTGTGATGTTTTCGCTTAAAGCTGTTCATTCCTCGCTTTCTTGGTGGAGCGGGGTTGTCATTGTTTCGAAAGAAACCAAACAAAGAGTTACTTTGCCATTTGAATCTGTACAAGTGGGTTCCTGGTGGAACGAGTTGTTAGTTCAGGGGTCAATTGGCAGTAGTGACATGCATGCGGGTGGTAGGGAAGCAGCACTGAAATCCATCAATAACTTTGTTAAAACAAGGACTAAAGAGTGCCCTAGAGGAGCTCAGAGCTCGAAATTGCATTCCAACAAGGTTATGGGGTTGAGAGCTCCGTTTTCCAACAGATCTTAGAGCGCCCCTAGAGCTGTTCCTGGGGTCCCCTCAGCAACCCCACTCTTTTGACGGGGTCTCATCAAGAGTTCCAAGCCCTACGTATGCGCATTTTGAAATAACCTGCTTCCCTTGGATGAACTACATATCCACATAACCTTCTCTAAACTGTTTTCACCTTCTCTACAACGTTTGTTATCACATTTCTCTCCAAAGTGTTCCAACAAACACGAAAGTGGGCGACCTTGGAGCTAACCCCACGGCAACTCTGGAGGAGCCTCAGGGGTTGCTTTCAAAGTGCTGTTGGAACAAAGCAATTTATACTCTATGCACTGGGTTGGGGATTCAGCCCAGGCGGGGCGGGGTGCTTTGAAAATTGTAGAACAAGGTTGGTCTTTAAATTTACTCGGCAGCCGTGTAAATGGCTTTAGGTACAGATTCGTGTACAGCTGCCGGCAATGTTGTAGGAAGTGGTGAGTCAATGGTGAGTAAAGGAAATGTAATCGAGCATGTGTCGCCGTACCCCTGACGGCTACATGTAAAAACTACAAGGCAGAATGCCGTTTAGGAACAAATCCGTTTACACGGCTGCCGGGCAAGAGTGAATCCTGCCTAAAACTACTCATTTTAGGTAAGTGAATGTAAAATTTTTTAGGATGGAATTTTTTTTCATTAAAAATTATAATACGAATAAGAGGGTAACGCTCATCCAAGTGTTACAGAATATGAGGAAGCTGTGATTCTCTCAGACTTCCATCTTACTACCAAAACCGGTCATAAAACGCAAATTTACCGAGAAATCACTACACATACTTATGTTGAAATATTACATTCTCCAAGTCATGGTTTCAACATATGGCCTAGTCTCCAGCTAGAGTTAGTAATACATTCGGCTTTGCCTTCTGATGGTAGGTTGCATTTCCAGTAAATAACTCGGAAATGCTTCATAGGCATAATAATATATTTTATTATGTAAATTAATAATATTTATATATTCCGCAGATTAGTTGGTCTAACTTCAGATTCGGACCTAACACGCATCTTCACATCTGGAAGATCAGGTGATCCGATTCCTTCTTTTGTCAAGACTCCGAATCTCCACTTCGTCTCCTACTACGCTCAGGATCTTCTACCTTGAATCAAGTTTATAGACTTTTTGTTCTGTTCGCCACATACTTTCAAGTTAATTTACGTTCAGTTGTTTGTTCGTTTTCGACATAAACCTCCAACAGAACAAGGTATGCGTTTACTTTATTACTAACATTAACTTCCCTGTTGCTATATGAATGTTACCTCAAACTGCACGCTCCATTATTGAAACTACTACATCCGGGCATATGAAAAAGGTAGAAGTACCTAGAACACATGAAGCACATGTAGTACATAAAACTTGAAGCAGGCTACTCTAGCGGTTGTCATGCTTCGCCCCTCTGAGTAATACTACGCCCTAGGGCTCAACTGTTGGCACTGGTGATGTTGAGCTAAACGGAAACCCCTAAATTCGAATTAAACATCACCAGATATTGAAGTACATCAAGTAACATGATTAAAATGAAAATTACATGCATAGTACACTAAGTACGGACTCTTGCTCAACTAATTTCTTATCACGAAAACTAATCAACTAAGTTTATGTACACTAAATTGCAATAGATTTTATTCTTGAAGTATTTTCTTCTAATCTATAGAATCCTCCTTTTCGGGAAAATAGAAAGGTCTAGTTGGAGAGCGGGGCAAACCCTCAGAAACCCCAGAAAATCAATAAGCATCCTACTAACCTGTCGTCACAATTTATTTTAATTTCTTCCATCAAAATGGCCTGTAGAGCTTCTAACTCGTCCGACACTCTGCAAGAAATAAAAAGTGATTTAAACAAAAATTATAATTTAAAAAGGAGTTACGCAAGAAAGTTATTTCCCATCTATATAACATTTGACATTGGTGACGAGGAAGGCCCTCGTCTGAGCGGATATCAAGAACCTAGAACAAATGAAACTTACCTTTCGTCGTCGTGCATCTTCCTTAAGATTGCGAACTGTAACTCCTAGAATTTCCTGGGGAAATGAAACAAAATTCTACTAAAACACCTCAAATTTTAATAAGAAGCGCATTGACGTATTTTTGCAGGGCACTATTGATTTTTGTTAAGATACCTACCTACCTACTTTTGATACGTTTCTATCTTGGAACCTCACAGGAGCTCGCAGCATGGAAGAATTTGTTCCATGACCAGTGGTTAGAAGTAACGGAGCATGGAACGACCTGGAAATGAGAAGTGAATGAATTGGCCTTAGGTCCTGGTGGACGTTCGTCAGTGAGAGGTGGGGCTCTGCTGACCGTCTTTTGGAGCTTCAAGCCCCTTCCTTATGACAAATAAGTAAAATATTCCTTCCTAATAAATCAAATGGTAAAGCCCCAAACATATTTTTAAGATTAGCGGTAACTAATGAACCTCAGTAGTTGACGCAGTAATTGTAAGATGTCGCATCATGCGCTAGCAAACGCAAGTCGTCGTTCGACTCGCATTTAACCTGATTTTAATATTAAATTGTAGTACTATCATGTCATTATACTCATTTAAAAACCTCGAAAAAGACACTTTTTCACCTATTTTTGGCTCATAGCACCCATGGGTGTGGAGCGATCGAGCTAGCGAGAAGTTAGGACCAACTAGACAAGTGTAGTCAATGTGCGAAAGAACGGATTTTTTAAGTCAATTCTAAGGCCTTTTATGGCCCGAACGGCGGACGGACATTGCAAATTTGGATTCTACGCACTTTGAAACGTATAATGGCAAAGTTTGAAAGGGGGGGGGGGGGGTTATAAAACTTTTTTTTCTATGCGATCACATAGGCTTATTATTGAAAATAATTAACCAATATTATTGAAAATAATAAACCAATAAAGTTATGCTATGGATTTGATAGTCAAATACTTAAATTACTAGGCAATATAAATAAATTAGATAGACGTTTCACTTAGTTTCACCTTTAGAGGGTAGAGAAATGGCCTGGTCTGGTTCACTTAAACACCAAAGGCTGGCAGGAACTATTGTAGGTAGATTTGTCCCGTCCTCGTATCTGAGTGCGCGAGAACGACTGACCGCTCTTAATGCGTTCTTGTGCGCACCCAGGACCATTGGGGCTACCGCAAAGCACAGACCGGCCACCACGTTATTATACCTACTATACATTCTACGGGTACTTAGATGCGAACAAAATCGATCGGATAATGTTCAAGATTATGAAAACATTAATGTTATTTATTTATGAAAGGTATTTATACATAGATTTGACTTCAAGCATTGAAAATCAGGTTTGTCAACCTTTTATAGCTTTTATCCTTTAATATCTCAGGTTCTAATTGAGATACATTATTCGTTTTGGTCTAAGAACACTCAGTGAATCAAGCCCTTTCATTTGAGATAGGTATCATATGACCTAATTAGTTGAGTATGAAAGGGTTTATGCGCGGAAAACCGATTTGTTTGGCTCCCGAAATATTATTATGGCGGCCAACACGCAGTAGGTAAGTACCAACCAATTTCCTTTTTCCTCTTCTCGCTGAGGTGGCAGATAGCTAAAGGAGCAATTCATTTTGCAGGGCATCATTCACATGTGCTGGAACGAATCTAAGTACATAAGCGATTGTACATGATTTACATGTAGTTACATGATTTTTCGAGCCCTACACGGTGGCAGGCCAACCCGACAGGATTTCTCAATGGTAATGGTCGAAATCCCATTTGACATTGTTTCACCCCCCTCCCCCTAAAACCTCCCTTCCACGCATAAATTCTGCCAGGTGGGATGGTTTTATAACATGATTTCCCGAGCTCTACAATGTGACAGGCCGACCAAGCAGGATTTCTCAATGGAAATGGTCGAAATCGCATTTGACATTGTTTCACCCCCCCCCCCCCCCTAAAACCCCCCTTCCGCTAACAAATTCTGCCGGGTCGGTTGGTCTTCTAACATGATTTTTTGAGCTCTACAAGGTGGCAGGCCGACCCGGCAGGATTTCTCAATGGAAATGGTCGAAATTCCATTTGACATTGTTTCATCCCCCTAAAACCCCCCTTCCGCGCATAAATTCTGCCGGGTCGGATGGTCTTCTAACATGATTTTTTGAGCTCTACAAGGTGGCAGGCCGACCCGGCAGGATTTCTCAATGGAAACGGTCGAAATGGCATTTGAAATTGTCCCCCCCCCCCCCCCCACCTAAACCCCCCCTTGCAGATAAATTCTGCCTGGTCGGATGATTTTCTAACATGATTTTTTGAGCTCTACAATGTGGCAGGCCGACCCGACAGGATTAGTCAATGGGAATGGTCGAAATCCCATTTTCCGTTGTTTCACCCCCCCCCCCCCCTAAAACCCGTATGAATTCTGCCGGGTTTTCTAACATGGTTTTTTATTTGATTTTTCTGATTTTTCACCGTTCTACTGGTTCTGGATTTTAGCGAATTTTTGAAGAAAATTAAGCTATTGCTCTCGCCTCAAAATTTGTAGAATGTGAATTTTTGAAAAAAAATTATGCAGAAATCCGTTTCAGGCTATTCTGAATCATATTCTGAAGTTTAACGCATTTTTTTATGTATGTATATATGTATGTATGTATGTATATATGTATGTATGTACTCATGGATTTCATGATGCGGTTGCCAAGCAGATAGCAGGTGCTTTGTCATCCAGCGGCTGGGATGTGGAGAGAGAGAGAGACTGTACCATATGCCGAGTGACCGGGGCAAGAAGCCAGATATCGTCGCCATCAAGCCCGATGGGTCTGCCATAATCCTGGATGTCCAAGTTGTCAGTGGCAGCGTGGACATGGAGCAGACCTGGAGGGCTAAAATAAGTAAATATGACAGGAACGACCTGCGACAAGCGATATCTGAGCTAAAGGGAGTGGCGCCTAATAAAATCAAGGTCATGGCCGCGACCGTGTCATGGCGCGGGGTGTGGTGCGGGAAAAGTGCCACGGAGCTTCTCGAGTTGGGCATCTCGGCAGGAGTGCTCCGTGGTATCACCACCCGCGTCCTTCGGGGCTCTTACCTCAATTGGTGGTCATTTTATAGGGGCACTTCCTTTCATCCCTCTCTCCCTCCTCCATCTTCCTCTACTTTCCTAATCCCTAGGGCCGGCGTCGGGTAAACCTGGGCGTCCTCCCCATTTTTTTTAAATTTAGTTTTTTCGTTTCTTTTAGCGAATTTTTGAAGAAAATTAAGCTATTGCTCTCGCCTAAAAATTTGTAGAATGTGAATTTTTGAAAAATTTTTATGCAGAAATCCGTTTTAGGGTATTCTGAATCATATTCTGAAGTTTAACACTTTCAGTGCGGGACCTCAAACTGTGACATACCCACCAACCTGAAAAATTTTCGGGCAAATAATTCGACATAGGTGCACTTTTTCCACTTGGAAATAAGTCCTAAAGTCATTCCATACGAAAAATACTATTTCTACCCTAATTTTGAGGAGGGATTCTTAAGCACCCTCCCGCTTGGTCCCTCTGCAGATCGGCAACCCTGGGTGCACCGCTGTTGTGCGGGTTCATGTTCGCTCCGTGATTGTCCCGCCCCTCCACTGAACAATTAGCTCTTTTGACCGAAATGTAACCTTTTGGCTACCTGGTAACATACCAAACTGTTGAGCATTGACTTTGAGTTGAAATGACTTGAGAATTCATTGTTCCAATAGCAAAAATCTACCAACTCTGTACTTCCATTGGTTGAAGGCGTCGGATCCATTTCTCAGCAAAAGAACAGAAAGTTGCATGGACTTGAAAAAAAACTAGACTTATCTGGACGAAATTAATAAATATTGTAAAGCATTCTGAACAAAAAACTTGAAAATACTTTCCAAAAAACGTGAAAACCATTGAGTTTACAAAATGACGTGAATTTTTTTAAAATTTCAAGCTGGCGAACGATCCTGGCTATACAGGGTGACGGCTAAAGTCGTACTGAATTGGTTTACGGAGGGAAACACCGGCTTCAAGTGTTGGGGTGGGAGAGCAATGGACCCGCCCAAGGCGGTAGGTATGAAGGTTGAGGGGCGCTTAAGTACCCTCCCGTTTGGCACAAAAGCACGGAGGGGCGCTTAAGCGCCCACACGCACTGAAAGTGTTAAAGCATTTTTTTATGTATGTACGAGTATGTATGTATGTATGTATGTATATATGTGTCATTCCAGACGATAACTGTCCGTAGAATTGTGCTAGAAACTTCAAACAAATTTTAAAATGTTAAGGACACAAAACGAAAGTTCAAGTTCGTTGGCCAGCATGATCGGATTACATCTTCGGGTTGAAATTTTCAAAAATGTAGTAAAAAAATGTCAAAATAGCCTGTTTTTTGCGATTTGTTGTGCGAAATAATTTTTTCAGCATACTAACATGTGGTATATTCGGAATCAGCGTAAAATTTCCTATATGAATATGTATCAAGTTTTCAAAAATTTCAAAGTTGAAAAATCAGTCAAAAATCGAAATAATGCCGTTCGCTAGTTGTAAAAATCGGTAATATTTGCATGAAACATTGTCCAAATTCAGATTGAACTACTCTTATGGAAGTATACCTGTATAACCAATCCTAGAACCATGCTGTTTAAGGCTAGAACCATGCTGTAGATAGAATTTGATTCCATGTTTGTCTATCAAAATCATAAACTAAAATTACACGATCAATAGCGACTGAAACGTCGAAGATTTCTTCAAAAATTCGCTCATGGGGTCATGCTGCATAACTGGACTTTTTCTTAATGGCGTGCCCCCTCCGTCTTTGAGGGGAGATTTCTTAAAAAAAAAAAAAAAAAAAGTGTATGTATGTATGTGTCATTCCAGACGATAACTGTCCGTAGAATTGTGCTAGAAACTTCAAACAAATTTTAAAATGTTAAGGGCACAAAACGAAAGTTCAAGTTCGTTGGCCAGCTTGATCGGATTACATCTTCGGGTTGAAATTTTCAAAAATGTAGTCAACAATTTCAAAATAGCCTGTATTTTGCGATTTGTCGTGCGAAATAATTTTTTCAGCATACTAACATGTGGTATATTCGGAATCAGCGTAAAATTTCCTATAAGAATATATATCAAGTTTTCAAAAATTTCAAAGTTGAAAAATCAGTCAAAAATCGAAATAATGCCGTTCGCTGGTTGTAAAAATCGGTAATATTCTTCAAAAGTTCGCTCATGGGGTCATGCTGCATGACTGGACTTTTTCATTTATTTTTCAGATTGATTGGTTCGTGAGAGGAGCACTGAGTCAATGGCAGGAGAGTCGGAGTCAGGATCTACTTAGTTTATTTTGCTGCCGCAAGGCTGCCATCCTTATTTGGAATCAGGACATGTGTGTTTTCCAGCAGTCACGCGGATCCGGCGGACCCGTCGTTTAGACACGCCCAACATTTTTTCTCATAACGGATTCTGTGCCTACACCTCTCCATAGGTACCGAATAACCATTCCCCGCCACTGCATCTTGTTTTACATGCCCGCCATGTTTGTCTTACTTTCCATTTCATAAGAACCTGGTGTAATCTAAAATGGGGGATTAAAATCCTAAATTGTTCATTGATTGAATTCATGGTTCAAGGCGTGTGCAGGTCCACAATACCACAGAAAATCCCCAACAAATACCGAAACTTTGTTTTTACGAGGGAAAAATGTACTTGGAGAAATTTCCAAGTTAATTAGTATTATTTGTACCGACATCACATGTTGCATTGTCACTTGGAGATAGAAATTTTTGGGCATCTACTCATGAAAGTTCAATTTCTTATCCTTATTTCTTAGTTCAATTTTGCTCAATAAGACCTTATACAAAAGGGTTTCATTTCATTTCAGGACGGTACCACATCTGTGTTTAAGTGAGCATGAAACAGTTTTTGCTACATCGGGAGGGGGGATAGTTCCATCAAATCTTGTCAGGGCTTGTGGGACAATACCCTACAGCATCCACCAATATTTGTGTCTGTGAATTCACATTAGCATTTTTGTTTTGTATGACATATAAGTAGGTACCTACCATATTTTTTTTTAAATTTCAAATGTATTTCCATTAATATAATGTTAAAACATTTTGACATTTCTGAAAAAGTCCATTGTTACGTTTGTTCATTAAGAAAAGGTGAAATGGAGGCCTCTTGGAACGTCTAAATCCAGGAATCGTTGCAGAATGCTTCAAATGTATTTCCATTAATATAATGTTAAAACATTTTGACATTTCTATGTCTTTACTATGGCACCCTAGGTAGGGAATTATTACAATTTGCGACACAGAGCGTAATGTAACAGAAAAACTTTCTGAACATTTTTACAAACAACGACTCCATTGCTACGTTTGTTCACCTTATGAAATTTGAAATGGAGCACCCTTGGGATGTCTGAATAAGATCCAGTGCTAATTTCTTTGCTATTCAACCTATGAAGCTGAAATTTGAGATAAAGGCCTCTCGGAACATTTAGAAATTAATTATAAATGCTGATGCCCCTAGATTAGCTGTATGAGCTCTGGAGCTAATTTGTTTACTATTCCACATAATTAGGATGCTATAATTTGGAATGGAGGCCTTTTGGCTCATTTATATCATAAGGTCTGATGTCCCTTAGAGCAGCTGAGTGAGCTCTGGAGCTAATTTCTCTGCTATTTTACCTATAAATAGCACATTTTTCCATTAAAATCCTACTGAAATTCACTGATTTAAATCAGCAACAAGATTGTGATGGGTTTTGCTAAAAATATGGAAATTACCTATTTTAAAAATTTTTGTAGCCATTGCAATTATCGCTTTAAAAATTTGCAAAAAGAAAAGGCTAAGGTTTGATTTTGACGCAAAATTTGAAGAAGGAAGTCGCAATGTGATCTTTACACACAGGTTGGAGAGGAAAATTACATATTAAACTTTGGGCTCCCAAAACGATAAATATTTTTGGTAGAAAATCTCAGAGGGATAGGCCACTTTGTAAGCCACTCGGCTACCTTGACCAACAAACAGTCAACCTTCATAACAGAAAGGTTTTGGGATGATGTTTTTTGGGTCTACATGTGTTCCATGAGGTTCTATCTCATACACGAGTCATCTTGGCCAATTAGCTTCAACAACAACAACTATAGGTTAGATTGGAAATTTGGTGATAAGCGGGCGTGGGCAACTCTGATTAGACTTAGAAATTAGAAGTACCTATTGTGTGTTCTCCAGAAGTGTTTGAATATAATAATGTCCATATCCAAGGTTTCTAGTTTTCAGATAGTTTTCTTCGATCACTTTTGGATTTTAAGTCGTTTAATGAAAGATTCTGTGATTTAGATAATTTACTGAATTTACAATTTGTCCGTAATAGTCACTTACACACAACGTGGACACATACCTCCTCATTTCCTTTACAGTATTTCTTTGGATTCGTGAATTTCCCTAAGTATATGTAATATAGTCATTTTTCCAAAATGAGTACTACAGTCGAAGTTTTAGAATCAATAATCAAGTTCGGAGGACATCAGCAGGTCGTGAGGTTTTTGGATTCTTGTGATGATAGCAGAATCTTCTCTTCGGAGGTGAGTTTTACATTAATAGAAAACCAATAATAATCGGTGAGGAAAATCTCTTTTCAGATTAGATTCCTTTCAGACGAGTTTGGCGTAAACGATATGTCTACGATTAATGCCAATTAACTACCTGTATAATTCCCATGATATGGTAACACAGTTACACCGTCGGTGGTTTTGGCGAGGAGGGGGGAAGGTTTAACCAAAGAAGGTAAAGGCAGACGGTTTTCGTGGGTTTCTTCGCCGTATGCATTACACTCAGGATTACTCATTGATCCGGAAAATGTGTGTTCTTATAAGTAATTAGAAATAGATATATTTTTAATCTTTTGACACCATTTGCACTTTCCTACGATGAGATGAACACTAGGCAGGGGGTCTCATAGATGCATGAAGGAAGATATAGTATACATTCTGAAGTCACTGTTAGGTTGTCTTGAATGGGGGGCTAAGTGTGTACCGAACGAGTCTTCTTATCTCTTAGTTAAGAACCCCATGTCAGTTCATGAGCGCACTGAGTGTGTATAAAAACTTTTCCCAACAGGTCCAGTGAGGAGGAGTGTAACAGTGACAGAATGTAGTAATCAAATAGATATTTTAGTCATATTGTTGTTCATGTAAAACTCATGCACAGTTTTCATGTCTCTTCTGATAGGTCGAGGAAGCCAAGACTGTGATAGCTGTTACCAATCGTCTCCTGAATGAAAACTCAACTCGACGAGATGGCCTTCTGGTGCTTAAATGCCTATTGGGTCAGATCCCGTCTGATCTGCTTCAGGCGAACATCTTTCCATGGCTGCAGCAAGCTCTTAAAGGACTTTCACAAAAAGAATCTTCATCTACTGTCATAATGTCTGCTGATGTCATTAGTAAGTTATTGAAGATATTTAGAAACATATTGATGTCATTGGCTCCTGTGATGGGGTAAAGTGTGGTAGAAAATCCAAATTGTTCCATTAGAATCTATTTCAGAAACATGAAATACTAGTTTTTATACAGTTTAAACTAGTTTTATCATCTACAGAAAACTGGAGGAGTTTGAGAATAATCAAAGTTTGAATATTTGGCACTTGAACTTGAAGTTAAAATAGTAGTACAGGGTATCGCCACTATGTATGTTAGTGTCAAACCTATGGACTTTGGTGTCCAAGGTTGGCTAAAGCTTAGTCCAGACAGAGACTTTTTGTTGCGCAACATTGTTGCGAGTCTGAATCGGGGCAGCTCCTGAGCGCCCGAACAGCCCCGCAACATTATTGCAGGGATGTATTGCGGGTCTGAAACTTATTATTCTTGAGTCCCATCAAAAATGGGATTCATAGCTCCCAATGTTGCACAACAGTTCTTTGTGGACGCGTGTTCGGAACTGCCTCAAAGTAACTCGTGTACACGATTGCGACCTTACGGTACGACACAAAAAAATTCCAATTTTGGGGTTGGGTTTCTATACCCAAGAGCGTAGAAACGACCGTAGAAAAATCAGCTTAAAATGATCATTTTTAGGTGGTTAACAAAATCAGAAAAAAATGTCGTTTATAGCACTTAAATCCTTTCCTCCAAAATGACTCGAAGGATTTTGATGAATTTATCAGGAGTTACTCCTGTTCTGGGTAGAAATGATATCCGTTACCCCTCATACCTGAAAAGTACTGTGAGGATGGTAATTAGCAAAAAATCATAAAAAATAGGTGAAAAACGCCATTTTTTAGCACCTTTTTGGTCTTTCCTTCAATATGGCCACTAAATGATGCAAAAGAACCATCCTTTTATCTTGTCAGTTCCATTTCCGAAGGATGAAGTCGTAAAAAAATCCTATACTTGAAAATCAAACAATCTAATAACAACCTCATCCTCCTTAGATGTGATCTGTCATGATAGCATCCATGTAAAATGAATACAAGTAAGGAAAGTAGTGTGAAGCCTCGCACCAGATGTTTTTTGTTCTTCAAATTTATTGAAATTAACAAATCCACCTCCATCCTCCAATCTCAGAGTATCCAGGAAATCGTGGCCGTGTTGACTTGCCCTGAAAAGCTGACAAACAAACCAACGTCTTGGTTTACGTCGTGTTCTATTTTCGTCGCGAGAATTATTTCCCGAGACATCGCGAATGAAACTGCTCCCCTAGTGTGGACACAAAACATTGTTGCGGGGCAGCTCAAAAATGTTCTGTGACATTGTATCGTGACAGTTTGGAAGATCTTTGCAACAATGTTGCGCAACAAAAAGTCAATGTCTGGACTAAGCTTAAGCTGAGCTGGATTCAGTATTACAAATGGCCGATTTGTTTACTTTTTCCCAACTATATTAGTAAATGTAGGTATATGTATGTATTAGTAGCTATTAGTAGAGTAAAAAGGATAAGTAAGTTACCATAATCTGATTGTTTTTGGCAGGGTAGAGCTTACTACATCGAACGTTTGTCACGGTAACATACGGACTTTTGGAAATCCTTAGGATATCCTACGGACTTCTAGAAATTATTAGGATATCCTACGTATTTTAGAAATCCGTTGATAGGGTTGCCCTTGTGGCTTAAGACGCCATAAGTCACAAGCGCCAAGTCAAACCTCCAACATTCTTTAAGCTCCTGGCGGATAAAGCAGGACTTTTTCCGCCTAATGGTGGCGCCATTAATTTTTTTGGGACTCTAGCTTGAAAAAAAAGTAATAATAAATTAATAAAGGAGTCACTTATGTACCCCATTTTGCTTCCTTACTACCGGAGGTATGAGGGAGGCAATTTGTATTTGTGTATAAGGTTATCTTAATATTACTCTTTCCTTTTTAGTTTCACAGCTATGTGACCAATTTCGGGCCTATACAAAACTAATCTAATTTCAATCAGATTTGCAAGAAATTATCCGTACCGAAGAAATGTATAGGCACATATGCCTACAGGTGGACTGACCCAACTAATAAACAAAAAGCAGCCAGATTCAATCCTCATGCTGTGATATAGCATCAATTTTCGAATTCCTTCTTGCTAAAACTAAATTATTCACTCATTTTCCCAATTTTCCTCAGCTCAACTGACCACATGTCAGAGCCATTGCAAATCACTGGACGTATTCTTATAATTTATTTAATCTGGAGATCAGGCGGTTTGTAAGAAGCTTGATTTTTGCTAAGAGTGCTCAATTTACTGTACTTATTCTCCAGAAAATGTTAGCTTGTACATTATTCTTAGATATTTTCCGAGCTAACTTGAATTAAATGATGTGACTCAAAGTGAATCTTTCTGTCGTTGTCATGAAGTAATATCAAAGGGTTTGTGCTTAGATATAAGACTTTTTGTGCCAACCACAATTCCAATGGGAACCATCTCTGTCATTCCAGCTTTTCAGGAATTATAGTTCCCGTAGACTAATTTAATAATCCATAAGCTGATTAATAATGTGGAAAATCTGTGTAGAGTTCTTTGATTTCAACAGAAACTGCATTGGTAGTTTCCATTACATTCTCTATATACCCCTGGGTCTGCCTCGGCGTGATAAGTGACAGTATTGGCGTAATGGCCCAAAAATATTTGATGCTTCGACAGAGTTCGAACTCATGTCTTTACCTTCTTTGAGAGTGAAGCTCTTCAAAGACAAGCGCTTTAGCCAACTGTGTGCCACTGAAACTTATTTAACCAAACTTCTTCGACTCCGGGAGTTTACCTTGAAGTAACATTGCCCTGGAGTCAAATATCAGTCATCTTGGTTAATTTGGGGTCGGACGTAAGGTGATACTGCAGGCCACTGAGTTAGCAGATGCATGCTGGAAGTAGTTGCGCTCGAGTGATTTTGACTCAAGTGAGTGAGGAAGTGAAAGAAGCTACATCAGGGAGTGTGAGTGTACAGTCTTGCTCAAGAGGGATTATATATTAAAGGTTGGGTCCGACTGTCCTGTGCCAAATGTAACGTAACGATCCACAAATATTTGATATGTCAACAGAGTTTGAACTCATGTCTTTACCTTCTTTGAGAGTGAAGCTCTTCAAAGACAAGTGCTTTAGCCAACTGTGTGCCACTGAAACTTATTTAACCAATCTTCTTCGACTCCAGGAGTTTACCTTGAACGTAACATTTCCCTGGAGTCAAATATCAGTCATCTTGGCTAATTTGGGGTTGGACGAACTGTAAGGTGATACTGCAGGCCACTGAGTTAGCAGATGCATGCTGGAAGTAGTTGCGCTCGAGTGAGGTCATTGTGTTTTGACTCAAGTGAGTGTGGAAGTGAAAGAAGCTACATCAGGGAGTGTGAGTGTACAGTCTTGCTCAAGAGGGATTGTGTATTAACGTTTTTGTCCATCTGTCCTGTGCCAAATGTAACGAAACGATCCACAAATATTTGATATGTCAACAGAGTTTGAACTCATGCTTTATATTACCTTCTTTTAGTGTGAACCCCCTTAAAGACAAGCCCTTTAGCCTATTGCGCTAACGAGGTGGATGTAATCAAACCTCTTAGACTGTAAGAGTTTTCTATTAATGTAACATAGGCTCCGGTAGTTACTGTAATTAAGTTTGTCTCCTTTCTTGTGCATGATGGTAATCTCCTTTGCGATGGTCTTTGGATTTATGGGGCTAGCTGTTGTCCCCTGTAGTGGGTGTAATGTAAGCCCGTTGATAAAACGTGGGAGGCCGTTATTGGATTACAGCATCGATAATGACATCCATTTTATCAGTGTTAAAAATGTTACGCCATCGCTTCACCTCTTCCACTTTGAGAACCAATTGATAGATTAATTCTGAAACCTTTTGTTCCCTACTAATTATATATGTATTGTTATCAAATCTATGCAGCTTGATAGTGTTTATCTTTATTACGTTGTTTGTAGATGTTTTGCTGCCTCTTTCTGCGAAGTTTCCTGAAATCAGGAAGCAGATTGCTTTGAACACTGTCAGCAAAATTTTGGAAGTTCTCTGTAACCTAATGGACTCTCCTGAGGTAAGGCAATAATATTATGTTTTGTTAAGTACATAATAAACCACTTCTTGTGCACTTATTGTCAAAATTTCTTTTCTTTTGTGATTTCAGTTTGTCCAAGTCGTCTTACCGTGTCTACTGATCGTTAGTAAACATTACAACAAGAGTGCTTCTTCCTGGAAAGTATGGTCTATTTCGATAAATGAGTGCATTTCATTGCTGTAGATAGCATTGATGAATGTTGGGTTTGATATTATCACATATTGATTCGTTTGTTAGGAAACATTCGATAAATTCGTTCTCGGGCTAATTGAAGAAGATGAGACGACAGTGAGCTTAGCCTCTCGTTGCTATCTCGCTTTGGCAGCTTGTGGCCCACCTGGCACGGATATGATGAACTACAAGGAGAACTGGTCTGTGCAGTTCAGATCACTTTCATCCGCTTTGCATCTCGTGTTGGATCGACTTTTAGATAACGTCAACGAAATAGAACAGGTATTCTTCTATAGCAATAGTCATTACCATAAGCTGGATCATTTTATAGCAATACTCGTTCTTCCTGAATTTGAACTTGAAACTTGAATTTACATGATGAGTTGAAATACTTGAGGGATCATTTCATGTTTGTATAGTATCAAACGATTCGCATGTTTAATCCCCTAGACTAGTTATGGACTTTGTTGGAATGTATGAATCTGTGCATGTTTGTCTTGATTATCTGTTTATTCCTAATCCCTGTGGTTTTTTTTTATTATCACATTATTTTGCTTAATCTGAAATATTTAACTTTGCTTACTCATTACTTAAGGTAAGAGCTCTGTATTCGTGAAGGACGTTTACAATCTTTAATCCTCTGAATCTACGTTTTCCTGTTACTTTTCATGTTTCAGTTTTTTATTTATTTATTTTTATTGGTTCCTTGCATGCCTGCCAGTCTGTCTCATAATATTTAATTACAGTAACTTTTTATGAAATCAACGGGTTATCTCCTATTGGTTATTAAATATAGACAGTATCGACAGATCCATAGCTGTGAAATTCCTGACTCACCTATTTCTCACAATTTTATTGCAAGACTTCGCTCAATTTTACAGGACAGTTGAACGATGCCCCCTAAATTGATTGATATTGTTGGAGTTGTGTGAATCGCCACCTCACCACCATATTTTGATTATTTATAATTTTTTAAAATCTATTTTATAATTTATAATTTTTCATTCTTACTCATATTCCATACTTGCTCAATCATAGAAGCATTCTGTAGATCAAATTTACTAGTATATACAAAATGGAAGATTTGAAAGACATTTGCCTATGGATGTCTTATTTCAAACTAGAATACATTGAAGTTTGACATTTCACAGTTCTCATGTGCGGCCAGAAAGTTGAAACCTACATTTGAAGTCCCGCCGGTAGATGCCAAATTGCCATATGTACGTCTCGGCAGACTAGCTATGCAGTTTGTGAATCTGAGCGAGTATATGAAAGTCTTCCTATTGTAAGTTGATTGAACTCATTCTTATACTATATGTTATACTATTTGCTGTACTGTAAGAGGTTCAAACAAGTTCTAGCCTTTTAAAAATTACTATATACTACAAGTGATTAGTTTTTAGGTTATTTTATGTTACAAAACTATCGTAAAGGTAGTTATTATGCAGGTTTAATTTAACTCACAATTTTTTTAGAGGGGCATTTCCAGTTGGCAAGCGAGTTGTTCCTGAACAGCTGTTGTCAGTGGCTTGCCGTGGTCTTGCTGTAACTGTGCAGACTCTCCAAGCGCAAGTGACTTCTGATACTCTTGGTCTCATAGCCCAGATCCCTTATATCCAAGCATCTTGTCTTTCGCTCCTCAGGAGTCTCATTCTAAGGTAATAACCCTTTCTTCTTTTCAATATAATTTCTTACTTATTGATATATTTTACATCATTTGTCTATTCCTGATAGCAAAATCCATAGAAATACGTAGGTACATACTACAGTATTAATTCCATGTTCTCTTAAGATGATTTTATGTCTGACAGAGCCTATATACATCAGTGTACCTTACACCAGTAGTTACCATAATAATGCTGAAAATAATGTATTGAAACTCGTATGTTGTGGGATGTTTCGCGTTTTCACTCTATTAAGGTGGGTTCACATGAGCGTGCTGCGCCTGCAAAGTGTGTTGCACCCCTGATGTGGAGTAAATGTTGTGATTTGCTACTGGAATGTCAATAGCATAGACTAATTCTTCGAAATTGGGAACAGATTCACAACAGACCCACGACAAGTTTCACTGGTAAATCGTGGGATCTGTATTGTCCACGTTCAGAATCTGAATAGGATTGTCATCACGTTGCCATACAATGAGCGTTACCCACGTATTCATTTTATATTTTTGAATGAAAATAGATTCTATTCTGAGAAATTTGATACCATCCGCACTCTCCTACATTGAGTAGTCTTCTCTATGATTTTTCAAAGTTTGCACTGGTGAAGGCACACTGATGGGCAAGGGGATCCCGCCTAGGCGAGGATAAAAGAAAACTACTCATCATAGGAGAGTGTGGTTGATGCAAACTTCTTAGGATGGAATCTTCCGTCAGTCGTTGGCATCTCCAGAATCGTGGGAAACTGCCACTGACATCTCCACCTTCTCCCAAAGTAGTTAGCTTATCATGTCATTATCTTCTTCAGCGTCAACATTCTTCCTTCCTCCATGCCTAGTGGCCTGCTTGGAGGTAACAATGTATTCTCTGTGAACAGGAGGCGCACTTGAAGAGATCCATAGATTCAGGCTCGTAGCGACCCCATTCACTTCTGTCTTTTTTTCAGTTTGTCTCTTGTCTCGTTGGAGAAAGGAGCTTGGTAGCGAGGGTAGATGGAAAGATGAAGTGTTGACAAGCGGCTCATTGGTTGTCATTGGCCATTATTTGGCAGAAAATTAAAGTAGATCTCACCAATGGTGTGCATCGGAATTGCTTAAACAATGTTAGAGTGGTCATCTTTTGACTTCACAGTTATTCAATACAAGAATTACAACACAAGGTCAATACAAGAATTTTACATGGATCACTCCTTTAAATTTCAAACATCTACAGAAGATCGATTCTATCAACCACTGATTTTCGAATACGCATTGAAACACCACCCCAGGCTTCACCTTTCTTTGCCGTATTGTAGAACAACGAATTAGTAGGATTCCATAACACTAGAAATTCGGCAGCTCATTGTCACTACACCAAGAAAACCGAAATTTTGAATTAGGAAACAATACTAAAAGTCCAGTCATGCAGCATGACCCCATGAGCGAATTTTTGAAGAAATCTTCGATTATTTCGATTTTTGACTGATTTTTCAACTTTGAAATTTTTGAAAACTTGATACATATTCTTATAGGAAATTTTACGCTGATTCCGAATATACCACATGTTATTATGCTGAAAAAATTATTTCGCACAACAAATCGCAAAAAAACAGGCTATTTTGAAATTTTTGACTACATTTTTGAAAATTTCAACCCGAAGATATAATCCGATCATGCTGGCCAACGAACTTGAACTTTCGTTTTGTGTCCTTAACATTTTAAAATTTGTTTGAAGTTTCTAGCACAATTCTACGGACAGTTATCGTCTGGAATGACACATACATACATATATACATACATACATACATAAAAAAATGCGTTAAACTTCAGAATATGATTCAGAACAGCCTGAAACGGATTTCTGTATACAATTTTTTCAAAAAATCACATTCTACAAATTTTGAGGCGAGAGCAATAGCTTAATTTTCTTCAAAAATTCGCTAAAAGCGTCTGCTTACCGTGATCTACGCCTGAAACCATCCGAAAAATGTGCCAACGAATACCTTCGAGTGCCCGCAAAGTAAAACTGACAACTAATATCGTGGTGTGTTCAACACGGCATGACGAACTAGCAGACAGCGCTCTCGTGTTTGCCCACCTTTATTTCTACAATCTAAAATTTATGACCTGCACAGCAGGTAGCAAAAATTTTCTGATAACACTACCACTACTAACTTTTTTTACTGCAATTCTCTTCTTATTATTATTATTTTGCAGATCTTTTCTTTTGCATTTTAATAGTATCATTGTTACACAATATTTTGCTATAACATTGTCAAAAGTGTAAAAGCACTTTTAAAAAAGTTTGTCAAGTGAATGTATTTCCATGCTTCCAGCACATCATGTATTAATTAAACAATTGTTTTGGTTTCATTTTATCCGCAGTTGTAGAACTAACTTGATTAATTATGGTCCCGTCATCTCCAAGTTAATATCCCAAGTCTTGAAATCTACAGAAACCACTAGAAGCACTTACGGTCAGCACAAACCCTACAGGTGAGCCCTCTACATTTTCTCAACTCTAAGATTCATGTTTCGTTCATTCGCCAACAGATACGTGTGGTTTAGTTTTTTGTGTGACATTCAAAGACCTGCTTATTTCAGATCAGTCAGGGTTGCAGCATACGACTGCCTTAGTGCTTGGCTCACTGTGTCCAGTTGCTCTTGTGGGGTAGATAAGCATCCAGAAATTATTGGTTACATAATATCAGATATCCAGTACAAGAAACCTTCTGTGAAATTGAACGTAAGTTGAGATTTTTCTATTCCTAACTATGAATTTTTCAAGGACACATTTCATTCATACATTATAATTGTAACCTCACAGCTCACCTTATCCATTATTAAAATATTGGAAATTGGAATGAACAAGGGAGATAATTTTTAATCCAATAATTAAGTGATTATTTTTATTTTTGTACAGCTTTCCAGCAAAATGCTGAAAGGGAAAATGGGGAAAAAACAGAGACAAGCTCTGGTGAATCGAACTGTAAATAACAAAGAAGAATATGTTGCTGACAGAGAGGCCAATAGTGAGGTTTGTGTAGCTGCTCTGCAATGCATTCCTCCTCTCTTGGAATCCGTCTCACCTCTTCTTTCTCCTCAAAACCACAAGGTTCGTAGAATTTCACATTAAAACAATATTATCATTTGTTAAATCTTTCGAGCACAAAATCGTCAAAGGAAAATCAATTTTTTTAAATGTTTGGTATTAGTAAGGATTAGTAGCTCTTGCGGTACACGAATGTATCAGTGATGCGTGGAGGGCTGGGTTTGAGCATTGTGAGCCCCACATTCTCTCTGGTTAAGTCCCTTGAGAAAAACACCATGATCTTCCAAGCAACGGTGCTGATTAAATGCTGAGCAAGCAACCCGGCAGTGCGGAACTATATATTTTTCCTGGCAATAAGGCTATTTTAAAGACCATTGGTTTACATTTGTAAATACATTAGTTTTCATTTGTCTCATCCAATCCTACTCAATTTTTTTTCATAGAAGGAATATCAAATACTTGGCATTCAAGAGCAACGTCATACCCCCACCACCAGCCTCCATATAATAATCAGCCTCCGTATAATGAAACAGGCCTACGTAATAGATAAGACTGATTTTTATAGTTTGGTGGTCTGGATGCTCGCAAGCTCGCATCTCAAAAATAAAAAACATGTCCTCAATCAATCCTTTTAGCAAAATACAGACTAGTTGGACAAACAGATCAGATTTACGCCTAAAATTATTTCATGGAGGTCGAGTATGAAGAAGAATTGGATCTGTTACGCTCCAGGAAAATAACTCACAAAGTCAAAGAGGTTTGGTCACTCTGGCCTCATGGCTCTGATCGTTAGAGTGTCGCAACTTCGGGAAATTAATAATAATTTCTCGTAGTTGTGACGACGCGAGTTCGAACTCCTGTCCAGGTATCAAATATTTTTAGCCCGTTACAGTGGCGCAGTCGAAATAGGACCCGAAATCATACGAAACAATAATTAAATCCCTCTCGAGCCAAAAGACTGTAAACGTCACATTTCCTGTTGTTATGCCTTTCATTTCCTCACTCACTTGAGTCAAAACACACTGTGACAATGACCTCGCTCGACTGCTGACTTGTTCCAGCGAGCATCTGCTGAGCCAGCGGCCTGCAGTTACACTTCGTCATTCGTCCGACCCCAAACCAGCCGAGACGGCTGGTATTTGACTCCGGGGAAATGTTACGCTCCAGGAAAATAACTCTCACAGTCGAAGAGGTTTGGTCACCCTGGCCTCTTAGCTCTGATCGTTAGAGTGTCGCAACTTCGGGAAATTAATTTCCCGTAGTTGTGACAACGCGAGTTCGAACTCCTGTCGAGGTATCAAATATTTTTGGGCCGTTACAGATCTAGATGGCACTGGTGATGGGGGGATGGACGTGCTGTTGAACGTCTAGTAGGTACATAAAATGAATTGAAATGTTTGTAATATACAAACGTTGCTACTCAACGTTGATGTGGAGACGGCACAACTTTTTCAATCTCCATGGAGAGCTCTGTTGCCGCTCATTTCAAATTGGAGACGCCAGTTATTGGGGTACTACTAGGCAGGGCTCGAAATAAAGTTCTGGAAAAAATAAAAGCTCCGAAAATAATTACTCGAAATTGTAACTTTATTATTTTGTTCCGATGTAGAGCAATCGTGTAAGAGTTTCTTCGTATCATCTCCGTCGGAGGACTCCATGGCAATAACCCCGAACCAAATATTTTGTTCCACAGTATCTACAATCAGGAAATGCTCTAAAATAGTGCTTGCAGACTCCCTTTTAGATCCAGTAAAGCTAAGACCGACTACAAATTGTGGTATTCGCTCTAAGGTGGCTATATAGGCTTAGTAAATGGCTGAATATCCTGGTTTTGACCTCATAGGAGTCCCGAAACGGGCGTATAGGCTTTGTTTATGTCTAAATATCGTGGTTTATGGCACATTCTGGCCTGAAGTACGACATTCAGTCTTAAACTATCCTATACATCCAGGGCGAATACCCCGATATTTTTTAATTTTTAGTCACCTAGTTACCAACAAACTGATTATTCACAAGTTAGTATACATGAATGGGAATCCACATGAATAGGAATGGGACGACACCCCTCACAACCCTATGCAGAAAAAACTCGATAAACCTAATTTTTTGACCCATTTTTCACCCATACTAACCCATGGGGTTACAAACTAGATGTGGAATCGATTATAGCTAACGAATAAAAAAGTAGTAGGCAGAACGAAATATACGAGAACGATATTTTTTCGTTCCAGTAAGGAACAGTAATACCCAAAACAAAAATATTGTTCCAGAAAGGAACGTTATTTTGCGGAAATTATAGTTTTGTTCCTTTCTAGAACTTTATCCCAAATATGCCATTTTTTAGTTTTGTTCCAGATTGGAACATTCGGAAGAGTGAACGGAATGAAATTTCGAGCCCTTCTCTGAGGAGTGCCATGGGCAACTGAATTAAGCTCGTCAGCAGTGCTTGACTTTTATTTTTACCCCTTTTATTTACTTTTATTTCAACTTTAACTTTACTTTAAATTCATTTTAACCCCTTTCCACTTTCAAATTCGAGTAGAAACCGGTAAAAAAAGAAATACACTTGCACCAGTGTCAGGCTAAATTCGGCTTGTGGTCGGTCATTGTAGCCTGTGGCCTGCACCATCCATCTCTAGGCATCATATTTTCCCAATGTAAAAAAAATCTAAAAAGACTTGACTTCATCACTCGCTATAAAAAAATGTACAAGAAAATGAAGAGAATACATTACTGATTAGAGATAAGGTTGGTCTCAGACGTTGTAGTACATGCCAGTTCCAACACATATGGTCTAGTGACTTGGGTGCTTTAGGTTCACATGAGCTCACAATGTGAGTTTGGGTTCACATGATTTGAGTGAGTTTTGGTTCACAATTTGAGTTGAGGTTCACTATGTGAGTTTAGGTTCACATGAGCTTGGTTTAATTGGCGTTTAAATTCTCAATCTATTTCAGGATCTCCAAACAGCTGTGTGCACTGAACTGCTCATCACTCAGCTGAATTCGGGGGAACAAATCCCTCTACCGTACTCAGACAAGAACTGTCGGCTGGCTCTTTACAAATCTTTCGTTGCGATGTGTCACAACTTTCACCCCTCTTTTCCTCCTCCGCTATCGTTTGCCTCTCAGCTTATCAGTGGCGGTCTTTGTGATCCTTTTGATGAGGTAAGTTTCAAAACGATCAGGGTCAAAAACCTGGTCAAAACTTTTTTTGTCAAATGATAATGAGAATTTTGAAGATATAATTAGAGAAAGGAGATGCATTTCAGATAGATGTAACATTTGCGATTGAGTTTTTCTTATTCATCTTCTCAACAGGTTGTGAAGTTTTGTAGTCTCTCTCTGAGCTCAGTGGACAAGATGCTTCGACCAATCGGCCCCACTTTGAGCTTTCCAATAGAGCTCCCCGAAATTATGTCCTTTCCTAAGAACCTATCAGCAAGTAACCTACTGCCTGCTGATGCGACCATCTCAACACCACAGAACGGACCAGGTAGGTCATATTATATATTTTAGTTAATTGGTCCTGCACGTCAAAGATATCTCACTTCATGCCATTTACTGTGCTAAGAATTGTTTTTGTAGGTTTTTGTAAAAGTGAAACTCTGTGTAGTAGAAAATTTGCCCTAATTCTGAATGTACGTATGTACATGTTCTGTATGTATGTATTCTGTATGTCTTTTGGGTCATCCCAAAAGTAAGTTTCCCTATTTTCTTTTTAAAAAAACCTACAAGTCATAGAAACCTACGGATGGTCTCAAGTTTTTTGTTTGGATGTAGTGGTAGTCCTGTAAAAGTTTCAGGCCGCTGTGTCGGTTTGTTGATAACCTATTCAGTTAGAAACATGGATGCCCCCCTTGCGATTTCGTCCGATTGTGAAGTGCGTTCTGTGATCAAATTCCTGACCAAGGAGGGGGTTACCGCGATTGAAATTCATCGTAGACTTTGTCAAGCATATGGTGACAATGCGATGAGTGTCCAAATGGTCCGAAAGTGGCGAAAAAGTTTTGAGGAAGGACGTGTTTCGGTGCATGACGAGCAGCGTAGTGGACGCCCGTCAAGTTCGACTCGAGAGGAGGCGATTGTGGCCGTTCGCGCAGCACTTGATGTTCATCCCAAGTACGAATTAACTCGCTCTGTAGTTGGTCGAATCCTAAAAGAAGATTTAGAGATGTCAAAAGTGTGTGCAAGGTGGGTTCCAAGGCTCTTGTCTGACGAATACAAGCGAAACCGTTTGGAGGCAGCAAACCGCTTTTCTGAGATGCTTGAGGATGAAGGAGACGACATTTACGATCGAATAGAGACTGGGGATGAAACTTGGGTCTTCCACAATACCCCAGAGTCAAAAAGACAGAGTATGGTCTGGAAAAGTCCCCAGAAAAGAACACCAAAAAAAGCCAAAATTGCGACGTCCGCTGGAAAGATTATGGCCACGGTTTTTTGGGACTCCAAGGGTGTTCTGTTGGTTGACTACCTACCTAAAGGTGAGACCATTAATGCTGCCAGATATTGTGAAGTCTTGGAACGACTGAGAAAAAACATTAAAGCCAAAAGACCCGGACTTTTGAAGAGAAAAGTGCTGCTTCTTCATGACAACGCAAGGCCACATTCCGCAAATTTGACCCAGGAATTGCTCAGAAAATTTGATTGGGACGTTTTCCCCCACCCACCGTACTCTCCAGACCTCGCCCCGAGTGATTACCATCTTTTCCCGGCATTGAAAACTTTTTTTCCAGTGACGCAGAAGTCGAGGGCGCCGTCAACAAGTGGCTGTGCGGATTGGACAGAAACTGGTATGCTGTTGGCTTACAAAAACTCGCCACCAGGAACGACTCGGCGACTATGTGGAAAAATAGTTCAGGTCTGCAGCTTTCCAACCATGTAAATATTTTAGTCAATAAAGCATTTTTTCGATTTTTTCAAAAATAGGGAAACTTACTTTTGGGATGACCCTCGTAGGTTGTTCCTTTACCCATACAAAAGCCAGTAATCTCTTCAACATTCGTGTTCAATAAAAATTGGAAGAGAAACGAAACTGAAGCTGATTGCAGCAAAACCAATCATACCCCCTGATGAATTTGAAAATTCGGAATTACTTTTTGACCGTAGAATGAACGTCAAGTTAGAAAACATCAGTTCAAAATCACTTTTGAAGTATCTGCTCTGTGGATGCTTTGAGGGTTTGTGTAGTGTCCATGGTGAGTAAAATATCATGATCCAGCAGCTTTTCAGATTTTATTTTGTTCCTTTTAGTTTATTATTTCAATAATGAACCTTTGTAATCGACTAAGAAAACTCGACGATTTTTGTCCGGTGAAAAATAAAGAAGTTTCATTCCCCCAGCAACGGCTTGGTTGTACGTGAAAATCAAAATAAAAAATCGATGTTGGTTTTTACCGCGAATGTTGTTTACAGTTCTTTTAAATCAGGGGTATATCTCAGCTTCGTCCATATTTACAGCGGTTTTGGCAGTGTATAATTTACGCATAAATAGGGTAGGGGGCTTTTCAACGAGTGGTGAACGATTTTCGTGGGGTGAAAACTAACGGCGATACATTTCCCTAGAAACGGGTCGGTTGTAAGTTAAAGTCATTGCAAAATCCCGCGCTACATTCGTTCCACGGTTTCGTCACGTTTTTGCCCAGTTAGGTGATGGTTAAAGCATGTTCCATGCTAAAAGTTGTTCAAAATTTGATGGTTTAAGTTTCAAGATGCGTAAAATCCGAAAATCAAATAAAAATCGAAAAATCCGTTACGCTGTCCGAAGTTTTTCTTCGAAACCACTGGACCAAACTTTATTAAATTTGTCTCAAAAATCATACACCAGCCAGGGACATTAACATAGACAACTCTTTCGGTCAATCCCAAAGGATAGTATTCAAGGGCTGAAATATTCAAAAAATAGATATTTCGAAATAAAAGGGTATTTTTGTTTGATTGATGAATAAAGCGGTTATATGAATCCAATGAGACCATCCGGGTTGCTTTACGTTCATCCGTCCGTTTCCCATAATAAAGAGGATATATCGAATTCAGGCTTATATATCTATGGTATGGCCCCAGATGATTCTATCCTTTCGTTAAAGGTTTATTAGTCCATTGGTGGAGTTCTAATCGTAGCAGTGACATAACTTTCTTTAAATATTTTACAGTCATTTTCAAGTTTTTATTATTATTATTATTATTAATTTTGTAGTTTATTCATTTATTTTCTTCTGGTAGTGGCATCGTCCAGTTATATTTCGATAATGCACCATACACCAGTGGACCAGTGATCTGTGTTGAAGGGTTATTTAAAACAGAAATAATAAACTTTGTGTAATAATTTACAGCGTTTGTTTCCTCTTGTACGAAATAATGAGCTTTTAATCAGAAATTCTAACGAATAAAAAAGTTTCAAATAATTCGATTACGTTGATTTAGAACGACATAAATGAACCAGATCCCAGATTTCACAGTATTTGGACGACTTTTCCCGATTGTTGGATCTTCTTCTTCGTGTGTATAACCTTCATATTCCTATTCTTAATCTTGTTTGAGTCCTCTTTTTCATTTTAGATTTATTTTTTCTCCTTCGTTTCATTGATCTATATTAATTACTCACAATCTCTCTCTACAGGAAGGTGAAGGTGGCGTGGGCTCATATGACCTGTGTGCAAATGCATTTCTATTAGTAACATTGATATTACTGCATGTTGGTATTACTGGTATTACTATAAGCAAAACTGATGGAATCACTAATCTACCTGGCACACTCCATTCGGGATTATTCTTTTCACTGGATAACCACTTCAGCACTTATTTACTTCTCGATCTATTGTGTTTGAAAACAGCATGCAAGATAGCAGAATATAGCATTTTATTTTGAATTATACCCCAAATCCCTTGTGTAAGAACATACCATTCAGGGGAGCAGTGAAAATCTCCAAGTTGTAGGTGGTTCGATTTTACACATTAGCTCGCTTGATATGCCCCTCCCCAACCTTTTGCGAGCTTGGACAGCTAACAATTCACAACCCTTGCGATATTGCTTTCTTCTTGAAACACAATCACATTTGAATGAAAAAATGAAATAGTTGAACTGCATGATGTAAGGTTTGCCGGAGAAACTGTCCCGAATCATATCGGAATTGAACCAGAACAATGTAACTGAAAAGGGGAGGGGATAGAGGCGTTTAGGACTGTTATTAGTATCATTGGCTTCATCAGACTCGCTTTCTGAGTTCAAGTATGCGAACATAAATTCTGCCCCTGCTTCGTCCATGACTGATATATCGTATCAACCGGGACTGCTCGGCGTGGACGGGAGTGAATGATCGACTGAACCTGCGTTTCTATTTGCGCCTTGCCTTAGTTCCAACTCCAGTTGTCTGTTCGGTTTTTGGACTAGTTCAAATACGGAGGCGGAAGTCTTGAATTTGTAATCTGTGATAAGCATGAACACGTCTACTGCGCATGTCTCGACTAAAAGTTCTGGTAAAAATGTCGAATCACTTGAACTAGTTCTTCTATGGACATCGAACTTGAGATTCCAGGACTCCTCAGAACTGGTTCTGAGTCTCTCTGAATGGCCAAAACTGGACGTCAGTCCTGAAGGGTTCGGGACTGCTTTTCCAGACAAACCTTAAGAAAATACACCCAATTGCTCTGTCTTGGGTTACCATTTCCTCATATGACATATCCATTATGCTGAAAAGTTTGGGCTTCAGAATATGATGAAATCAGAAAATTAGGGGGTTAGGCTGGATTGTACAGATACTGTAGTGTCATAGGTTTCATAAGTGCGCATACGCATTGACTACCATTGAGGCAGCGAAATTCATTGGAACTATCCATGACCAAACTCACATAAACCTAAAACTTTCATCAATATGTCGTAATAATTGAGGGAATTATTTAGCGCACGATTCTCGAACATTTCAAATTCTCGGTCAATAAACCAGAATCCAATCCATACACTCCCAGAAAATCTCATGAAGATTAGACGAATGATGAAGAAATTATGCTTGTGGCTTTTAACGTTTGCGTTGAAGCAAGCACACTCATCGGTCAGGATAGGATTATACTCATAAGGGAGTAGCTGGAGTTCAACTCAACATTTCATTGAAACGTGATGGATTTATGCAGATTGCATAGATTTGAGACAGGTAGGAAAGAGAGAAAATTAATTAAGAAAGCTTTAGAATTGCTGAAATGTGAGCGTACGTTTTACATTGGAGGTTAAACTTTTCTTATTCTATTCTTGTTTTGATTTTTTTTTTTTTTCTTTTTTTTCCAACATAATTAGACAAATAAATAACAAACATTTTCGACGTAAAAACAGCCGCATTTGGTGAATTATCCTAATAGCTGTGGGATTACAGAAGAAGTAGGAAGGTTTACCAACTTACACCTTTACTTGCTACCCATAGATCATCTCAGCATAATATACAGAATCACCACGTTTCAAGTCGAATGCTCTTCCCACTAATGACACAGCTTGAATTAAAATATAACTATGTCTATGTGTGCCTACATCTACAGCATTTAATGGCCATGTACTCATACTTCAAGCACATCGTTATCATTACTATAGGTATAGGTTAAAGTAGAATACACTTCTCACTAGTCGCTCAACTTGCTTGTAATAGATTACCACATGTGTCTTCTTCTGATACATTGAACGTTGCCTTAGGGTTAGGTTAGAGTGGAACAGACTTCCCTATATCCCCTCATCGTGCTGTCTAAACGGCCATGTGTGCCTACATCAAACACATTATTATCTTTACCATCGGTCTAGGTTAAAGTAGAATACGCTTCCCACTAATCGTTCAACTTGTTATAATAGATTACCACATGTGCCAATTTCTAAACATATTCCCACTATCCCCTCATCTTACTGTCAAAATGACCTTCTATGCTATCACAAAACACATTATTTTCGTTATCATGGGCCAGGAGTAGAATACGCTTACAGCGTGATAAGGGGAATAGAGTAGGTACCACATGTGCCTATTTCTAACACATTAACATTGCTTTAAGGTTAGGTTAGAGTGGAACAGACTTCCCACTATCCCCATAGCTTGCTTCAAAATTACCATTTACGCCTACTAACACATTAACGTTACCATAGGTCAAGGTTGAAATAGAAAGCAGTTCCCGCCAACCCATCAAATTTGTTATAGAATATCAATATGTGCCTACATTTAACTTTACCTTAGGGCTAGGTTAAAGAAGAAAACGCTTTCCACCATATGAGCCTGCATCTTCCGTCTCTTGCAAGAAGTTATACATTCATTAATTGTAAATATCTGTAGATAACGCTTTGAAGCGGCCTAAAGGAAGTGGTTAACTTGATGTCTGAGCGATTTCCAGGCGAATGGCTTCTCACCGCTATTTCTAATGCGGTGTAAGTCATTCACCTGCAACGCATTCAGATAGATTTCATCAACTACTATTCATTGAATCCTCGTCGAATTGAAGAGGACAACTACTTATATTAACATTAGATACATTGTATATAAAATTCCAAAGTATATGTTACCCACCCTGCCAAAAAGTATTGGAATCCTGTGTCACTATTTAACATGATAATGAGAATTTCATCAGCAACCTCTGTACAATTTCACAGTTTTGCATCACTTATCGTGTTGTGAAAGAAGTTATTCAATTGACGTTAAGGTCCCAACATTTTAGTTTGAACTCGAAGAGTTCTGTTTAGAACTAACTAAGCAATGTTTATAGTGTTGATGTTTTTGGAACAGTTCAGTGTTATGAGTAGATGATTGAACTGCTTTAAAAAAGTCATTTTTTCCGTAGTTAGGGCCAATATTTTTTTCTTTTATTAAGAAATGTTTCCATCAGGTAGCAGCACATTATGGGGATAAACCTGCTAGGCACCAATATCCTGGCTGCTAGGTTCAGCCAATTTTTGGTCTGATTTTACTTTCGTAATAAAAAAATTGATATGACATTCGGGATTTTCATGAAATTTCCAACACAATACAGTGATTACCGTTTTTTGAGTTCCCAAATAAAAACCTTGGTTCTATGAGATGTGAGCGCACATTTACATATTTTTGCTTCCTCGATACTGTAGCTAAGGCTATAGCTAAGGCTATGCATTTGTGCAGGAGCTTGCACACTTTTTGGTCTCCAAAATTAAAATTCCCTTTTGGTTTTTGAGTCTCGCAGCTTTCTGAATAATTTTGGTCTTGTGTCTGTGGTTAATCCTTGTTACGGGCAAATTTATTGTTCATTATCAATCAAATTTCTTGGGATTGTGCGCGTAGATTCCCGGGTTACTACCTTGTGAATTGCTGCTGTGGTAGGCTCTGTGCATGCGCAAACGTGAAATCCTTGCAGATGAATTTACCTACAGTTTTCATCTGATTTTGTTGAATTCTTGCATAACAAGTTTGTTATTGCAAAATTGGAGAATGTAAAGCAGAAAAAAAATGTCAGAGAACCTAGTCTAGTAACTCGAGGGGGGACTGCGGTTGAGTAGCCCCACAACAATGTGCACAGTTATGAGTATATTCATTCAATTTTCAACGTTGTAATGTACTTAAATCCGTGAAGAAAACTCCGGATTGACCTATGTGAAGATCGAATTTCAAATTCTAAACTTGGAATTTCATCAAGTTTAACGAATTTTGAAAATTCCTAGTATTTTACTTTTCCTGCTCGTTTATAATGAGTACAGTGCCTAATCGGATCGAAAATTGGTTCAACCTAGCTGCGAGGACACTGTCAAAGAGTTTTGGCTTATTTTGAAGCACAGCATGTTGGCCACTTTTGAAATGAAACGGGGTTAGCCTCACCCATACCTACGATGTCTAAAACGATTTTGCCTGGTGAAAATCATTCATCGAGCTCGTAATAAATAATATGTAATCCATGACCTTTAAGTGAATTTCGTAGAAATGTTAGTGTCTAATCTGTACTACCCCAGTATGTTGAGGTGAAATATTTATAATGTTAATAATAGAAGAATGGAGAATTGATCTTGAACAATAATTTAATTGATTAATACGAACTAAATCACTCGCGACGAAGTTGTGAAAATCCATTTCAAAACGGAAGTTAGTGAAAAACGTTGTCTGTTCCCACGAAATATATTTCGTGGAAATAGACAACGTTTTTCACTAACTTCCGTTTTTTTAAATTGATTAAGCTTAATAAATTAACTAATCTTAAAATAATAAATGCACCTGTTCTTAGATAGTACAAGGCGCGGCAGAAAGAGCTCCCTGACAAGTAATTTCTAAATTCTGCATATAATGCAGTTTTATTTTACGTGGTCTTAAAAATTATTTCACTTGAATGCGGCCCCATACCGGTGATGCACAAATTTAGTCTTTCACGATGGTTTGCAATAGCCCTTTGGGTCTAATATCAGTAACCTCTGATCGTTACTGGGACATACTGGAAAATTTTTCTTCGGTCGAAATTTTTGCAGAACATGGAGAGGAAAATGTGAGGTTTCAGTACGACGTACTAGTACCAGCCTCACCTCTTTTTTTTTTTTTTTTTTTTTTTTTTTTAAAGCATGGAACATGCTTTAGCCTTGAGCTAACTGCCCGAAAACGTTACGCGGAAGTGTCACAAAACTTGGACTAACTAGCGAAAAACGTTACGCAGATGTGTCACGAAATTCATTTCTTTTGATTTTCACGTACAACCAAGCCGTTGCTGGGGAAATGAAACTTCTTTAGTTTTCACCGGACACAAATCGTTCTCCACTCGTTGGAAAGCTCTCGATTTATCACGCATTTCTTTCGTACTTGTTCTTCTATTCATGTCGTAGTTTTATATTTATTTATGTTATAAATGGATATAGTAAAAAATGCCGCTTGTTCCGTTGTCACTTGGTTGAGAATATAATCTTGGTTATAGTAATTGTAGACGCGCACCATAACAGAAAATTACCTACCTAGGTACTCTGTTCTAATTTCGATTAGTAAAACATTTATGTCGTAGTTTTAAATGTATTTACATTTACGAATTAGCGGGAAGAAAGCATGTTCCATGTTTTAGCATTTTAGCCGAAGGCTCAAAGCGGAAAGCAACCGGGGGTAACCTGGTACGTCGCAGTTCATTCAGTTTTCGCTCAAGATTCAACCAAGGAAGAGGAAACCATTTTTCCGTTTTTTCCGAGTGACGCCTCATTTCAAAGATTTTTTAGTGAAGCCAGAATTGCGATATCTTATTGTGATTCATTCTGTTTTGGCTCAAGTCGGAGCTTGATATCACTAGCTGTTCTCAGTGTTTTGGATAAAACAAAAAGAACAGGGTACATCCCATCTCCATTAGGTACCTAATCATGAGATACGATGTGAACTTTGTCCGATCGATCTTGGGTCTTTGGCGTCTACAAGGAGAAGTGATCCCTTTGAGGTATGTTGGAACTATGTGACACCAAACTTGGGGGACTTCCTTGTTTTAATCGAGTTAGAACTCTTAACCATGTTTTCCCCATTATGTGTGTGGATTTTCTAACTTGTTTCGAAAAATAGACACGTTCCTGTAAACAGAAACATTACGAAAATGGGGCTGAGGCATTTTGTATTAGCATGGCTGCGCACGCCTGCGTTCTTACATTTCGTTCACCTTAGCTATATTTCCACATTTTCATAACACGTTTTCAATAGTTTGAGTTGAGCACCTGACCTACTAGTCTAGAACGCATTTTGTTTTCCTCTTCATGCACTTGGGACACTTTCTATTTCCTTCTAATTCTGAACCTTTTTCTTGTCTATAAAACTGATATAGCCTTGGAGAAGCAGCAGTGCTACCACTTTCTAAATGATAATTTAAAAATAGCGTCAATGGTTGCCATGGGTCTAGACGCTCACAACAAAATTGATTTGTATGGATCTTTGCATTGAAGGAGGCACTAAGTTCGGATGTTTTGCTGTAATCGGCACAGTTTCCATGTAAAGGTCCCCGCATTAGGCAAGAACGGGACAGGAAAGAGCTGCGGGACGCGGGTCGTATTTACGAGCGTGTTAAATTATACTGCAGTAGTTTTCGTACGGTGATTTCTGGGAAAGGCGGTAATTTTATGGCAGCAACGTTTGGATGCTGAAAGTTTGAAATGCTTAAAATTATAGTTAATTACTTTATACTTGGTGACAAAATGGCGATCGTTCCCCAAACTGGCGAACAGAAATATTAGAAAAACACAAAAATTTATCTATTTGTTTATTTTTCAGTTCTTTGAAATCTGTTCAAACTTTCTGCATCCAAACGCTGCTGCCATTAAACCAACCTTTTCGAAAATGACCTAAATATAGTTTCTATTGATCGTCCCGATGGTCGATTGATTTTACAATTAATTTGGTACTTTTCCGTTATACCCCCCCCCCCTCCCCCCAGTCAATTTGTCTTCAACACGCCCGCCCGATGTTTCTAGGCATTCCGTCTTACTTAGATTACATATTTACGTAGAATTGGTGACAATTTCAAGCTGTGTAAAGAAATTATATAATTTAAAAAAAAGAAGGAAAAAAAAGAATTACCGTGTTTTCAGAAGTTGCTGATGTCAGTGAGGATTTGTTGAAACAAATTGGCGTGGTTGTGGTTTCATTGCCTCCACATGAATTCGCACAAATAGGTCAGAATGCTGTGTATAGGTTGGTGGTCTGGATGCTCGCAAGCTCGCATCTCAAAATTACATAACATCAAGTTGTCAATCCCTTAGTAAAAATACAGATTCGTTGGACATTTAGGTCAGAATGCTGTGTATACTTCGGCGATCTGGGTGCTCGCAAGCTCGCATCTCAAAAATACATAACATAACATAACACAATCTAAGTAAGAAGTAATGCCTGGGACCATCGGGCGGGCGTGTTGAAGACAAATTGACTTGGGGGGGGGGGGGGGGGGGGTATAACGGAAAAGTACCATTAATTTGTTTAAGTTAGTGTTAAGGCTTGTTAAGCTGGTTTCACATAGAGCGGAACGAGCGTGGAAAGAAGGAAGGACGGAACGCAATCTGCTTGGCTGTTGGGACAACAGTTGAGGATGGTGGCTGCCATGTTGTTGGAATGGGCGGATAGCGGATGGCGGTAGAAATTTTTATACTGTTTCCGCATTTTGTCGAGCTCCGCACAGCAAGCTCATTGGACAGTAATGTTGACAACCGCAAGTAGAGGTTTGAGATCAGAAAGGTTATGATTCCGTTCACCAAGGTGACCGCTTCATGTGAACAATCTTTCCGACTCCGCCGCCCCTCCACTGGTTTTCCATCCTTCCGTCTTTCCGCTCGTTCCGCTCCATGTGAATCCAGCTTTAGTCCTTGTGCTGGTCATTATCGGAGAATAGTGCGGCCTCAGAGGGCACGCAAATGCCAAATGTTTTTAGAATTTCAGTTCACAGATTGTCAGATTCATCACCAGTTTCATTCATGTTGTCTAAGTGATATTCAAGCGTATGGCTTCTCGCCGGTTCTTTATCAATCCGGTGAAAGCCATACGCCTGGATTTCATTGAGACGAATGCATTGCTGCAGAGATCAGATCAAGAAACGGAAGCACAAAAGAATTTACTTATTTAGTTGATACCTGTGAAAATTTAATGATTGTCGTGACTAATAATCCTACCAAATTATCTGATATCAGTATTTTAATTACCTCAATGGGATGAACGGAAATGATAGGTACTCAGAATTTAGCCACTTGTATCTGTTTATTCAAGGAATTATTTTATGATTGCTCCACGAAGAATACTAAAGGGGATTGAAAGTAGTTATATTTTAGATACTCTTCTATGAAATATTCTATTATATATTATATATTCTAATTAAATATTCTTCCTATACTCTTCAGTTAAAGTGAGAGACATCGCAAGGGGCACCCAATACAGAGGGTGAGTCTGGATAGCCATAGGATCGGATATATAGGTTATGGAAATCAATATGAAGATGTATCAATGATTGCTAATGCAGACGAAAAGGCTGACTTACCCCTTGGTCGGAAAATGGGACTCTGAATGGCGCTCCCCTGGAAGGGGAAGGCTGGGGTGCGCGGTAAAGCGATTGAGCTGTTTTGTTTCTCGTAACAGCTCCGACACGAACTGTTCAGAGTTGTTACATACCAAACCCTTTCCTAGATTTTTCACGTAGTACCAACCTGTGATTGGGATTGCCATAAGTAGTGATGAGGCCTTCCAGTTGAAACACCATCCATTATTGTGGTTATCCTCTCTCTCTTAAGACTTATTAAGACTCTCTCTTAACCGCCCTCCTAGGGACCAGAGCCTGGCCGGTTGTCGATTTGCCCCGTTCATCCGATGTATAGGCATTTTAGTTGGAAAAATTAACTAATGTATTTTAACATATATAGGCACGTGAATATTAATATTGTACATATACATAGTTCGTACAAGTATGTATTTATTTGTCATACAACAAATCATTAGAGAGTTTTTGGTGACCACTAACGTACCCTTAACGTCACCCTACCGTACCCAAGAGTACGTGACCTTGAGGGGACGTTAGCTACTTCGTACGTTAGAATGGCTCATTTAACGTCACCCGTTAGGGGACATAAAGGCAGACGACACCAGCCTAACCTTCCTGTAAATGTAACACTACTGGGCACCTCAGAATTACTCAAATACTTGGGAAGTGAATTATAATAGTTTTTCTTTTCAAATGCCTCATTACCAACTAATTGCGTTGATGTAGCGGGTAGGTTTTTGAACACCCCTCAAACTTGGTTACCTATTTTACCAAGTCGCGTAGAAATCGAATGTACCATCTGAAGTCCGCCTCCGCTGTCTAGCTTTACTAGCCTTTAACTCGATCGAAAAAATCCGTTTCTTTTGCACACAGGCTCTATTTGGTCGATTAGAGCATAGTTTCTATCGTTATTTCACATATTTTAAATGACAAAACTGAGTTTTAAGACACTACTTCTTCGCAGTATTGTTCTTAGTTTGCCTGATCTCTCAGCTATTTTCTCGTGAACATTGCGTGAAGTGCTGCCTCCACTGATTATTGTGTCAGGTAAAATCCTGGTTCATTGTCATAGAGATAAATACTTTTTCATACTTGTTGTTCATACCCAACGGAAAACCCAAAAACATGAAGTTCGTAACGACTAATGACCTATAAGTGCAACTAAACCGCGGTGTTCCACACTTGATGCTTACTATCTTTGCGTTAAATCCATGCCCTGTTTACGAATTGAAAACTAAAAATGAGAGCCCGTATTTGTACTGAAACTAACATGAAATTCGAATTCAGGATTGAAAATCGGTGTTCATATCGAAACGGAGAAATTGATAAGTCAACCAGTGGACAACAAGACAGCCGGGGAAAAATATCGTGTTACCCAACTACCGTTAACGTGACATCAAAATTAAGGCAGCCGTTCTCTCGGTTCCATTTGGGTTAGCATCTTCATTTGCTCCTCCAAGACTACGGTAACGGGTGACGTTGAGTTGAAGTCGCCAAAAACTCTCTATTGTGTTGCGGAACTCCCGGTAACGTTCTTCGAACCAAAGCTGTTCACGTATTGTAGACTTTTGTACACTGCATATTTTCTAAATACTTGTGCGTGTTATTAATTCATTCTCATAAGGCAACATGAAATTAATATTGTACACGTAGTATACAGTTCGTAAAGAAGTATTTATTTGTTTGTATAGTAAAATATTGAAATAATTTACTGAATAAGTGAGGCTGAACAGAAAAGACTACAATCGTGATTCATGGGGGAAAAAAGTAGTAGAAATGTTGTTTCCCTTGCAATTACCTTCTGGGAAGGCTTTGAAGCGCCAGGATAGGCAAAACAAGGCAAGAATAATGTTGTAGAGTGAAGATGCGAAGGCTGCGGGGGGAGATGAAAGAAAAATAGTATAAAAATGGTGAATGAATCATCTTGGAGAGAAATGTGAACCCTTAATGGGAGTAACGAAAGATCGCGGATATGTCTTTCCTAAATATCTTATTTTTTCGATTACCTTTGTGAGAAATTGAGTTTGAAATGAGGAAAGATCCATTAGGTTTTGATGGAATCCTGTACTACTTGCTGATCTTCAAATTTTCAAAGAAATTAGAAGGACATAACTTGACCTTCTAAAACCTACAATCAGGCTGATAACGGGGGATCTGTCATTTCAATTTTCTCTTTTTATACAGGAGAGGTTCCTCACCAAATTTCAACGTCCTAGGGTACAAAGGAGAGAATAGAACTTAGTCAGCCGATGGGGTCCGTCATTTCATTTGACAGTTGTTCTCCCAGAGAGAGGCCCCCTGTGAAATTTAAATTCCCTAGGTTGAATAGGAGAGAATTTAGCCCACTCAGCTGATCAGGGAAAATCTGGTCATTTTATTCGTCTCTTGAGGTCCTAGAGAGGCTACCCTACAAAATTTAAAATTCCTAGGGTGAACAGGGGAGGGTTTATCTCACTCAGCTGATTAGAATGGAGCCCGTCATTCCATTCGTTTCCTAAAATCCCACTGAGCCTCCCTACAGAATTTCAACATCCTTGGGTCAAAGGGAGAGAATTGAGTTTACTCAGCTGATCAGGAAAAAGCCCGTCATTTTATTCGTATCTTGAGGTCCCAAAGAGGCTTCCTTTAAAATTTAAAGTTCCTAGGGTAAGCAGGAGGGAAATTGAGCTTAATCAGCTGATCATAATCCATACATAGAGGTCCCCTATCAAATTTCACACTCCTAGGGGGAAAAGGAGATAATTCCTCTCTCAGCTGATCAGGATGGGTCGTGGTAAACTTGTCATAAATAACTTAATTACCTGCTTCATCTTCCCATCGAATATCTACTCCGAGGAAAGAGATAAATAAACGCCTCTCAATCTCGCAGTAATTTAAAACGTACATGAATTGATTACATGTTTTATGGAGTAGGGAGTAAGGGAAAGTGGAACTTTGACAGCTTGATTGTTTTGAGGTGAATTGAGAGATTTCTTACGAGTTGTGAACAATTTTCTTGGGATGAAAACTTTTGGAGTTACACCTCCCTAGCTACGGAGCGATAGTATGTGAAGATTTGTGGTGTTTTGTTTGCTTTTACTTTTTGTGTGAAAAAAAGGGGGAAAACCGTGACGCAAATTTGGGTTGACCCCCTCGAAAAGACATATCCAAGTCTAAACTAAAGGGTGACTGGTTGATTCGGGGTCTACTGTACCCAGATTTTCTTAAGCTCATTTCATAGATTAAACTGGGAAAGCTCACTTTCTTCCAAAGTACAAAAACGTTTTTATTAGACTCTGGTTTTTTCAAACTTAACTCAAAATGTAACCACTTGGGGTTGACTGATGATGATGATACCAAAATATCAGATCCTTCAATCGAATTTCGTGAATTTTGGTCCAGTAATTTGCAAAGGCAATGGTGGGAAGTCAGATATTTTGAAACTTAAACCTACAAATTTAATCAGGCTAAATTTTGCCAGTAGCAGTAACAACTTTGGTAGCAATTTAAATCTTATAGCTGAATTTTAAAGAAAAAACATCCATTAAATTCTCAGAATTTCACGCAGGAACCTTGGATATTATACGTATTTTGTACTTTCGATCTATTAAAGTGTTCCATGTAACAGTTATTGCCAATTCACACCAATCCTACTACTTCTTAGCTAAACCAAGATATTTTCTTCACCCTGTTATATTAATAATTTCACCTAGTCACCTTAACAATCACTGTAACACGTTTGTAACATAATGTTGGAAGTAAAGAATAACAAGATGACTTATGTAATATTTCTGTTCTTTGTGAAACATGTTTCCAGTAATGTTCAAACATGGGGTGGTAACGTTGAATAAACAATATTGGGGGGAACTAGACAGAAAAAAAAATGAAGTTGAATGCAGCCAACAGTACATTTCTACCCCAATCCGTTGCTGAAATATGATTTTTCAAAGTTTTTTTTTTTTCGACAAAATTATGTTTTCTGACATAAAAACATACATTTCTCCCCGCTAACTAAATTTTTCTCAACTTTTCACCGCTTTTCGAAATCTGCATTAAATTTTCTTTAAGGCTAAAGGGGACGACAGTTGTGTGAGAGAGAGGGAAGATACAAATAGTTAATCTTGATTATCTCCACACCAGTCAATCAATTTTCAAATCTAAATATATATTTGAGTTTGTCTCATCCTAGGCTATCGAGCGAACATAACAAAGTTTCCAAAAAAAAATTTTGTTGTTGAAATTTTGACTTGAAATTTTAATTGCTAATTCAATTTTTTTTTAATTAAAAAAATCGCTAATATCCCGTGTTTGGAAACAATTCAAGTGTATGTTGGCATAGGCATGAAATTTTGATTCTGAAAATTAGTGGCCGCATGTGAGAAATGGGAGCGAAAAACGTGGTTCGAGGAAAAATAGAGTGTATTTGAGGGGTGCGTGCCTTGGCGACGCCGACGCCCAGCAACTGACCTCATCCGAGCGCGCGTACGAACCCGCTTACCGAGCCGTCTCTCGAACATTTTTTTGTACTTACTGCTTCTTCCACTTTTATCAAAGTATACTTTATCAAAGTGTTAGGTGGGGTTTTATTTTCATTTGTTATAGGAACGTCCATGGTAATAATTAGTTTGTATAGTTGGAACCTTTGTATTCATGTGAAAACAACTGGAAGAGTTTGACGCACTGAACCGTAATATTCATTAGGTAGTATCTACCAACCTCGTACCTTCCTAACTACAATCAGAGATGAGCAAACACATATCCGAAAATACAAATATGTATTTATCCTTTATATTTTATTATTTAGAGTTGAATTTCTTTGTAGGTACATTCCTATATTAATAAATTTGTATTCATATTTGGCTACGATTATTCAAAATTTATACTCTAAACTATGAATATAGGAATTATATTCAAAGAATATGAATATTTCAATACTTATAGGTATAGAAGTACATATTATTATTCAATCATTTTTGAATATGAAATAATAATATTCAAGTAGTCAATCAATATTATTACCTCGATGGGTACCTACCTATTCAAATTTATATTCATCATTCAATTTCACAAAACCTAATTTTTGTCTACTTGATGCACTATTACAAAGATGAGTGAGGGAGCAAAATTGAATTCTAGTTATTTTTGGTGTTTACCACATAAGTGAAGGGACTAGATCTCAAAATTCAACGTAGAATACCGAGAATTTGAGTAAACTTGCCTTTATTGGAATATCGCCTATTAGGCATCATAAATAGAATGGAAAGAAAAACAAACCAAAAACACACACAAATCTGGGCTCTAACAAAAATTTTTTTTCAATTTTTTTTTTGTATTTTGTTCAAAAATATTATTTTGAACAATTTTTTCCTGGAAAACGCTAACATCCCATATTTTTACATATCTCAACTACCTAAGTACTAGAATTATCCTCATAAATAATTGTAGTGGGAATCAGACCTAGAGTAAGAATGAAGGTGTAAAAACGCAGTGCAAAATTGATGGTGATAGTGTCCTCTAGAAACTGTAATAATGCTTGTTGCTGGGCGTTGCTAGGCGTTTGCCGGACGCGTCGGTTACGAGGGGGGTTTGCTACCACTGCAGAAAGGCGTGGAGCGGGGGGTTTCGTATTCGGGTTTATTTTGTTTCTTGATTTCTTGTTTACATTTTTTACCCGCAGACCAACGTTCGCTTCTTGCCTATCGCGGTTAGGTACCGGCGCCTAGATTAGTTTGTGTTTTTGGTTCGTTTTTCTTTCCATTTTATTTATGATGATGAATGAGGAATTGATGATAGTCGATAATGAATTTTGTTATGATTTATTGTTTGAATTATGTGAATTATTTATTGTTGAATTTGTAAATGATATTCATAATATTTACCTGTTATTGTGCAATACTTTACCTGAAAGCAGAATTTCGATGTATTTTGAAATGTCCATTTACCTATCTTGTAAAACAGATAATCACTCAAATTCAAGGATCTTTAGGGTGAATTTCATCATCTTATTTTGAAAATACAAACATTAAAAAAAAAAAAAAAAAAAAAAAAAAAAAAAAACGGGTTTCAAGGCTGGATTCGGCTGATTTGTGACAGATTTTTAAATTTAGTCCATTATCCTACTTTGAAATTATCATATATTACTCAAATTCTCGGTATTCTACGTTGAATTTTGAGATCTAGTCCCTTCACTTATGTGGTAAACACCAAAAATAACTAGAATTCAATTTTGCTCCCTCACTCATCTTTGTAATAGTGCATCAAGTAGACAAAAATTAGGTTTTGTGAAATTGAATGATGAATATAAATTTGAATAGGTAGGTACCTATCGAGGTATTAATATTGATTGACTACGTGAATATTATTATTTCATATTCAAAAATAATTGAATAATAATATGAACTTCTATATAAGTATTGAAATATTCATATTCTTTGAATAT
The DNA here is from genome assembly GCA_030762985.1 of Adelphocoris suturalis. NCBI lineage: Eukaryota > Metazoa > Arthropoda > Insecta > Hemiptera > Miridae > Adelphocoris > Adelphocoris suturalis. The sequence goes on along the minus strand of CM061041.1, from coordinate 70,143,186 downwards.
AATTCCTATATTCATAGTTTCGAGTATAAATTTTGAATAATCGTAGCCAAAATATGAATACAAATTTATTAATATAGGAATGTACCTACAAAGAAATTCAACTCTAAATAATAAAATATAAAGGATAAATACATATTTGTATTTTCGGATATGTGTTTGCTCATCTCTGATTGTAGTTAGGGAGGTACGAGGTTGGTAGATACTACCTAATGAATATTACGGTTCAGTGCGTCAAACTCTTCTAGTTGTTTTCACATGAATACAAAGGTTCCAACTATACAAACTAATTTTATTACCATGGATGTTCCTATAACAAATGAAAATAAAACCCCACCTAACACTTTGATAAAGTAGGTATACTTTGATAAAAGTGGAAGAAGCAGTAAGTACAAAAAAATGTTCGAGAGACGGCTCGGTAAGCGGGTTCGTACGCGCGCGCGGATGAGGTCAGTTGCTGGGCGTCGGCGTCGCCAAGGCACGCACCCCTCAAATACACTCTATTTTTCCTCGAACCACGTTTTTCGCTCCCATTTCTCACATGCGGCCACTAATTTTCAGAATCAAAATTTCATGCCTATGCCAACATACACTTGAATTGTTTCCAAACACGGGATATTAGCGATTTTTTTAATTAAAAAAAAATTGAATTAGCAATTAAAATTTCAAGTCAAAATTTCAACAACAAAATTTTTTTTTAAACAATGTTTTATGATCGCTCGAAAGGTTTACTCGTCCTGATAATGATTCGATTCTGAAGCCAGATTTAAAAAAATGTGTACTCAAGTTGAGATTTGCCCGATAAAGTTTCACCCGACGCTAGCGCCATCCGTTATCTGAGAATCACACTAAACACCCGTCCCCTTTAGCCTTAAGAACAGATGATTTTAATATTTATTTAACACTATTCAGACTTATTTATTAAAAAACAAACGTCAAAACCTTTCAGAAATTGTAATTTTTAAAAATGTTGAAAAATTAGCCGCTCCCACAAAATTAATCAAAGAGAAGGTCAAATTTTACAAAAATTGCTTCATTTAATACTATTTCCAACGATATGTTCGATTTACTTTTACTTTGCCCAATAGCGGAGAAAATAATGTTTTAATGTTGAAAAACGTGGTTCTTTCAGTAAACGTGGGTTTTCTTGAAAAATTACCCTCTATGTACCTACGAGTTTGGGGTCAGTGTCTACAATATTTCTTCACACTGAATCAAAGGTAACACTTACAGATTTCTCCAACTGTGTTATAACCGAATTTTACACTTTGAATCACAAATTTTTAGTTTATTTTTTACGCTCAATTGTATGTATTTTAGGGATAAAACTAGTTCATTAAAGTGTAAAACTCGATTTTGACGGAGTTGGAGTGGTCTGCAAGTGTTACCTTTCGATTCAGCTCGAAAAAATACTACGTAAACTGACTACTCCTGACTACTATTTATTATTGAAATTTTAAAATTTTTTGAGCCATTGCAATAGCTTCAATTTTCACGAAAATTCGCTATCATATCTCTGCGACGGATTGAGATAAAAAATTTCCATTTTCTGCCTAGTTTCACCCAATATGGTTTATTTAACACTGAACCCACCACCCTGTATAACCTGTCTCCCACCAATAGGAATGTTTGTTTATACTTGGTTTTCATAATGTACCCAATTAATGCTTACGTTAGGATTTGTTTTATTATAATTTTTGTTCATTAGTAAATAATGAGGAGGTGATAAGCAAAAACGCACAAGTCACAAAATTACAAAAATTGATTTAGGGTTATGTTTTGGTATTATCTCATCATTAATATAGCTTGGAACAGTCACAATCGAGCTAAACCTGTGCATGACCAAAACTGAAATTGCTTTACACAGACAAAACTCAAGGTGTCTGTGAGTAAGGAGGGTATGGCCGGTGGCGACTCGGTTGACCACTATTCGATCCCTCTTTGGAAGTAGGGTTACGAAAGGGCCCACCGAGCTCAAGTCCTGAAGGAAACCACGCAGTCCAGTGACCCCACCCTGCCATTGCTCATGCCAGATGGAATTGGTTTTATGCTGCATGTTGGAGATTTGGTCCTTAACTCAATCTTTTGATAAAATTTCCAAGGTCTGTGTGGGTTAACCACAAGCCAATATTCTATGAATACTACGCATGCGCAAACGTAAATTTCCCGAAACATCATATATTAACATGTCTGTACCTACATTTATTACTGTTCCAATTTGTATTCAATCTTTTTGACTTACAATAAGTGAAAAGCTCTACTGCCCACTCAACTTGGCACTCTTTTTTTCAACTGTATTATTTGCCTTGTTTCAGCAATGGTTACAATGTAGTTCTCCCGTAATGATTCTGTTTCAGGTAATTCAATTGAAAATAACCTTTCAGCGGTGATGGATGGAAGCAATCCTATGGCAGTGAACCCGGCTAGCAGCAACGAAATGCCCAGCCCCACAGAACTGGATGTGAACCCTCTACTGGTCGACCCGGAGATGTCAGAATTTGATTATACAGCCATACCTAAAATTGCCGTCAAACCAATGGGTGCAGACATCAAGAGTAAAACTCCTCCACCCGATGACACAACAAATGATCAAGTTGTTGGTCCTGCTTCTAACGGTAGTGCTCAATCTACGTCAGAAACAGTCATTTCAGGCAGCCCGAAACAAAATGGTGTCTCGCCACGACTTCTGGAAGCCCAAAATGGGATTACTCCCCCTAAAAGAGATTCAGAATCCGTTGCTGAACATCAACCGAGTGCCAAGAAAATCAAGACATCCACAGCAATTGTTGAGGAGCCATCAGTCAACTCATCCTATGAAGACATTCCCAATGCAGTTACGCAGAACCCCTCGTCTGATCGCGATACTTCCGACGAGTGCTCGGCTGCTGATAAAGTTGCAAATACTGACAATTCAGAAAACACCCTTTTGCCGGACGATGAAATGGAGGAAGCCATGTTGAGTTCTTTTGTTGATGAAGTCAACTGAAGCCATGTTGAGTTTTTTTGTTGATGAAGTCAACTGAAGCCTGTTGTGTTCTGTGGCAAAAACGTTTTTTCCAATTTGAGTTTTTCGTTCTTATGTTCCAGGGAAGACTCGAGTTTCAAAATGCAATTATATAAAATAATCTGTAAAAAGTATACTATCCAACTGAAACAAGTAAAGCGAATTTTTTTAAATTGAAATTTTTTGGCATAATTATCGTTTCTCATTATCATTTCATACCTGGAAAGATGTGAGTATTCTATACAGGTGTTAACACTTTTGGTTACTAACCTCCTAGGGGAAAATTCTACAACTCATTTTCAACAAAAAGTGTCTCTTGGACTTTTTTAGAGGCATTATTTTCGAGTTATTCTCGAGATAAGATTTTTCCTTGTTCTCGACCGTACTTCACAAAATTGGCTAGAACTCCCTTCCATATTGAGTAAATATAAATTTGAGGATACCGTTGGAAAGAGCGTTAAATTACCTTTCGGAGCGTGTGAAAATATGCAGATTTAGTAGCCAAAAATTCACATTAAAGTGAAAAAATTGTCGAAACTTGAAAATCTTGTATTTTTTAAACCACAGGACGGCATACAATAATCCCCTGAGTTCCCGCGCACGTTACGGGAAAAAGTTGGGCCCAATTCTCACCTTTCCAACGGTATAATCAAATTTTATTTTACATTGCAAATTAAAGGAGAAAATTATGTTTGCGTCTTGAAAAACATGTTTTTTAAAAATGAAATTGTGGGTTTTCGTGAAAATGACCCTCTAAAAAAATTTTGAGTTCGGGGCCGGTTTCTATTTATGTTTTCACGCTGAATCAAATGGCAACACTTGCAGATCTCCCCAACTCTGTTATAACTTGAGTTTTACACTTTAACTCACGAATTTTCCAGTTCATTTTTTATGCTCAATTTGATGTGTTTTTGAGGGTAAAACTAGTTAGTTAAACGTTTACACTTACTTTTACTGTAAGTTGTCTCAGAGATCAGATCTCTTCCTTCCACGTTATAATCATATCGAGCACAATTACCTCCTTGCAGTGTTTCCTGGGTATTTTAATAATGAAACGTTAAGGTTATGACCACAAGTCATCCGAGGCGAAGTTCAGGTAGGTACTCGGCTAGTGATCACATAGATTTCTTTTGATAAGTTTTTTGAATAATTTTGTCACCAACTTTTACTAAGATGTCCAAGTTACAATTGCTGAAGGCAGATATACTGTTTACACCACTTATTTTCACAGCACATTGCTCGGAAGTGTAGGAAACAAATCCCAAAAATAAAATTAACTTTTTGTATTTAAAAAAAATTGTAAACCCGTTTCACCATTTACAGACAGATAGATAGATTGACCCCATATAGTTTTTTGTGATTCGAGTGCCTATATTGAAATATTCAGATTAATTCCCAGGTGATACTATTGTAGACAGTTATTCGTAGCATAATCATTTTATTTATAAAAGACCCATATTTTGAAAATAATTGTAAGTATGACAAAATTACTTGTAAAATATTACTAGTATGTAATTGACATCCCTGTTGACAGGTAGTAAACTCTCAAATCTTCAAACTTAGATAATTGTGTAGGTAAGTAGGTACTTGTAGTACGACCTTGTTCACTTTGTAACGTAACTGAGAGAGGAAGAATTACTGATGATCTTGCAGGTTTTAGTTATAAGTGTATCACCCCAAAAGTCCACCAACTCCAAGAAGTCCAGGTTTCTTGGTCGTTTTTGCAGCGCTTGGCGTCTTGGTGGTGGAACCTTGTAGCAGGCCACCCAGAGGGTTGGTGAGTGGGTTTAGCGGATTTTTGACCGGTGTTCCAACGAGAGGATTGGTGTTTGTGAGTGGGGACGTCAAATTCTTCAGAGTCCCAGAGGGTTGTTTCAGGGAGTCTGTGAGACCTGGTATGCCAAGACGACTTTCAACAGAATCTACAGCTGACAACAGGGAAGATCCGGCAGAACCCAGGGTGTTCTTGACGATTTCCGTAGCCTGGAGGAAGGAGCATTCAGATGAACTGAGTAAGCCACTGTCCCCCGTCCAAAGCCCCATCTCGCATTTGTGGAAATTCTTGGAAATTTTCGGCTCTTCGTTGAATATAAGGTAATCGCCTGATTGCGACTTGAAGGATGGCCAATCGTTTAGATTCTGCGTTTTTGGTTTCCTGTAAGAGAAAATATATCATTCATAATGGGTGTTTGTTTGATGCTATAATCAATTAGAAAATATGGATTCCAAACCTCTACTGATTACTCATTCCATGTACATGGTGAGCATCTCTCAGGAAACAGTGACTGTATGTATTTAAAAACCCACTTGGAGAACTTATCATATCAGTGGTTTTCTAGATGCCATTGGTAGGTAGCCATCGAAATCCTGTATTACCCTGGGTTACTGTACTGGATAATAAAATACAGATGGCCGAAAATGATCATTCATTGAAAACGAAAAAACTTTCCGGCTATTTCTAACTTACCCACTCCTTGCGAATTCACAAACAGCTGTTGTGAAGTGATCTTTGACCTTTTCATCGATCTCATCCATTGTAACATTCAAAGGTTCACCTTCAAGGCTTCTGATATCGAACAGAAATGCGAGATCATCTCCATGCTCAGCTCCTGTAACCAAAAGGGGCATTACTTCAAGGATATTTGACATACCATACATTTCTATTATATTGTGACTCACGATGTATAGATTGTTATACAAAACGAATGAAATTAAGAACATGAAACTGTTATACGAAGCCAACATTAGAAATTCCAGAAAAACTGTTACAACATGAGAGGTGGTTACGGAATTTGTGTTCGTAGCAGCCAAAATGCATAATGTCCCGGATCAATTTTAGTAGCAGCACTGCCTAATTTGAAATTTAAGATCTAATGAACAATAATTGAAACCTACCTCCGCGCTAATGACATTTTATTGTCCATGATTATGTATTGATAATCAGCCATCATCCATAATGTGCCTTTGAAGTACCTACCTAACAAATATCATTGATGAACCAACCCTTGGTAAAGTAAAGGTGTGGAAATTCATAAGCATTACAAACGATATAGCTATCATAGACAGAAAATTGACATATTATATCAGTTATCGACCGATCAATGTTGTTATTGCCGTTCATAACAACAGAAACCCAGCCATGTTCTTAATATTTCTTCTTAAAACTAACTCTTGAACGTCGGAGTCAGCTGTACCAGATCGTTCTTTACCATACCTAGCATTCGATTTGCAATCTGACCACTTCAATAGGGCACTTCAATGAGATTATTTTTATAGAACACTGTGTGCATCTTGGAGTATTTCCAATTGTTCATGCTTAAATAGACTAGGGTTATTAAATACCTTTTTTGTCAGTGTCTCCAGACTCTGGAGGCGAAAGAGACTCCGGAAGGATTTGGGAAACGGGAGATTTCTTAGCAATGTGCTCGAAGCTGTACAGATACACTTTGTTCTTTTTTGCCCATAACGTAGAGGTTACGAATGCTGGAAGATTGAAAAAGGCGTCCGTTGTGTGCTGCGAACAACATGCAATGAATTTTAACAAGGTAAAGACTTAACATCACAAGCTGTAGATATTGCCTTTGAGAGTACCAAGAAAGCGAAACCAAATGTGATCATTTTTGGGATGCAAGAAAACCTCAAAAATTTACTACTCCATTCTACATAGGTATTACTGCAAGGTTTTGATGACAATTTCAAGAATTCTGTGAATTGATTACTGTGAAGTGATTACTGTTTGTGTATTATATCGTTGCTGTATCAATTTTTATAACAAGGACAATTTCTACAGAATTTCCTGGAAATTCGCAGGCATTGATTTAGTTGTAGGCACTTCTAGATTACACCATGATTTGAGCCTGTCTGGACCCGATGCAAGGTTGAAAGATATAATAACAGTATTAACGAATAAATGTGTAAAATATAAGAAGAGAGAGAGAAAATCTGAAATGGAGAAATTCTGCTAAAAATTATAAGTTTAGGTTTGACAGTTTTTAGCCAATTTTCGTGATTTCTCGAGCACATTTTTTGAAATTTGACCAACTTAATGTGCTCAAAATATGCTGGCCAACAAAAAATCATCCTTTCATTTGTAAAGCTCGATTTTTTTCGTAAAACGGGATTTTTATCTCAATCCTAAGGAGAATTATCGTCTGGGATTACTCGCACATATGTGTCTGTTTGTGTGTGTGTGTGATTTCAGAAAAAGCGAAAACTTCAGGAATCGTTTCACAACGGATTTCAATGAAAAAAAATTTTCATTTTTAAAATTTTTCGTGCCACTGCAATGGCTTCATATTCTATATATGCAATCCACACCACCTGATGATATTAGTATCATCATGGTATTATTTTATGATCCGCCTCATGAGACTAGGGCGTTGACCCCCTTACATCTCTGTTTTATTATTGTTTATGGTCTCACCTTGATAACAGTATCTATGTCTGACAGCAGCCCTTGCGCCAACTGGGTGAAGATCTTGATGTAATCGCCATTCAAAAACAGTTTGCTGAGTCCCGGGTCCACAGTCTTATTTACGTAGAGACCTAAATAAATAATACACAATACTGCTATCAGCTAGGTATATATAATAAAGTAGACGATCATCTTTTATCATATTGTAGCCCTATGCTACACTTTTGTTCTTCCCAATCTTGATAAATTTGTTGCAAAGGTTCCTAGTGACAATTTTAGTTTAACAAAATAATCACAAAGATTATTCGTATTCCATCTCGGAAATGGAAAAAAACCTTCTAGGATAACTCGGTTTCTATTCACTTACGTCTCAGTGTACAACCTAACCTCATCTTTCTATGTTGAGAGTACTTACGTACCTCTTTAGGTACGTAAGGTAGGTGGGCACAAGATAATAGTGGAGTTAATTTAACAACAGTGAAGCTTTACGGAACACTTGACAAATAAACAGGGGCCAAACATGGCTGTGTTTATCAAGCTGTACTCCTCGAGAAAATGACGGCATTTTACAACATCTTCATTACTAACAACATGGATAAAGTTGCAGAATACCCCACCAGGTGACATCAGAGAACAGCCATCCCATATTAACTGTAAAATAATTAGTCATTTATTACATCCGAATGACTAACCTGTATTCCAAATTGCGTTTTTGGAATCAAGAACTATATTAAGACAGACTTATATAACACACGAGACGTTCTCGAACAATCAAGTCGAGCCACGAGACTCTACACCCAGACTTGCTCTTTAGTTCGACTGACCACTGCGTGGCATTCCCAGCACTCCAGTCGCCATGAGATTTTACACAGATCAGTTTTTTGCTTAGTTCAGTGGCATACATACATAACATCAAGTAGTCAATCCGTTAGTAAAAATTCAGATTTGTTGGTCAGGGTCTAGAGTCTAGTGACTCGACTTGATTGTTCGAGAACGTCTCGTATATAACATTCACTTAATAACTTAGGTACCTACTTAGAAAGTTAGTACTTGACCTGTATTGGCTTCCAGAGATTTGGTGAAGAGTCCTGACTGCAGAAACGAAGGAGACAGCAACTTTTCTGTGAGTTCCTGCAGGAAATTACCTGTAATTTTAAAATTGAAAAAATAAATAGATTAGTAGGAAAATTAAATTTAAAAACTCTGGCTTTGTGAATGGGCCAAAAGTATTTATCAAGAGCTAAGTGTATAATGTAGAAATGGAAAGAAACTTGTGCACAGCTTTATATCTCATGGATGATTGTACAAACGCTGCATGCATGCTGTTGGAGACTTTAAGTCCCGTATTAATGGCAAAAGTTGGTGAGCGATGCTCATTATTTAGCCATTTGCCGTTTTCATTAGGAATGGGAGCATCCACAGCGGAGATCATGCACGAGTTGGGCCATCTCTGCTTATAGGCTATGCACACACAACAGTGCACTGTTGGAAAAACACAACATTGCCGGGGTGGCGATTTTGTATTTGGGGAAAAACTTTTTCCATACTTTGTAAAAATAGCGAACTATGTTTTCTATCTAGATTATATATATCAGCGTTCAGTATATCCTCTGGGTGTATAAGATTAATCGCCTCTCCCCCATGAAGGGGGAACTACTCCATTTCCATCACCTCCATTCTCACAATGCATGTACCTTTAACTCCTCCTCCTGTTTCCGAGCCGGTAACTCCAGTCATGAGTGGGACTCCTTTGGGGAACAATCCCTTCTTGATGGCTTCCAATGGCGACACGGGGATGAAATTCGGCAGGAACCTCCCATCGTCTTTACCTTCCTCCCTTGGCCCTGGGCCATTAAGGTTGGCCAACCCTTTAGGGAAGTCTTTCTGGTTCTTGCGTTTATTCTAAAACAGCAAAAGAGTAGTTACCATAATGCATTTGAATGTAGCAATCAATCCCAATACCAAATAAGCAGCAGGAAGGACAGATGAATGTAGTAGCATCTCTTTTACGTCTTAGACGCTGTCATTTATAGCAGTTTTCACTTCATTGCAACCAGTAAAAGACTAACATATAATAAGAGGCAACTCAAAAATGTTTCTAACTTCTTCGCAATATCTTTCTCACATTTGAGGGTCATAAGGCTGTCTGACCTCTCATCTGTTTTCATTTGTTCTCAGTTGAACAGCTTCAGATGGTTCAGAGCCGGTCCGAGGCGCATGCGAACCATGCGGCCGCTTGGGGCGCTGGACAGTAGGGGCGCCTCAGGCATATTAAATTGAAACAATGGTTCATTTTTTGTGTTAATTATTGAATGAATAGAATTATTTACAAATATGTTACCTAGTATTTTTCTGTATCTATACTTCTGTAAGAAAACAGCAAGCTCATTTCAACTGACCACTCATCGGTCTTATCGTGTTATTCACAATCTGCTCAACTCATAGGAAACTCAAGGTCATTTGAAAAGAAATACAGGAAATTTCCAAATTTAATACTTGCTCTTTTTTGGTTTACAATCCAATATTAAAAGGGGGAGGGGAATGGCGGGGGGGGGTCACCAGAAATTCCGCATGGGTAACAAAAATGGCTCGGGCCGGCTCTGAGAGGGTTGAATGACCTTCAGTGACGGATTAATAGAATTTCGTCTTGTAATTACCATCTAAATCTAAGCGAAATCGAACGACTATGGTGTGAAAAAATAGAGCATATAGAAATTACGTTTGCGCATGCGCTGAGTAAAGTATTGATTCGGCAACAATGAAACTGACACAGGACCGTCTATGCCCTAGTCCGCACATTCCCTAAAAATGTTCATCCAAATCGCACGAAAATTGTGGAAAATAAGCTTGTTATAAGGATTTCTATTGGCGCATGCGCAGTAGCTATGAGTGATACAATCATGTTGAAATTGATATGGGAAGATAAAATCGTCATCTTCCATCTATCATCCAAGTTTGAGCGAGATCGGACTAGTGCGTGAGAAAATTATGCTTGGTAGAATTTACTACGTGAAGTATTGATTCAGGAACAATGAAACTGATAGGGGACTGTCTACATCTTAGCCCGCATGTTAATAGGATTTATGTGCCTACATACGAAAAACACACAGACAGACACGTAACCAAAGTTGTTCAGAATGGTCTAAAACGTAAAATGCGAGTGGAAATTTTGATTTTGGAGACCAAAAATTTTTTTCTCCCGAAAGTGAAAACAATGATTCCGCTACCTGTAGGTAGACTCGGAAGCAATATAATATACTATTTCGCACACGTAGAGGTACCTATTCCATTCCTTCATCGAAACAGCGTGTTGGATGACCTCCAAGCCGTGTAATCCACTCAACACCCGTCGAGCTACTACTCCTATCACCAAGTCAGGTTGGCCGAGCGGTCTAAGGCGCCAGATTTAAGCTCTGGTTCCCGATTGGGAGCGTGGGTTCGAACCCCACACCTGACACATAAATTTTTGCAATCCTGCTCCTGTAAATTGATTACCTGACCACCTCAATATCGAATCATTTTTTACAAAACAATGTCTCATCCTAATTTAATAAACCCCGCTAGTCAAGTACACAGCGGTAACATGTATTGTTGTTTTTGTTAATTAATACATTTATTAATATATTTTTGTTTGAAATAAGACAATATTGATTTGAGCAGTAATTTCATTGGACATTTTAAAGAAAATTTTTGAATGAAATTCCGTTTGGAACACTCAGAAACCTCAAATTTTAACAGAATTTCATACATATATGTGATATGCCCTTCAGGACAAAAATTACAGATACCTATATCGAGATACCAACAGCCATAAAATAGATCATCACATAAAAAAGGAAGAAAGTTTGAAATAAAAACCTTTATTGCACAATGCAATAGAGCAAAAAAAAAGATCCAATCATGCAGCATGATCGTATGAGCAAATTTCCGTAAAATATCATACTATATTATGTTACATTGTTTTGAAAATTAAGTTCTGTGAGAAAAAATTAATTATAATTTAAGTACCTACCAATTTGATGCCAAAAAACTCATACTAAATAATATACTACAATCTCCAAAAGATTTTGGATTTAAAGCTTTATTTGCTTTTTTAAGCTTGATTTTAGCTATTTTCGGCAAATATTACTGAAATTTAAGTACCTAGATATATTTTCAAGCATTAAATTTGCATTATTTTTTTTAATGTGCTATTTCATAGTTGAATAACTTCGCTTGACTAAAATTCTGCTAAAAATATAAATTCAACGATTTTAGCCATTGTTAGTGATTTTTCAGCACATTTTGTGAAATCTGTCCAATTTAATGTGCTCTAAAAGTGATGGCCAACGAAAACATCCTTTCGTTTAGGAAGCTTGATATTTTGGCGTAAGAATCGACTTTTATCTCAATCCTTAGGAGAGTTATCGTCTGGAAGCGCGCGCACACACACACATACCCACACACGCACGCACACGGCGCACACACACTTAAACTCACACACAAATAAACCAAAATCACGAAAATTCAAGGCCTCATTCATTGGCCATGCTACTAGACTGGAATTTTACTTTAGATACATCAAACTTTTCGTTTACATACTTTTGTGAATCCAGACCGTTTTAAAATTTTACTTTCAATTAAATTTAAGTCAAAACCTACCTACAAGCAGCAGAGTGGAAACATTTGGAGTGATCAGTGATTTGGATTTGTGGAAATAGGTACTTATACAACGATTTCAACTAGTTTTTCGGGATGAGAATTGTGGTGAATTCCACCACAGTATTGCAACAACCTTTTTCAGGGCTACCAAAAAGAGGTACTCACGACACAATCACATATAAAAGACGTCGAGTTACAACTCAGCAAAATAACATATTTCGCCCGAGAGAATATACGAAATATTCACTCACGAACGAAATATTCACAAATAAGCAACAAGCCAAACACCCACTGCAGGAGAAGGGTTCGTCAGGACAACTCACAAAAGTTGTCTTGAAAACAACAGCACAAGCAAATAATCAATCGACCTCTACGAAATGCAAGGGCGAGGCTGGCAAACAAACTCAGCTATCATATTCACAGATTCTGAGAAAACACTATGCGAGCCAATAAGGAAACACATGGTGAACTAATGAAATTAAGCGGACCAACCAGGGGGCGGCAGGAGGCGGCCACCTCCCTATAAATACCCCGCACGGAGCCCTCCGTATTCATTCCACCTTCTGCTCTCGCTGACGACTCTTCTCATCTCTCGACGAAGTTTCTACACGCATTCAAGACTCAGAAAGGCATATCTTCCTCTCCTCACAGATTCTCTCGATCTTCTTGGCATCTACGAGTCTAGTCATTGCACTACTCATTGCCCAACGTAGATCTCCAGTAAGGGTCCCACCCGGCACGTTTAAGACTTCGTCTAAAACGTCGCGTCCGCAGGGAGACCTGAGCCGTATCACCCGAATCTCCCAGCCTTCGGCTCTTGATTGCCCGAGGGGTACGCCGGGAAATTGCACAGCTCATACGCTCCAATTTACCGTCCAAGGAAGCCTTTATCAAGGCTCGGAGAGGACCCCGACATCAAGCTGGGAGAGAGCTTTGTCGAGCGAGTCCCTCCTCTACATAAATCCTTCATCCGAACGGAAAGGTATTTTTCTATCGAGTAAACACACTCGGATAGCTCGATGGAGCGAAGCCCCTCTTACTTCCTCGGGTTCGAGGGAAAAGAACTTGGCGAGGGGACAGGCGTCGGCCCTGCTCCAGCTCCTTATCCGAAACTCGATTCTCACTCAAAACGTAGTGACAAACTACCCGGGCCAGCTCCGCGCCCAAAGCTCGAACCTCTCGACGAGATCGCAGCTTTACCTAATAAACCCTCAAAAAGTTTGTTAGCTACTCCCGTGCGCACGCAAGGGATCGAGGATTCTTTTCAGAATCTCTCGGAAGGTAGTTCTTACGGTTCTACCCATGAATATACTAAATATTCATCTCACGATCGCACCGCCGATCCGAGTGTTAAACACATTCCCATCCTGCATACACCGCACGGACCAAAAGGTACTTTCCAGTACCTCAATCAAACACATTCCGTTCCTCCTACAGATGTAAATCTGAGACCGGAATATTACACAACGGTTCAGCATCCGCATACGCATTTCCAAACAGCTCGAACCGAACCTGGCGCCCCTCGCGGCCTACCAATGAACGAACCACGAGGTTCAACCACCCAGCCAAATGTCCTTGACAATTTCGCTCACATTTCCTTCGGAAATAATACAGGGACTAACCCGCATAACCAAGATATGGGTACTTTTCACAACGTCCCACTTGGTCTACCTACACCAAGTAGAACATATATAAATCCACTACAAGAATAACACCGAACCCAGAACTATGTAAGTACATAGGAAGGCTATGCTGTAAAAAGCTAACTAATTTGTGCATGTACAGTTTCGAAAAGTGACGGAAGCTAAAGAATTTTGTGGTTACATCAGTTTCACAGTCCACTGTCAATGGTGTTGCATTCAGCAACAACAGCTACTCACCCCGACGGCATCATCTCCGGCCAAAACCTGCGCCACCGGTAGTTTCTGCATACACCGAACGAACTCTTTGCCTTCTTCGACCTAAATTTAAGTCAAAACCTAACTACAAGCAGCAGAGTGGAAAGATTTGGAGTGATCAGTGATTTGGATTTGTGGAAATAGGTACTTATACAACGATTTCAACTAGTTTTTCGGGATGAGAATAACACCGAACCCAGAACTATGTAAGTACATAGGAAGGCTATGCTATAAATGGCTAATTTGTGCATGTACAGTTTCGAAAAGTGAAGGAAGCTAAAGAATTTTGTGGTTACATCAGTTACACAGTCCACTGTCAATGGTGTTGCATTCAGCAACAACAGCTACTCACCCCGACGGCATCATCTCCGGCCAAAACCTGCTCCACCGGTAGTTTCTGCATACACCGAACGAACTCTTTGCCTTCTTCGACCTTACACCCATCCTCGACGGATACTTCTTGAGCTGTGCGGTTCTCATTGTCATCGAGAGCAAACGGTGAGACTGGTGTACCACTCATAGCTAAGACGCCGCTGTATTTAGCTAGTAAAATAAGACAAGAATAAACACACATACATACACACACAGTTGAACGAAAAAAAAAAAAAAGTCTGCCAAGTTGGGTAGGCAGCATAGCTTCCTTGCACATCGTAACATGGACGTATAGAATTAGTTGAAGAAAAAAGTACGAGTCGAAATGATTGATAGGTCGGCTTTATAAGAAATTAATGTTTGCGCATGCGCACAGACTACTATTAATCCCACGGCAATGAAATTTATAGGGGAATCTCTAAGAGCAATCCCGCACAATTTCTGAAAATTTCATAGAAATCGTTCTATTAGAATCGGAGTTTTGCCTGTGTCAATAGATTTTAGTTTCGCGAATGCGCAATGATTATTACTCTATAAATCGCAATAGATTATAGGGCATTATACCCAACTTTTCGTAGAAACATCACAAAAATAACACGTAGGTACCTACCCACTTCCACAACAAACAATTCACCTTAGGGTTGCAAATACAACAAACAATTGGGAATTTATTTGCTCAATAGAAAGATTTCGGTGAGAGCTTTCCAAAACCAGTGAAACGGGTCTTGAAATTCATTTGCACGATGAAGTCACGACCCATAGTGAGGTAAGGGTAGCGAAAATTCAATTCCCTGATGATCTGGGTATGTCAAGGATTTGGGCTGAAACCCAACTAAAAACCGCTGAATAGTAGTCCAAAGACAAGAGATTGGTAATGAGGAACTTTCATGCGTTGGAAATCCACACTTTTGACCTCAGATTTGGATTCAGCGCACTTGATCCCAATTTGGATCCAATTTTCAGCTCAAAAGACCGTTTAGTTTGGCCAATAAACGGGTAGGAAGATCACGCGTGACGTAATAGTGCAAGGGAGCTGACGTCATCGCACAAATAAATTTCAACAGCCGTATTACTAGTCAGATACCCATCATATAGCACCTTTTTGGAAAGCTCTCATCAAGATCTTTCTGTTGAGCAAATAAAACATAACCATGAAAATTCCTCATTGTGAGTGAACTTGAGGCAAGCCGTCAGGAGTGTTACGTCAATATGAGGTGCCTGAACAAAACCAAACATGACAATAAGAAAAATCTAATTTTTTCCCATTTTTAAGCCTCAGCTGTCAAAATAATATACCTACTTTGATACGTTATAAGTCCATGTGAAGAGATATATTATGCCAAGGCCAGATTCGCTGGGCATATTTTCAGAAACATTTCGTGACCTCGAGTCCAGTGGACAGTGATCCAGACAGTGAGAGGACGCTTCTGTTTATTTATGGGTGCTCCTCAAATGTTAGTAGGTACGTCTAAAGGAATTGCTAATATTGACATGATACCAAACTTTCTACCAATATTGAACGCATGACTTTCAATTTGAAACTCACAACCTGAGCGGGATTTGCCGTTGAGTGCTAGGAGTGTGGCTGAGCTGGCACCGCTGCCTTGGCCCCCAAGGACGATGCGCTCTGGGTCTCCTCCGAAGTATGAGATGTATTGTTTCACCCACTTGGTGGCAGTAGCAATATCGAAAAGGCCCACATTACCGGGAAGATGTTGTCGGCCATTACTCAGGTAGCCTGTGTAGAGAAAAATAGTCTGGTTCAAACAATTTGATTAAAAACAAAATAATGATAATAAATTAATACCAACATACAAGTGAACAAATAGTAAATTTAACTTGAAAAAAGTTCCAGTCATGCAGCATGATCGTATGAGCGAATTTTCTTAAATTACCACCAATCGTATTAGGTATACAATATGTTAAATCGTATTACAATTTGAGCAACTTAAAAGTGCAAAGCAATTATTAACTTGAAATTTGAGCTTTTTGAGTTCAAAGAAATTGTTAACCATAAATTTTATGGCAAATAAACTCGTTCTAAATAATATTCTACGATTCAAACAGATTTTGGATGTTTAGCAACTTTTCACTTTTTTAATAAATTTTTCAGCAAACACATTAATGAAATTTAAGTACACTTTTCTGCATAATTTTGTTAATACATTTTTTAATGTTCTGGTTCTTTGTTGATAAACTTCTTTCAACTAAAATTCTGCTATAAATATAAATTTAACGATTTTTAGACAATTTTAGTCATTTTTAGTGATTTTTTTCAGCATTTTTTTCAAATTTGACCAATTTAATTAGCTAAAAAATTGCTGGCCAACGAACTCATCCTTTCATTTGGAAAGCTTGATTTTTTCCTAAGGAATGGTATCGTCTGGAATGACACATATATTCGTTGCAGAATGCCTCAAAACGGATTTCAATGAAGATATTTTTCGAAAATTTTGCTTTTAAAATTTTTGGAGCCACTGCAATAGCTTCATTTTCTAATATTTCCTACGAAAATTCGCTAAAAACCGCGGCAAATAATCACACACAAATATTTCACTCCAAGTGTGTATTGTTTGTTTCTATAGACTAGGTACTATCACGGAGTACAAATCAGGATAAGGTGGTTAAAAGCACAGCAGCCCAAAACTTCCAGGTCCGATGATACGTATTGATGAATGGAGAAAACAAAATGGAATAAACCTCAGTGAAAAAACCCCTAATAGATGGTACCACAGGGATGTGAAGTAGGTACAGTATGATGCTTGCAAACAGGCATCTCAATTCAACGAATAGTCAACAGGATCACTGTCTATCTGTTCGATGGCAGGTTGGACTATATAGTTCAATTTCGAGTCATCCTGGGATCCTTATTAAGTCTTAATATTCCTAGGGTTTGAAACATTTTCGTTACCTGCCTACAGACAAAAAACATCGCTATTATTGGAGTTATTTGGCGATTTTTAATAGTAAAATTCATATTGAAAATTAAAGTAAAAGCCAAAAATGAACTGGAACATACCCACCTATTACTTATGTGTTTCCTGAAACACTGAGTTAAACTTAGAACCCAGCCACGCTCCGTATAGTTTAATAATCGATTAGCAAAAGCGTGCCACGTTCTAACTCATCTTCCTGAAAAGAGGTTTGAATAGAATAATCACGAGTAGCGACAGACAAAAAGTCAAGGCCAAGTGGTGCCTTCTCATGCAAGAGGAGAACGGGGAATCCCACGAATTAATCGCTTCAATATTATTGACCTCTACATCGCTCTGCTGATTTTATCCAGGAAAAAGTACCTGCATAATTTTTCCAAGGAAGGTAATCGGATCAGCGTTTTTTTTTTTTTTTTTTTTTTTAATTCTTTTAACGTGGAACATGTTTTTGCCATCATAACCCGGCCAAAAATAAGACAAAATTACCGTTACGTGACAGTTAGTGCGTTACGCTCCTATTTTCTGATGATTATATAGCTTACAACCAAATCGTTGCTATGGAACTGTATCTTAGGCATTTATCATCGTACGACAATCGTTCACTAATCGTTGGAAAGCTCTCGATTTACCTAACTGTATTATGCTAACCAGTGCGTGGTCAACAATCAAAGGTATGAGCGTGGTTGTCTAAATAATTGTTTACGTACAGGTGATCCTTCTTAGTTAATTTTGTAAACATGATTGCAACCACTATTAGACTGGAAAGAAACTTGGGAGTTGAAATTTGATAGGAAGACTCTCTGGGACATTAAGAGACGATTGAAATGATAGGATCTTTCCTAATCAGCTGAGTGACCTAAATTCTCCCCTCTTTGTATCACTTTTATGATCTATTCCGCGCGAGAGAATCTACATCGTGTCTCAGATCCCTAATATACAGTGCGAGGCACTGTCCTCGGCATTTCTGGTTCAGTTTTAGTTTGGAATATCTCTTCCACCGCCAGCCACTGAGTTCGGGAGTTCTCTCGACAATGCATGGTCCATGGTCCCAGCTGAAACTCCTCTCCTTCCCATATTTATCGACGAACGCCTCCCAGGTAGACACCCAATCCAATTTCTTACTGATGTCATATTCGGCCGCAATTCTTGCGAAGGTACCGTGTACGAGGTGACTTCAGCGTTGTGTTTTAGGTAGGTAGGTACCTACCAAATGTATTCCAGGTCATCAAAATGACTTTCGTCTGAGCTTTCGAGTTAATAGGGATTCTCAAGACAATGCTGCTTGCAGCTACTAAATATAAATACAAGAACACTTTTAAAGTAGGGTACCTAGTTTCCTGTTAGGATATCTTCTCTCAAGGCAATACCTACCTAATTCATGAGCAGGTAGGTTGGCACCTATCTAGAGGCATCTAGTACAAAGACAATTTATCATTTATTCTAAGTAAATTTAATAACTTGCCATGAATTAAAGATAGATGAATGTTTACCTAGAGAGCCAAGGCGGTAGTTGAGAGTGACGACGATCAAACCTTTTCTGACGACATCTCGGGGGTAGTACTGAGCTCCAGAGCCGGTCTTGAAGTTACCTCCGTGAACCCAAACAAGTACTGGGTACGTTCCAGGAGTCTAGACAGGATTTATAAAAATAGAAATTTAGAGGAATATGTACCTACCTATGTACCCAATCTTACGCGAGTTTCAAACCTACAAAAATGTTTTAATGTTTAATGAGTAGGTACCTACCTAATTCTTATTGGAAATGACAGGTTTCGAATTAGGTATACGTTTCATTAGGCATGGTTTTCACTAAAAACTTGAACAAAAATGTTTAAATCTTGGCTTCATGGCCGCAAGTTGAATCGTTTAACTTACACTTCAAATTGGTTAAAAAAGATTAGGTGTTCTGACGGTTCAATACAGAGGTAGCATACAGTGACATAGGTACCACATTATGTAATTATGTAGTAGACAATAACATGACGTTTCGTAGTGTAACTGAGTATTTTATACTTAATATTTATGAGAATTCCGATAATTTGGTCTTACCCGGGGTGCGAACACATTGAGAAACAGACAATCTTCTTTCCCAATAATGCGTCTAGGTGGGTATTGGCTCCACTGGGGGCACGCAGGGCCGTACCTCGTGGCGTCCACTTGGCCCTTCAACTTGAGGCGCCTTGGTCTCTATCAAATGAACATGATGCATGGTTATACACTAAGATTACGAATACTACATTAATAGATAAATGCTTGGATCGTGGGAGTTAAAATATTATTAAGGACGTCTAGAGATGATCAGGGATGGAGGGGGGTGGTTCAGGCATTGTCCGTCCCCATAGACTACAGGCTTAATTTACCCCGGTACATGTGTGAGTGTATTAGCTCCCCGCAAATCACATGATGGATCCGAAAATCTGCGATTTCATCTTCTACAGCACGCTATCTTATCCACTTTACCACATGGACAATGTCGATTACGACCCAACAACGGCCCTAATATGTCTTCAACTGAGCAGAACCACTGCTTCCTAAAGAGATGAAGGAACATGGCCCTTTGTACTCGGATTTGAACATCTAGTCTAGTCATCTACAGGCTAACCAGCAGGTTTAATAGTACTTACACAGTGGAAATAAAAGATAAGCCTATAACTCAGTGCCATATGGGTACCTACCTACATATTACCCATCTAGAGTCAACTCACTTGGTAACGAAGCCTGCCAAGAGGAGGCTCGGCGTATCTGAGGCCAAGGAAGCTGTTGACTCCATCCTCGCCCTCCACTCCTTTGACAACGGCGCTTCTTTCCTCTCTGTCGACGTACTTCTGAGTCGGCCTGGGCTCAGAGGGTGGCGTGGATGTGGTGGTGGTGGTGCTTTTTGAAGGGCCGTGGTACGTCGGAGGCTGCTGGGCTTCAGTGCCTCCTGTATATATAAGGAAGTATAATAGACACGTAGGGCGGATCACAAGTGGTCGAAAGGAGTACAGTAGTCAAGTCAGTAGTCTGAAGAATAAGTTGGCAGCAAATGCTTGCGTTCTGGATCAAAAATAATTCTTACCAAGTGGATATGAATCAAATAAAGACCATGGACCCTAACTTCAACAATAAAAAAAAAAAAAAAAAAAATCACTAAAAATAGCTAAAAACTGATAAAAATCGTCGAATCTAGATTTATAGCGGAATTCAAGTAAAAAAAGGTTAATCAATGATGAACTAGAACAATAATAAATTTATGAACAAAGATATGCTGAAAATGTGGCTACTACAATTAATATTTGCTGAAAAAATCGATGAAAACTGCGAAAAACGGTAAAAATTCAAAATCTTTTTTGAATCGCGGAATATCCCCCGAAAACGTTCTCCTCCTGCTAAAATCGTTGATAATGGGTGAAAAAAATGTTATTATTATTTTATTAATAAATTTTGTTGTTGTAAGGATCTCAAACAGACAAAATTGCGCATTGCGCACGTGCACAATTGACATCAACCTTATTATTTTAAATGAGAACCCCCATTTTCCATCGTAGATTTGAATTCTACAAGAAATTTCATGAAGAAATGACCCGTCACTCAATTTTTTAGGTGGGCGCAAACGGGCGCTCCAAAAGTGCGAATTTCCAATCTGAAATTGCAATAACCGAGTTTTTGAAGATACTCGATTGCCACATATGATACATGATTTTGGAGTATTTTTTCGTGCTGAACCTCGTAATGATGTTCATTTCTTGATATTTGCAACACCAACTCTGGAAAACACCGAAAAAGCTACCTTTTTGTACGTTTTTTGCTTTGTGGAAATGTGTTTGAAAAGTGCAATTCTGGTCAATTTTTCGGTGTTTTTCGAAGTTTTTGTAGCAAATATCAATAAATGAACAACATTACGGGGTGTTGCACGAGAAAATACTCTAAAATCATGTATTACATTTGGCAATTGAGTATCTCCAAAACTCGGATATTGCACTTTTGGAGCGGAGTTGCACCCATTTGAGTTTATCATTTATTGATATTTGCAACACCAACTTGGGAACATGTCAAAAAATTGACCAGAATTGAACTTTTCGAACACGTTTCTACAAACCACAACGCGTACTAAAAGGCAGGTTTGTCGGTATTTTCCCAAGTGTGTTGCAAATATCAATAAATGGGCAACATTACGAGGTTCATCACGAAAAAATACTCCAAAATCATGTACGTATTGCATGTGGCAATTGAGTATCTTCAAAAACTCGGTTATTGAAATTTTAGATCGGAAATGCGCACTTTTGGAGCGCCCGTTTGCGCCCACCTAAAAAACCGAGTGATGGGTCACATTTCTTCATGTTTTTTTCACGTAGAATTCAAATCTGCAATAAAAATGGGGGTTCTCATTTAAAATAACAAAGTTGATGTCAATTGCGCATGTGCGCAATGCCAAATTTTGTCATTTTTGAGATCCTGAACAAAAAATTAAGATTGAGAAAAAAAAATTTGTTTACCCATTATTAACGATTTTAGCAGGTGGGGGGGACCCTGTATTTAGAACTAGTTTTTTGCCATAAAATTGGCAGTTAACAATTTCTTTGCACTCAAAGAGCACAAATTCAAAACAATGTAACAGAATACGATAATGAACGAAAATTTGCTCAAACGATCATGCTGCATGACTGGAACTTTTTTCAAAATTTCAAGCCAATCCAATAGCAATAGTTTCTACGCATATTCGCAAAAACCGACATCACTACTTGATTCAGCAGGTAAATTGTGGCCTGTAGCGCGGAACACACGCTGACAAAGTTGTGACTCTCTTCGTTCATCACTAAAGCTTTTAAAATTGCCCTTCATGACAATACGACGTTGTCACAGACACAGTCATTGTCAAATCATCAAAAATCGAATTTGGTAGGGAAAATTCGTACATTAACTCAAGGTTTGTGAGGCTCCTGGCGAACGGAACCACTAGTAATAACTCATCATTGAACATTAATCAATCTAGAAAAATTTCCTATAGGTAAAGCGCATTTTCTTGTAAGGATATCCGTGTGAAATTGACGCTTCCTGCGTTGAATAGAAGACAAAATGGCTTTGGAGCTCACTCAGCTCATCGATGATCTCCCATGCGTATTCAGTATTAATTTCAGCTTCTTGCTTAATCAGCTTTGGCTGTTAAGGCCGAGAAATTTAATGATGAAGAAAGTAACGTTTTGGTGCTTCAGCATTTTCCTTTGAGCATACCTCTCAAATTTCAGCTTCCTATTCAACGCTGGAGACAAATTGGCTTTGGAGCTCACTCAGCTCAGTCAGTCGTCTTCAGCATTCTCGCTTGAGTCTCCCCCTTACATTTCAGCTTCCTGCTGAATCAGCTTCGGCTATGTAGGCCGAGAAATTTAATGATGAAGAAAGTAACGTTTTGGCGCTTCAGCAGTCTCCCTTGAGCCTCCCTTTCAATTTTCAGCTTCACGCGTTGAATAGGAGGCAAAATGGCTTTGGAGCACACTCAGCTGATCAACCGTCAGCGGCCTCTGAACACTTAGTGCGACATTCTATCAAATTGATTCAAATCAAGTTGTCACCCACGCGCCACGCGTATCAATCTGATACAATCTTAGTTCATGCCAGGAGGCCATTGTATCAAAACGATACAAGAGTTTGGGGACGGTTTGAAGCTTCTTGAATCATTCTGATACAAGGTTTGCATTGATTTCAATGGAGTTCTGACCTTGTCTGGCTTCACACTGTCACTTAGTAGTTGGCCCGAGCAAAAATTTGCAACAACAATTCTTCATTTCTGAGGCTGTTTCAAATACTTGTGAAGCCACTGGGGTAAATTTAGCAGTAAGAATAGTGATGTTTTTTTGCCAGTTCCTTATTTCAAGTCCCAATTCAAATGTATTACACTGTTGAATTAAGAGTTATATTTTTTCTTTTCTCCCGGGAAACTCGGGGGAAATAACTTTATACAAATTGGCGCCGGACCAGGGAAAAACATGAATTCGCAGCAGGAGGCCACGAGTATAAATTTGATACAACCACCATTTTGGCTGATTCACATATTGATCATGGCAGAAAAATTAATAAAAATGTAATAGAGGGTCATACAAATGGAAAAAACGGATTGGCCCAGGGGTGTGACCCACCCCAAACTGGCGTGGCCTGAGGGGAAACTCCTCTGTTTTCGGCCTGGCGCTTCAAGTGTGAAACATCGTTATATTCGCCATGTTACATATTACATCCACACCAAGTTTCATCAAAATCGGACGTCGGGAAGTAGCATTTAAAACGATTTCAAGAGGACTACATCAATAGACTAAGTGAACACAACAGCTCATTTTTCTTTTTTTGCGCTAAAAATTGTGTAACGTTGTTTTTTTTTTTTTTTTTTTTTTTTTTAGCCCGAAAAAGTGTGCAGGAAGCTTTATTTTCTATTGATTTTCACGTACAACCAATGCATTACTAGTGAAGTGTAACTCCCTTAGTTTTCATAGCAGGGAAATCGCCACTTTTATTAATGCGCTCATTTTATCACAACATCTCATGATCCCTAGGCCATTGTACTGTCAAGGAAAGCTGATTTATTACGCTAAGTTATAAACTAATATTGCTAAGTAACCATAATGAACTAATAATGTGAAATGAAGGTATACTACATATTATAGGGTATAGTACAGGTATAGTACATTGTAGGTATACTATTAACAGGTACTTGTAAGCAATAGGTACTAAACATATATCCATGATCTATTGCTATTCCAATCAAGGGAGAAATTAAAAAGTTTCGCTATAATGTTAGCACGATCTCTAGAATAATAATCCGGCTACATTGTAGGTTTTCCACCTCCCTTTCTGGTTGACATAACCTTCAGAAGTTGAACATAAAAGTTTTTTGGGGTTTTCCGGGAATTTTCAGGGTTTTTATTAATTTTTGTACCACTAGGATGTTCTGCTCGATCCCGTGAATAATTCTCGTTGACAGCAGGTTGTACATATCTGTTTCTGATTTACTGCTGGTTTTGAAATTTGACTGGCAAATTAGGAACTCCCTATGGATGTTGGCATTAGGTAAGCACCAAGAAAGTTAAAAAACAACACAAACTACAACTCGAAACACTTCCCTCACTAGAAGTATAAAACTGAAAATGACAGTAGGTAAACTATTATTAGGTAGGTATGTAGGTAGTACTTTAATATGAAGATATAGTAGCTGAAAATACTGACCTATTATTCGTTTGACCCTCCGAAGAGATTCTGCGTTGCTCAGAGAGATTAAAGAAACCAATAACAAGGCCAGCACAGCCTTCATCTTTTACTGACCTTTAAAACCAGATAAACGTACTACGGAAATAATCACTTTCTACGATCGTATCACTTCTATATCGGTGATACAATAAACAGACTGCTCGGCACCGAAGTTCAGATCCGGCCAGACGGACGGCCGAGGCGGGACTGAAGTGGACATCGCGAAGGAATTGAGTGAACGTGAACCCTTCTCCGTGCGCCGCTTCCACGATCACTGGATTCGGGATGATCGGAGGTCAAGTTCGAAGTCATCGTTGGATTATTCATGTGCCGCCTATCGTAAAGCTACTGATGTTTGTGCCGAATTTATTACGATGATATTGAAATTTCAAAAAACTTAGGTACATACACACTTAGTTATGTAGGCGATTAACACTAACAAAATAGACGTAGAAAAATATAAAAGGCTCATTTGACATTACTAAACTCGTTAAAATTGCGATGTGCTGCACATGAAGGGTCTAGGGGGAAAAAACATTTCATCAACATTTGAGTAGAAATAGCATAAAAGTGTTTCATAAAGGGTTTTCGAGTGTAGGATCCATTGGTGCAGTTGGTTTCTGAAAATAAATAACCCCCTGATGTGAGAAGTCCTAACACGACTTTATGAGAAGGAACTAAAATAATTTTTCTGGTTATTATAGAATTTTCAACTTGAATTCGTCCTTATAAAAAATGAATTCGTCCTTCATAAAGAGGAACCGAATCTTGAAGGTATCTTAGTAATGCGGTGTCTGGGGCTCAGGAAAACGATGGGGGTCGGATGCAAGTGCGCGAAAATCTTCTCCCCTACCATCTAAGCACATCAGGCACAAATTACTGTAACAAGCTTTATAAAAAAAGGCCTTCTGTCCTTAAATTGGTTTTTTATTTATATTTATTGTTTTATTTATTATTATTTATTGTTTTTAATAGTAAAAAACCAATTTAAGGACAGAAGGCCTTTTTTATAAAGCTTGTTATACCTAATCTGAACTGCTCGAATAAAGAAACGTTACAAATTACTGTTGGCACCAACTTTGTAATGCATATGCTTCCCCTCGTACCTACAGCTGCCTCTGCATTGAGGGGGGAAAACGCTACAAATTATTACACAGAGGTTTATTATCTCTGTATTGTATAGCTCTTAGGTGGGTATCTAATATGTCTGCATAGGTGTAGACGCCTGCTGAAGAGAAATGAATAAAATTAAATAACACTGCTAGACTTTCTTTCCACGAGCTGTGATGATGCAGTGCCGTGAATTGGCAAAGCAGCGGCGTTACCTTAAAAGTTTTCGATATCACGATTTTTCAATATTTCAGCCCTTGATAACTACCCTTTATGGTTAAGTAATCAAAATTGATGCCGATGTTACTAGCACATCACCAGCCAATGTATGATTTTTCAGCCAAATTTCATCAACTTTGGTCGCGTAGTTTTGGAGAAAAGCTCTGGACACCGTACGGTGGACGGATGGATTTTTTTAAAGATTCTATGCATCTTTAAACGTAAAACAACAAATTTTAGGGGGGGGGGGGTTACTTTTTTCCCTTGGTCGATTACAAATGTTCATTATTGAAATAATAAACCAAAACTCTAAAATTCGTGGCTTTGTATGAATTTCTTGCAAACTTTTTGCAAATTTCTTGTCTCAATTCCTTGTAAACGTTATAAATTCCTTCAATTACATCGTTATCAACTATGCAAACCAATGTAATAAATTATTATTCTTCGAAAAGGGAAAAGCTATCTGCATATCATTTTCTGGTTGCCTTCAAGATTTGGTCCATCATTTTGAAGGACGAATTAATTTTGTAAAAGCACGAATTCATTTTGTAAAAGGACGAATTCATTTTGAAAAAGGACGAATTCAATTTGAAAAATCTATATATGAAGATAATTTCTTTCTCGAAATCAGCGTTCAAAACGTTGAAAACGCGTTGAAAACGGTGTTTTTACCCTAGTATGTCCATGTGAGGTAGGTTGGTACCTTCATGTTTTTTATGGTCAACCTAAGTTGTCATAAATATGAACGTTTCATTTTGGGGACACTGGTTCCTTTGTGTACGAATATCTCTTCTACCAAGCAAATGATATAAGTAGGTGCATCATACCTACCTATACTAATTTGAAAAGAGAAGGTACCTACTCTATGGATTCACTTAAAGTATAGGCTAAGGATCTATTAAATTTAGCAGGAGCGTAAATCGTAAAAATCGGGCAATGAGAAAATTATGATAGATAGATGATACGTTTGCGCATGCCCAGAAGTTACCAGTGGCTCAGGTAGTTAATATTGGGACCATCTACTGTCTAAACTGTGCAATCCTAATAATTTATATCGAAATCGGATGATAACTATGGAAGTCATGGTTGTTACAAGGATGCCACGTTAGCGTATGTACAGTAGCTACTAATGATGCAATCGTGATAAAACTCGTGTGGATTAATTAAATCGTCTTTTCCCAACTACCCTACGAATTTAAGCGAGATCGGACGAATAGGTCGCGAAGGTATCGATTTTTCACTGATGAAATTGATAGGGGACCTTCAATATAACCCTACCATTCCCGGAAAATGTCATCACTTCGAATGAAAACGGTAGAAGTAATGCATGCTTGTTACAGGGATTTCACATTCACTCATGCCCAGCTGCTTCATTTGTAAATGAGAGGGCACGTTTTCCATGTCAGCAGAAAACTTCTGCCAAATTCTTTTTTGAAAAAATAGAAGTGCTTCTCTCCATCTGACCTTTGCGCAGGTCGGAAAATGCAATTACGTGTCTGAACTCCCTTCACCTTCACATCTTCTATTCTTTTTCATGACAATGTAGGGAGAGCCACATTACACTGTTTGCTAGGTACAGCAAGTCGTGGGCCTAACCTTAACGTGTTGTGGGGCATGACATGCCCAACCCAAAATTCCCTGAAAATGTAATTAAAATTTAATGAAATCTGTAAAAATTGAACAATGTTATGAGGATTTACCGACACGCAGGATTTACGGACGGACGGACAGATAGACACGAAATAAAAGTTGTTCAGAATGAACCAAATTTTTTTCATTTTTTTTTAATCTCCCGAAAAAGAAAACACTGCTTTCGCAACCTGGGTATAGCAGCAATCCAAGTTTAATTCCGTTTTCCAGGCCAAAGATTACGTCATAATACGGAAGACGTCATGATACGTAAGATTACGGCCTGTTGATTTATTATTTTCAATTTTAAACCTTTGTAAACGACCAAGAAAAAAGAAGAAGGAAAAAAAATAATAATAAATATCAACTCCCCCCCCCCTCCCCTCAAAATTTGTTGGTTTTAGCGAATTTCCATAGAAAATAGTCTTCATTGAAATCCGTTGTGAGGGATTCTGAAACTAATCGTAGAGTTTGACGCTTTTTCAGGGATATATATATATATAGCTATATATGAAAAAGTTATATATATAACATATATATATATATAAGTTATATATATATATATATAACATTCCAGACGATAACTCTTCTTAGGATTCAAAGCCGTCTTAGCAAAATCCATTTTCCTAAGGAAAATCAAGCTTTCCAAACGAAAGGATGAGTTCGTAGGCCAGCATTTTTTGAGCACATGAAATTGGTCAAATTTCAAAACATGTACTAAAATTCACCAAAAATGGCTTAACACGGCTGAAAACCGTTAAATTTATATTTTTGGTAGAATAAAGCACAAATAAAGTTAATTAACTATAGAATAGAACATTCAAAAATTAAGGTACAAAATTATGC
Source organism: Adelphocoris suturalis (assembly GCA_030762985.1). Lineage (NCBI taxonomy): Eukaryota > Metazoa > Arthropoda > Insecta > Hemiptera > Miridae > Adelphocoris > Adelphocoris suturalis. The sequence goes on along the minus strand of CM061041.1, from coordinate 70,114,911 downwards.
TGAAAAATGTACATAAAATCATTTAAATCTACTGAAAAAATCGATAAAAACTGCAAAAAAAGCTAAAAATTCAAGACCTCAAATTGAATAGGATATTATTAGAATACGTTTTCCCCATAAAATTAATAGTTAACGATCTCCTTGCCCTCAAAAAGCTCAAATTTCAAAATAATTTAACACTATACAATACGATAATTTACGAAAATTCGCTCAAACGATCATGCTGCATGACTTTGTTTCAAGATGCGTAGAATCCAAAAATCCTTTAAAAAAAAAAAAAAAAAAAAAAAGGCCATCCGCCGTCCAGAGCTTTTTTCTACAACTACTGGACCAAAGTTTATGAAATTTGGCTCAAAAATCATACATCGGCCGGGGATGTGCCAGTCATCGGCATCAGTTTTGATGAACCCTAAAAATGGTTGTAATTAAAGGCCAACATATTCAAAAATAGAGATCTCAAAAACTTTCAAGGTATATAACAAAGATGATTTTTGGCTTGCTAATTATAAATGTAATCCCAAAGAATCGATTAAAACTGTCCACAACGCTGTAGATTGAACCGTTCTTTTTCTATGAGGGCTAGAACGTCGAAAAAACCTTCGGATTTCCTTCCAGGCGCGAGAATGTTGATATCACAGGTGATTCGGTAGCTCATTTCATAAAGTCTCGGTCTCAAAAGCTGTAGGCGGCGACGCACAGTGTTTCCATCCTGGGGGTTTTGGTGGGAAAAATTCCGAAACATGAAAATCGATAGTAATGAAAATTGCGATTCTATTGCCCTAACTAAAAGCGGAATTTAATAGAAATAAGATAAATAGAAAAGAAGAAAATGATTTTGAGGCCTAATCGTTTCACTGATGAAGTTAGCTAAAAAAAAAAAAAAAAAAAAACGGTACATGCATCGGTACCTATGTCTAATTTTTCCGAGTGGCGACCGATTTCTGTGCGATGAAAATTGCGGAAGTTACATTTCCCTACCAACGGGTTGGTTGTACGTGAAAATCGACCGACCCCAAGCCTTAGACATATCCAGGTCAATAATAAGGTGAGTTTGGTCTGATGGATGGTAATTTTGCATTAATTTTATTAAAACCGACGGAATATTCAATTTCAAGTTTTATTTAGAAACAAGGAAGGAATAAATGACCGTATTTCACTCGGCTTATATGTTTCTGGTCATTTTTCACGGTCATGTTTTAAACTACGCGCAAGAAGTTCCTAGCAGGTATTGAGTAAGGTAACTAAATGACACCTACCTATCTCTAAAGCCATATATTATATACTCGTAGATGAATGCCTGCTTATATTTATGTTCTCTGTCTATACTCGGATCATGAACCTAGGAGCCCCCCCCCCCCCCCCCCTCTTTTTTTCATGATTCAGATGGATTCACTTCGAACCTCAGGTGCATCTCCAAGTCAGCCTCACTGTCCTTGTAGACACCTAGTTTTGTGTTTCCCAGAAACCGACTGAAGGTGACCGTCCTCGAACAAAACCCTTGGATCGTCGTGATCGGCTAATTTCTCGAACGATTTGCTGCGAGGTCCAGGCGAGCTAGGAAGGATGTAATTTATCACACTCGACATAATAGGTTGCAGAAACAGGAGGATCCATTATTACCTTCATTTCTACGGAGGAAGGTATATATATATATATATATATATATATATATATATATATATATATATATATATATATATATATATATATATATATAGACAGATATTATCTACCACCGTCCATCTAGCCCAGGTCCTCCTTATCAGGATTAATACCCACCAGTGATAGGATAGCGTCTGACAGCACAAATCTAGGTAGGTAGGTCGGAACTTTTCTTTCGAAGTTGCAGATGATTGATTGAAGATAAAAATTGCTTTTGAAGCGTACAATTAATCGAATCATTTATACCTATTTTACCGAAAACTCGAAAGAAAACAATCAAGTAATCGTCCTTTTTCTACTGGAACTCCCTGATCCATGGAAATGAATCCAAACTGAAAACATTGTAAACGGGAGTGTCCTCTGATGTGTAAGGATGTCAGTAGAAGAACATCACAACTCGAGCAAAAAAATCCTGTTTCACGGTGGTATTCCTATGCTCAAGAATAAACAACTATAAGAAAATCCGATACCTACTTATAATTACAAGCAATTGAATAGGTAGGTATTCATAAAGTGAAACTTGTAACTGAAGTGTGAATAAATCAGAATGAATTGAAAACCGTAGGCAATGGTTGCTCGACTTTTCTCGATACACTCCTCCAACTATAACTATCTTGCTGAAACTTACACAAGTTACGATCTCTATTGAGACCACTTTTTTCTCTTCTTTTTTTAAAATAAATTTATTTTGGCATTAATGGTGCACATTTTACAGCCATATTCTAAACATAGGTTACTTACATTCTTCGAAACTAAACTGATACATTACATTCATCAAAATATTTAAATATAGCTTTGTAAATATTAATGTTATTTGTCCTGAGTATAGATAAGTAATCAAAGGTTGACGAAATAACTTATTATTAATGATATAATCAAATAAAATGTTTCTTTCGCAATAAAATAAGGGACACTCCATTATCACGTGTTCCAGTGATCCATTCTCCAGTTCACAGAACTTGCATTGTGGTGAGATTTCGGGGTGGATACGGTGCAGGTACGCTTCACAAACTCCATGATTTGTACGTGGTCGAACGACGGTTCTGCATAGCGCTTTGTGGACGGACCACCCAACAAACCAGGGACGCTTGGGGACTTGGGGCTGAATACTCTTATAGAAGGATCCACAAGTCGAACTTTTATAGTCGTTTTCCCACTTTTTCCAATATCTCGCTTTGATTCTAAGGTAAAAGTATGGAGACCACTAATTATATCCAATAGTATCCCATCTACCGATCATCTATCTTCGATTTCCTTGGTGGTACTAAGAAAAACTCCAGCAGCATCCTTGAAAGTGGAATACCAACATATAACTAAGTACGTACACCAAATAAAGTAGTGCGCCTCACACCAGTTGTTTTCCTCTGGGTATTAATTATTTTAAAATCGAACTGAAACTGAAATTAAATTTAAATATTAAACGCTCTCTGTTTTTTAAAAACTCGCATTGTTGTTAGAGATGAACATCGTAGATTCTTTGCTTCAAATCTTTTAGATAGGTGGGTACACCCAACTCAACGTAGGTTAGGTACCTAGTTCATATTATTATGAAAAAGACTCAATAAATATTTACTAATTTTATTAAGAAAGGTCTCAAATATGCCATAAAATTACAATTACAAATTTCCAATTCCACCCTCTGGTCAGGAATTTTTCAATTGTAGGGTATACATTCACCAGAATAGAGAAAGGTACCTACTGTATAAAATGAAAACTTATTGGATTATATTGAATCATATTGGCAGCCTAAGCAGATTATGTAGGTGTTGGATGTTGGCGATGAGTCATTGATGATTCTCGGAGATCGTCAATGAACTCGGGGAGGTGATAACCTTCACAAGATAAAGCTGACCTCAGTTTTGAGGTGGCGTTAATTCCGGTTATTAATAACCCGACACAGTACGTCCATATTCCTACAGCCTACCATGAAGAATCAAACAATGCTGAAGGGGTCAAATGAATTTTAAATTAATGGTTCATCAGGACATAGGTACATACCATATATTATTTTACGTTACACCACCAAAGGGCCCATGGCTGTGTAGGTGAGATGCGGGCCCCGGGTACCTAGATCAGGGGTCTCCAACTTTTTTCACTGAAGGGCCACACTATAAAATATTTGAGACAAGACGGGCACAACAATTTAGGTACCTACTAATATTTCCCGAGCCAACCCCCCCCATATATATTCACGAAGTTTTGTTTTAATTAGGAGTGCACAGTGGTGGTTATTGAGATATTCTGGGCTGCTTTCGAAGTAGCTATATTCCCTTATATATCTTTGTTGTTGGATAACACAAATCATGTTCTTATGTATAAGATAGGTACCTAGTTAAAAATAATGTTGTGAACAAAATATTCCAGACCTAAGTAAGACAATTATTAATGATTTCTACTTAGGCCTACTTTCACTAAAAATGTCAATGATTCAAATGATGCTCTGAAGCACAAAAAGCGAATACACATTCTAATATATTCTAAAATATTGATTGGAGTGATTACATTCCATTCGAGGATTCTCTAAAAGTTATGACAGGTAATTCAGGGAGATTCGAAGCGGATTTTTGAGGATGAACTTTTCAAAAAAGCAGCTACCTAGCACATATTCTTTGGCCCATTGTAATATTCGCTGAAAGGAATTTCTTTCTATGTAACATTGTAGTTAGTTCTAACTTATGTTATGAATAGATAGTACCTAATGTGGTTAAACAACTGAGGAGGAGCCATGCAAAACCCCACAAGTCACAAAAAATGTATTTTTTTTATTAGCATTGGTTTATTTTCTTTGTGATCAGCTGTACCATTTTCTTCACTCAATGTCGAGCAAAACACCACAAATCTTGTTGAAACAATACAGTAGATTCTTGTACTTTATGCAAAACCACACATGTCCAGACCTGTGTGAATCACGCAGAACCCCACTAGTCCTAGCAACCAATGGGAAGCCAGATACCTACCTAGCCTCACGTGACCCTCCTGTTGCTTCATGTTTGGCTATATGTGAAGTTCGGCTACCTGTACGGTTATCAGTGAATTTTTATATTATTTCAAGTGATCATTTATGAGAATCGAAATGGATGGTGCAGTGACAGTGAGAGACGGTAGGTAATCAAGGTACGAGGAGAAAGGCAAAAACCAGTAGTTCGCGTAAAATTGCTAAAAAAGTAAGGCATTCGTTTCCATCTGGTTCAAACGTATTCATACCATGTAAGCACAACAGTAAGCTTACCAGTGCTTCAAAATTCGGCCAGGGGATGCTTTAAATTTCAGCCAGAATATCTATGGATCGTGTAATAAGGCACTCCAGGATCGAATGGTCAGCAGATACATACAATGTGTTAATTTTTTTTGCTAGGTATCACTAAATATTCACAATTATTTGTTTTGATTTTTCCTTTCACGTCTGGTTTACCCAAGTTTTATATTCAAGCGTTAACGCAAAATGAATTTTATCAGTTAATAGTTAAACATTTTGGTTCCGCATAAAACGTTTAAAATGGCATATATTATCTTTACCTACCTACCCTAGTTTCCATTTTTCCTCTGAATGAGGAAGACCAAAAACCCTTCAAGTCCTCGATATGTTTTCACCAAAACCCCACAAGTGAGAAAAAATCAATCAAAACCCCACATGTCCAAACTAAAATTAGGATTTTTTCAACTTTAGTGGCAGTATGATTTGAATCGAGTATACTACTTAGTTTCTAAAGTCTCCTACAAGACATTGAAGTAAAAATACTCAAATTTTTATCTGTAGGACAATATGAAACGGTTTTTCTTCAATTCTGAAAATTTTGATTTGTGGACTAGTGGGATTTTGCATGGCTCCTCCTCATACTGCAGGAAGACTCGGAGGGAGCATCTTCTTTGGCGAATGTAGGAACCTGCCTTCCTGTAATAGTCAATGACCTCGACCGCGGTTTCCAAGGGCAGCCACTACCGCATAATGACGCCAAGATGCTGGATCTCTCGCCAAAGCGGTCATACAGCTAATGTCTTGCGGCGATCATACAGGTGGTTTCATCCGGTGAGCTCGTCGCTCGACTATCAATCACCCTTAATGGATGTTATGAAGGTCCAGCCAACCGGTGAATACTGTTATTGCGATCGGAGTCCCAGTGCAGCGAACCTCTTAATCGATTCGTTGGGTGAAAATGTGGTTTAAATTACATGTAAGGAGTTTTGATGACAAAATTACTTGATTTCCCCCACCTCTTACTCCCTCTAGCAGATTTTGATGATCATCTAGTTACCAAGATTTCCAGTTATGCCGCTGATTGCATGAAACCTGTTCCTCACGTTTTCGAGGGTTGGTTGAAAGGAAGAAACTCATCAATGTATGTTTCTTCTACTTCAGGGCTTGAGGACGCAGAACTCTCACTTGGAATTATTAATTGGCTATTGTTACGAGATAAATCAAAATTCTTACTAGGATAAAATAATAAATAAATACAAAAAAGGAGACAAATTATCATGAAACATTACGTAGTTACCTATCTTGTTTAATAAAGTAAATAGATTACTAATAACTTTATTAGCGCGTAGATATGCTGGCACCTATGTCAGCGTGCAGGATAGATAAATGCAGTATATTATCGTATATCCTTAGACACGCATATTCCAATATACCGTAAAATGGGATGAATAGGATCAATTTTCCGGAAAATTGAAATTATATTAAAAAACCCTTGCGAAGAGAATCATTGGTGATAACTCCATCGATATGCTGCCAATACGCATTGAGGATCAAACTCCTACGTACAACATAAAGCCAATTCCATCTGGCACGAGCAATGGCAGGGTGAGGTCACTAGTCTGCGTGGGTCCTTCAGGACTTGTGCCCGGTGGGCCTATTCGTAACCCAACTTCCAATGGGGGACCGAATAGTGGTCAACCGGGTTGCCACTGGCCATACCCGTCTTACTCACAAACACCTGCTTTGAGCAGGAGCTCGAGATGTGTGCGGAAGGTGTGGGGGTGATCTGTCCATCCGCCACTTCCTGGAGGACTGCCCATACCTCATGGACCTCCGAGTCCAGCATCGGCCCCCTTAGTGGGTTGACTTGTTACCTGGCCGAGACAAGGTCCAGTCCCTGTTGTCATACCTGAGAGTCGCTGAGCTCTACAATGAACTGTGATATATTTTTGTACAATCCAGTCATAGATTATATATAGTAACATATATTTAGTTATTAGCCTATTCTAGACCGTCTTACTTGTATTATTTTATTTTTGAGGTTTTTTTTATCCGCACTAGGGGCTAAACTGTGGTCATCACAGTACCGTAAACCGGGGTGAAGGCGATATACTGGGGGGAAGGCGATCATTTTGATTTTGCCCACTAATTACTCTAGTGCTCCTAGCGGGTGATAACTGATGGCTCCATTGAATGTGCAGTCCATATCCACTATTGTCTATCAACACGATGATGAAGTTTTTAGCGCGTTTTTTAACCTTATTAGTGCCTTATCAGCCAGTTTTGTGAATCACGTTTTTGTGGCAAGATTATTCATAACCGAAAAACCTCTGTGAATGATAGTTCAAGAGTTCAATTTCTGCAATTGTTTTTAAATATTTTCTTTCTTTGAAGGTAAGAGAAGAGAAAACCGTTGCTAACATAATTTTTGGAGTAACTGTGTTGTCTATGCAGTACCAAATGAGTGTTTTTTCATTTTACAGGGGTGAAGGCGATCATGCCTCAAAATACATTTTAAATTCCTAGATGATGTTATAGTTAACTCAAAGCATGGTAATATATTCTATATTACCATAGAGTACTATTTCTATTCATAGCCTCAGGGCCAAGCCCATAGATTACTGTATACCAATTTTTTTTTTTTTTTTAACACTCCTGTTTTTCCTTCTCTTAACTTATTCTAGTTTGCTGAGTTTGATTATCTCTGAAAATGTTTTGCTGATAATACCACTTATGTTCAAAGTCTTCCTAGCTAATGGATGTATTCATAGCTTGCAATAACTCGAAAAGACTGATAATGTTGACTAATAAGTGAAGTTCTAGTTTTAATCATTGAAGTTCCTGTATTCTAAGGTGTTACCATGACAGGTGATGGTACCTACTTACCAATTTCTATTCCTACCTATGATTACTAGTTATTATCTTCACATGAAATGTTTTAAATAGTGTGATATTAAAGTTTAAATGATTGAAATCTATTTTCAACCATTCTGAAACTTATGTTCATTTATCTTCCTACTAAAATATGCTTTAATCCCCTCCAAACCAATTTTCCTGCCCTTGGATGTTTATTAAGCATTTTTTTAAAAGTTTAATTCTGATCGCCTTCAACTTTCTAGAAAGGTGAAGGCGATTTCAAGTGTAAAAACATGAGTGATCGCCTTCACCCCTACCCATGGGGTGAAGCCGATCAGTGTTTAAATAAATAAAAAAAAACGGTAAATAGCATGATCAATTTAGTGTAATTATGTCATCGCAATTGTGAAATGTGAAGGAATATATATTATTTTATGTAGAATTTTTGTATCCATTTAATAGGGAGAAATAATAGAAAAACTTGAAATTTTGATCGCCTTCACCCCGGTTTACGGTACCCCTTATTTTGTCCTTCTCCGATTTGCCAGTGGAGTCCGTGATGGCACTCCGTTTGGTGGTGGAGTGTAGCATGGCCCCCTTGGAATCGTGCCACTTGCAGTGTCCCTTTGGACACCTTGTTCATGGCCGCTAAGGACCCAAGAGAGTTTTCTCAGAGAGGCGCGGCCGCATACCTAGGCCCCCAGTTTTGATTTCGATCATGAAGCCAAAAAAATTATTTTACAATGCAATGGTTCATTCCTTGTTGGTTTACGGTGTAGTGGCATGGGGTTCAACATTTGAATCAAAATTAAATCCCCTAGCAATCACTCAGAAAAGCCTAATTAAAATGTTGCTGAAAAAACCGATCAGATTCCCGACTTCGTCAATTTTCAAGGAGTTCACAGTGCTAGATTTAAGAAAAAACTACTTTACTATGAAACAGTAAAAATTACCTCATAAACTATGACGATCGTAGCAGCTGATATTATTCCAAAGGAATTCAGATTATTATAACTTTTGTCACCTATAATTGGAGCTGCGAAGCGTAGGAATGTGATTCATTTATATAATTTATTTTCAGCTGGTGGGTCAGCTTGTGTTAAATTCAAAAGACTAGTAAAATGTAGGTGTTTTAAATTTAATTTCTCCTCGGTAGGCGTCTATGCTCCTGCAGATATATTTAGATAATGAATAATAGACTTCGTTAAATAAAGGGCTATCTAATACATAAATAATAAACGTTTGTGTAATAATGTGCAGCGTTTTATGTTTTTGAACTTTTGGTTCAGTTGGGAGTTTCATGATACTTCCCCCTCACTATGCTTGCCTCAAAATTGTCAGAATAAAAATATGTTTAATTCGGTTGATACATGAAAAAACCATAACCGTGATACCAAAAAGGATAAAAAAAGTCCAGTCATGCAGCATGACCCCATGAGCGAATTTTTGAAGATGTTTCATGCAAATATTACCGATTTTTACAACTAGCGAACGGCATTATTTCGATTTTTGACTGATTTTTCAACTTTGAAATGTTTGAAAACTTGATACATATTCTTATAGGAAATTTTACGCTGATTCCGAATATACCACATGTTAGTATGCTGAAAAAATTATTTCGCACAACAAATCGCAAAAAACAGGCTATTTTGAAATTTTTGAAAATTTCAACCCGAAGATGTAATCCGATCATGCTGGCCAACGAACTTGAACTTTCGTTTTGTGTCCTTAACATTTTAAAATTTGTTTGAAGTTTCTAGCACAATTCTACGGACAGTTATCGTCTGGAATGACACATACATACATACATACATAAAAAAATGCGTTAAACTTCAGAATATGATTCAGAATAGCCTGAAACGGATTTCTGCATAAAATGTTTTCAAAAATTCACATTCTACAAATTTTGAGGCGAGAGCAATAGCTTAATTTTCTTCAAAAATTCGCTAAAAGGTGGTGGAGGAAGAAGCAATTGCAGACTCTACCCCTGTGAGGAGTAAATCCCTTCTAGTATGTAAATAGGTATACTGTGGCATATCCAGACAGCCACAGACTGAATTTGAAAGTGAATGACTATTATAAGGTGTTCTACACCCTCTGAAACGCAAAGAAAATGCATCCCTACCCCCAAGACCTTGAAACTGAAGCAGACATTCTAACGAACATTCCAATAGTATATTAATTAAGGCTGATATTGCTGAAATCGAGATTTCCATAAACCAAGTCATCAACAGATTCTGTGAGAAAAAAATGGAAGGCTCGGATTTCTAGTTTAAAGAATGAATAATCTCAGGAAAAAAATGAAATGTTGCCACTGCGTAAAAAAATATTAGGACCTATGCATCATTAGTAAAATATTATTCCTAATTATTACTACCTACTTAATTCTCACTATTTATCTGATATAACACAAAAATTGATTGCTTTCTTATAGGTACTTCAATGTCGTATAAACTAAGTTTTAATTTAGGTTTTAGTGTGTCTGTGAACCAGCAAAATTTTCCACTATTCACTAGTAAAACTAACAGCAAAAACAATGCCTTGGTATTGTTTCAACTACGGTATACATGATGGAGAGATGTATACCCTACCTAGATCCATACTTTTTACCTTTCACATATTCATTTTTGGTTTACCGAGTAGTTCCATAAGTAAAAAAAAAAGGATAAGAGAGAGTAGGTAAAAAAGGGGTACATTTGTGCGCACTCCCGAGGTCTTGGGAGTTTTGGTATCTAAAATGGGTACATGTACCCCCAAAAAGGGACGTCTGGCAACACTCGAGTACATACCTACCTTAGGTATTTACTTGTTTGAATTGATCGAATTTAGATTTGAACATTAAAATGCTTAAATTAAACTAACGTGCTTTTGAAATTTGTTCAAAATTTCTTTAATAGTCAATTATTTCAGTGAAACAAAAAAGAATCATGTGAACAGACTGCTGGGCGAGGAAGCAGATCGGATGAAGAGGCTTGGATAACAAACAATGTGGTGTTTTATTTTTTTATTAAAAGGAATTTTAATAATAGGAAACATTGTTTGTCTAATCGTCACCCTTCTTGGCGTCTGTCTTTCCTCCTCTGATTCTACCGGTTCTTCTGGCGGCGATGAGACCAACCTGTAACACAAAAATGAAATTGTTTTCATTAGAAATTCATACATACCCGGACATCTTAATATCGATGGAGAGGATTGGGCTTTCGTTCGTCTTAAATGGTTCACAATGACGACCTAATCGAAATTAGTGCTGAACCATTACACAAAGGGTTATTCGGATTTTGGCCAATTCGTACCTATATGTAGAAAATGGAGAGTGTGTTATTATTTCCTGGTGATTTTTCATTGATAATAATAAAAATAATATACCGGGTCAACAGTAGTGTGGCAGCCAGAGTTGAGAAAAATGTACTTACAAGTACAAAGTACAGGTACAATACCTGAAAAAGCGCAAGTACCTGATGTACTTGTGCTTGAACTAAAATTAGTACAAGTACTTGCAATTGAAGTTCTTAGTACAAGTACACGAGTATTTGTACTTATTAATCTTAGTACAAGTACATCAGGATTTTTACTTGTCCAAGTGGCAAGCACAAGTACTTGTACTTCAAGTACAACAAGCACATTCTCAATTTTAACCTAGAATACTAGGGAGAATGATGGGGAGGAACTACGGACCCCCTTCCACCTCCTCTCCCACTCATTACGAGAATCGTGGGGCGGACGTGTGTCCGAAATTCCTCCCCATCATTCTCCATAGTATTCTAGGCTAAAAAAATAGAAAAGGCGCTTGTTGTACTTGAAGTACAAGTACTCAAAGCATGCAAGAAAAGTAAAGGTACATGTACTTGTGACCGCAAGTACTTGTACTTACTAAAAAGTGGAATTGAAGTACATGTAATTGTACTTGTACTTGGCAAGTACTTTCAAATTACTTGCGTTTTGTGCAGCTATACCTCTTCATTCTTACTACTGACTAGCCGCTCCAGCTCGCCTCCACATCCAGTGTGTGTATTACAATTGAAAAATGTAGATGTTAGATGTATGACTAGATTGTCATACGACAGGTTTACTGAAAAACATTATCTTCAAGCTTCGACAATTTACAAATGAAGTGCACTTTTATACCTAACAATCTAATTACAGGAGTTTTTAATAATTAGGGAATTTATTTGACAGTTTACATAATGCAATGAGCCGATGGTCCTCATCCATTTTATACTATTTTGAATTACAGCATAAAACATCGATCCTTCTTTATGTAAAATGACAGAAACATGAATTCAAAGGTTCTATGCTAAAAACTGCTCGAAACAAATCTAGAGAAAGTAATCCTGAGCCAAATCAACTTCAATAAGAACAATGTTAAGTTCACCAGGCAATTTTGAAAGGCAAAAGACACGTTCAAAATTAACCAGTCTTTCAATTGTTTGTAGGTAACTCTCCTACGATACTTTACAAATAATGTAAAGAGGGGGTCAAATCGTTTTGCTTTTTCATACTTAGTAACTTCGGTACATCTGAAAATTACTGCAGCACGCACAGTAATTATGAGAAAAAGTAGAAATTATTCAATTTTAGCCATATTTGTGACACCGCCACTTTGCATTTCAGCTGGTTTTGAGATTGCTGACAACTATTTATTACCTCAGAAGGTGAGGTAGGGCGAAGAGGGGTGTTGCGTACCAAAATTTCAATAGTGCAACTTTAACCTCACTCAGCTCTGCCTCAATTACAGATAGACTTTTTTTTAAGTAGGCATTTTAATGCAGCATACATTGCTGCATGCTATATAGATGCTGGATTGATATTCCACGTTTTCACCCCCTCTATTTTTGTGCCCAAGCTCTATTTTTTTAAAACGACCTCATACACATTTCCCCACCAAAACGGGGTGAATTTGTAAAAGGCTTTGGTTTAACACTCTTATCAACACAGGTTGTTAAGGGGCAAATGTGTAAAAATGCTAATGTTAAACTAACAAAACGGTATATTCAAAAAATTTCTACCGTGATTTTTTTCGGTCGAAACAAAATTCTTCCTCCAACAAGTGCTAAAAAGGGGAAGTGAAAGGAAGGGAGAAGACATTCGAAAATCCAGACATAATTAAATTTGATGCAGTTTTTAGAAAGGATTACGCATTTGCCCCGTTTACATAATTGCCCTTTTTTTTTTTTTTTTTTTTTTTTTTTTTTAAGCCACTGAGGCCGTAATGGCCTATTGTAGCTGGAGAAGGAGGCCGTACCTCCTCCCCATCCCAGACACTAGGTCTGCCCGATACCAACAGCCCTGCCAAACCAAGCACTATCTGCCTGGTTCCGGCACTCCTACCAGCCCTCAGGCACTGGGCCCGAGTGCTCCACCCTTGGTAAGTTACTGAGTCGCAGCCCCAGTCTGGCTTGGCGCCATATCGCCAATGCCAGTCACAGCTGGGAAGTCAATCCTTCCCCACCACGTTTTGGCAAAAGCGAGGAGAGTCTTAATCTCCCCCATCTTAATGTCTTGGGGATCGATGGAGGTTCTGCCCCAATTCAAGAAGCGATTTCTTGCCAACATAGGGCAATGGCAGACCACATGACTCGCCGTCTCGGCCTCTGCCCCACAGAAGCGACAGAGAGTGGAGTCTGATTTGCCCATTTTATGGAGATGGTATCTAAGTGGGCAGTGCCCAGTTAAGAGCCCCACAACCATACGTATCTCCCTTCTCCCCAGGCTGAGCAGCTCCTTAGCTCTCTTCCTAGAAAAGTGAATAAATTGTTTCGCCTGCCTCAGGCCCTTGACCTGAAGCCAGTGGGCAGTCCTCTTCTTACTCTCCCATTTGGTGAGCTCTCCGAGGAGAAAACTCCCCGTAGTGGCCAGAAAAGGTTCTGGGCCCACAGGGAGAGAAGCCGCTCCCTTCCTAGCAAGAGCGTCAGCTTGTTCATTCCCCTCCACCCCCTGGTGCCCTGGGCACCACAGCAAGGTAACCTTATTGTTCCTGGCAAGGGTCTTGAGGTTAGTCAAGCATTCCCACACCAGCTTCGACGAAATAGTGAAAGAAGTGCTAAAAAGGGGAAGTGAAAGGAAGGGAGAAGACATTCGAAAATCCAGACATAATTAAATTTGATGCAGTTTTTAGAAAGGATTACGCATTTGCCCCGTTTACACAATTGCCCTACTTCACCCTGCATCAATTTCGTTTATGTTACATAAGTAATGAAATTATGGTTCTGAGATCCTGGATTAAAATGTGCCACTTTCTTGTATAAGATTCTATACTGCCGGCAATTATCATCATGAGTAATGTAGCAATTTCAGAATGAAACGAAGTTATTACCTTTCTACCGGCAGAGGTTCCTCTCTTGACAGTGGAGGCTTTACCGATGTGTTGATGGTTACCACCACCGTGGGGATGCTCGACGGGGTTCATGGCAACACCACGGACCTTAGGCCAGCAGTTACGCTTGGCTTTGTATTTGTAGTAGGCGCGACCTGCCTTCAGCACGGGTTTGTCGATACGACCTCCACCAGCAACGATTCCTGAGGACGACAAAATCGACAATACAATAATCGAGATTCTGAAGAGTTAGCTAAACTAAAATGCCTAAATAGAAGAGAAAAGAGTCCTAGAAAAGGTAGGGTCAGATGTACACCGACGCTTGATGTTACATTAACCATGCACCTTAGGCAACTAATGTGCTAGATATCTTGCATACATCTCTGTAAAATTGATCGATTAGTTAGAATGTGAAATAGTGGATCAGGCATACATTTCTTCAGACTTCATGTAACATGCTTGAGGAAGTTAGACCGCAGATCACTAATTCAGAAAACTTTTGCAAGTATATGGCAAGCTTTGGCAAGGATTCTGAGAATTAGTTCTAAGAGTTAGCAGAGAGTTGTGTTTAGTTTTAATTTTCAAGAGTAATGAAGAATTGCGTATATGTAATAAAATAGTCTGATACAGGTATTTTGTGCCGTTAAACATTTGAACCCTTTTTGATATCACAGTAGGTATGTAAATAAACATATGAAATTTAGCGGTGAAAGAAAAACTTAGCCGCTAAAAGAAGACAAATTGAATAAAGAGAGCAGCGGCTTAGTGAAGGTTGATTTGGAAAAAGCCGAACCCCTATCCGGACTCCATCGATTTGGATCAAGAAGCGTTAGACATGGAGCCATCCAAACCATTTCACGTCCTCGATGGTACCAAGCATATTAGTGGGACTAGGTAATGTAAAGCGCACAACTAGCTGACGATATGTGTAGGTAATATAGTTGAATAGCTATAAATATAGGTGAGGTCGTAACTCGTTAGCAATAAATAGGTATGTGAAACTTCCCGACAGTTTACCTAACCTTACCTTAACCTCCCAATGCACTAGTTTGGTTCTACGTCCGTTTATACAATGTAAAAACAATTCGAAAGGTTGGGTAACGCTCGTTCATTCGAAATCATCTACTCCATTTTTATAAGTGAATACTAATCGTTGAATTCAAGTTTAATAGAAAGGAATCTATGTGGATGCTGCCATGGAGCAAAACCAACGAGTTGATAAAACGATCAGCTTGGAGGGTCAAAATACCACGACACAGGTTAATCTCAGATAATTTTTAAACCAAGTTGATATGCATTTATATTAAATGAACCACTTTCTATCATCACATATGAATGGGAAATCCGCTACAAAGAAGTACATTGCAACATGATTATGTCTTACGACAGAGAAAATGTTGAGATGGACACAAGATTGTCCACAAATTGATACGCACCATTCTGACGAAGGTCATTATCAAGGGGTCGCATCTAATATTCCCCAGTTTGGTACGTAGGAACAAGCAGTAGTAAGCTATATATACATTTGTAGATAACATTGTTCAACAGTTGCTATGAAAAACCTTTGGTATCTATGAAAATTGTATGCCTTGATCACCAGTCATGGCCATGTGAAAAGAATTCGATAACTTATTGGCTAACTTCCGAACCATGGGTTTTAATCGTTGAGAAACACCATCTATTTTTCAATTTCTGCAGAGGAGTGATTGTGTTAAGTCTACAAACGATACTCACCAACCATAGCTCTGTTGTTAGAGGGAATGACTTTCTTGGCGCCGGATGGCAGCTTAACTCTCGTCCTCTTGGTGTCGGGGTTGTGGGCGATAACGGTAGCGTAGTTTCCTGGAAGCCAATATGAAATAAAATTGCATTCATTTAGAATAAATAGTCTATACATTTGTGATGTGATAAACCATGAACAAATCACAATAACGGAGAAAAGAGGGAAAATCGTTGAGCATGAAATACGGTCTAATATAATTATGGGAGATAATAGGTGTGTTCCACGAGTTCACAAAACTTTTAGGTTCAAGAACCCGTCGGTGGGACCACTATAGTTCACCCGACACTCAATGCACCAACCAGCGCTAGCGGCGTCGTCTTTAGTAACGTGAAAACCTCGTCATCGAAATCCTTTGAGCATTTCGAAGAAAAAGCCAAAAAGGTAAATTAAAAAACGGCATTTTCAACTTTTTTGAAGGTTATTTGCTAATTGCCACCCTCAGACTATTTTCCCAGATATTAAGGGTATGGGATATCATTCCTACCCAGAAGAAGAGTAACTGTTGAAAATTTCATGAAAATCCCTCGAGCCCTTATTGGGAAAAGCAACAAAAAAGTGTCAAACACGACGTTTGTTCAAGTAAGGTAGGGTGGGCCAAGTGCGTACGAGAAAAACATTAGTTTTACTTAGTCTGCCAATTACCAACTACCCTTAAAAAAATGTTTTCTATATATGTGTAGACAGCTGATGAAAGAAAACTGACGGTTGTAATAATTATTAGATGAAGCAAATTGAAAAAGAGAAGTGAAAAACGATAACACAACAAGCATCAAGCAGGCTAATGACAAGGCATTTAGCGTGGAGGTTTGCAGTGAAATGAATTTTCGGAAGGTTCAGAAAGGTTTCCTTCAGTTCGAGTTCTCAACCCTATCCCAGAGCAGGTCTGAAAGTTCATGAACCCACAGAACTCAGTCCAAGAACCCGACACGGTGGGAACACCTAAAGCGAGGGTTGAGGGGTTCCTGAACTCAAGAGGCTTGGAACACGATTCACCTACGCATAAGGTTCGGCGCCGAACCAGTTCCAAAAATTTCATGAACTCGCGGTGCTTGGAGCACAGCTAATATTATCAATGGGGACTTTGGCTAAGGCAGCACAGCTTGTTTGGCCCCACCCAACACGGCCAGTGATACATCTCAAAATCTTTTCAACTTATATCTACCATTTAAACAGTTCTGTATAACGTTTTACTCTAATCTTCCATATCCATATCAATCACAACGTAACATATTTCAAGATGCGGATAACCATTAGGTGTGTTCCAAGCACCCATCTGAGTTCATGAACTCAGATGGGTTCCACGAGTTCACGAAACTTTTAGGTTCAAGAACCCGTCGGTGGGAACACTAGAGTTCACCTAACACTCAATGCACCAACCAGCGTTAGCATCGTCTTTAGTAAGGTTGAAAACCTTGTCATCGAAATCCTTTGAGCATTTTCAAGAAAAGGCCAAAAAGGTGCTAAAAAAAAGAAGGCATTTTCAACTATTTTTGAAGGTTATTTGCTAATTGCCACCCTCAGAGTATTTTCCCAGGTATGAAGGGTATGGGATATCATTCCTACTCAGAAGAAGAGTAACTGTTGAAAATTTCATCAAAATCCCTCAAGCCATTATTGAGAAAAGGCAACAAAAAAAGTGCTAAACACTAGGTTTTTTCAAGTAAGGTAAGGTGGGCCAAGTGCGAACGAGAAAAACATTAGTTTGACTTTGCCTGCCACTTATTAACTACCCTTAAACAAATGTTTTCTGAGTGAGTAGACAACTGATAAAAGCAAACTGACGTTTGTAATAATTATTAGATGAAGCAAATTGAAAAAGAGATGTGAAAAACGATAACACAACAAGCATTAAGCAGGCTAATGACAAGGCATTTAGCGTGAAGGTTTGCGGTGAAATGAATTTTCGGAAGGTTTCGAAAGGTTTCCTTCAGTTCGTTCGACTTTTCAACCCTATCCCCAAGCAGGTCTGAAAAGTTCATGAACTCCTGAACTCAGTTCATGAACCCGACGCGGTGGGAACACCTAAAACGAGGGTTGAGTTCATGAACTCGCAGTGCTGGGAACACAGCTATTATATTTTGTAAAGTCACCCTAGCCTTTTTTATTTTATTTGACCTTTACTTTACCTTAAACATCCACGAGGAAGCTATGTTACTATTCTGTACAAAATGACAAACTCAATAACTGGTTCCATGAAGCCTAGGGGCAAGATCATCTTTAACCACCCCTTGTTTCATATTTGTGCCAATATCAACTCGAGTAAAAACAATTCATCCAGAATATATATATATATATATTGACATATTTTTTGCAACTTAAAGTGAAATGAAATCTTCAATATACAGGGTGTTTTCAACTTGTTTGTTGTGTTTTCAACCGCTTAGATTTCGCATAATTCAATTTTTAAGATTTGTTTCGTGTTTTCGACCTTACATCACTAAAATGACCGTATCTCTCCTAACTTATACAGTAATATTAAAAATAGATATATCGTAGGAAAGAGCGTTAAATTTCCTATATCTCTCTAAGGTATTTAGATTCTTTTTACAGTTGGTCACGTTGGCAAAATAATGGAAAAAACACGAAAATTTCTCACTTTTGAAAATTACGGTTCTTTCCGTTAAGTATTAAAACAAAATTGTAAAAAATGCCCAAAATTTCAGCTTTTCAACGATATAATCAATTTTAATTTGTTAATTGGGGAGGAAAAGTATGTTTGTATTTTGAAAAATGTGGATTTTTCATTGAAATCGAGGGTTTTTGTGAAAAATGACCTAAGAAAATACTAATTTGGGGCCGGTTTCAACGTATTTTTTGAACGAATGGTAACACTCGCAAACCTCTCCAACTCTGGCACAACCGAATTAACTAACAAGTACTACCCTTAAAAAAACCATAAAATTGAGCATAACAAATAAACTAAAAACTAGCAAGTTTGGTAGTGGACTAACCTGACGCTCTTGCAAGCCGACCGCGGTCACCAGTCTTCTCCTCAAGGTTACAGATGATGGTACCTTCAGGCATGGAACCAACAGGCATCACATTCCCAATGTGGAGATTGGCTAATAACAGAGAAACAGAACTTTATTAAGTGAAATAATACCATGCTCAGTTACAACTCCAATTCCTAAACAATACATCATTAGATTGATATACAATAAGAAAATGATGAGCCGATGACAGACTATATGTCAATGATGATTCACGCTTAATCGCATTTAATTCACACTTAAAGCGTTACATACCTTTTTTGCCGCAGTAGACAAACTGCCCGGTGTAAACACCTTCGGGAGCGATGAAGAGCTCCTTGCGAGTCTTGAACCTGTAGGGGTCCCTGAAGTGGACGACAGCGAGGGGAGCTCCACGACCAGGATCATGGATGATTTGCTGAAATCACATTCCAAACTCTTAAAAGAGAAGAACAAAGAATTGTGTAGGAATTATCAGCACAGGACTCACTAAGCAAACGATTCTTAACCATTAATGACCGACATGGGTGTACGGCAAAACCAAAGCTTCCTAGAATTGACATACCATTCTAGGAATCTCTGCGTTTCAGACCTTCCTTCAAATTACTCTTCCAGCGAATAATTAGTCGAGTGCCAGTGGCGCTCTGTCGTGTTCGGCATGTATACAGTGTGCGGGATGCTGACAGACCTCACGTCAGTACTTGCGAAACTTTCAGGGGGGCCGCCGTTGAAAAGAGCGTTAAATTTCCTATCTCCCGGATGCCAAAACAAGAATTTTTGAGCAGCTCTAATAGCTGAAAAATGAGGTCAAAGTCATAATTTTGAGAAGTTGCCAAAATGTCACTGTTTTGAATCTGCCTATTGACTTTTTTACAATAGTGCTTTCAAATTCCCACCTTCAGGAAAACTACCTTAGAATTTCAGCTTTTTATTTAGGACGTAGGAGTGTAGTGGAGTTGGTCAGACGCTACGAGGAGTCAACTGAATTCCATTACCAATAAATAAATACCTACCTAGTACTCAAGTTCTTACAAGGCCATGGTCTGAATGGAGTAGGAGTAAATAGAGACAATGGTTTTTTTCTCCAGTGTCTAGGAGTGAAGCCCAATTTTTACCTAATCAAAGGCTGGCGCGAGCCCACCAAGCAGGTTACAGCAGTTGGAGGCTACAAGACGGTTTATTTCAGCCAAACCCGTTCGCAGTGCGGATTTGGTTACCAACGGTTTGACATTACTTAGGTGGTGGTCACGCATGCACACTAAACCAATCACCAACCTGGTCGCTAAAGATTGGCAACCATTTCCAACCGGTACTGCGAACAAATATAATAAACAAAAAACGGGAGAACCGCATTCGGGAACAGAAACACGCAGGTAGACCGCATACGGGAACTTTCAACACCTCAGCAGATCGTATAAGTAGGTATGTACGGAAACAGCACCCGTCCAACATATGAGTATCCAGTTAGAAGGTTCTTGGTCAATTCAATAAGGGTAGGTACACACATTCTGGTTGTGCGAGTAATTAATATTTGGTTTAATAAAATCAGTCTTTAGATTGCACTTGCACTGAAATAACTAGGTATCGAGTTCGAGCTGAACCCACGACTGTTGTGAAGAACACACATAAGAATGTGGGTTTTGGCAAAACGAGCTACCTAACATTCTACTTTGCAGCACCTACTCAATGCAACAACCATCACATTTCATCAAGAAGGTAGACCTCTAGTATTCATGAACTTACCTTTACGACACCTTTGATGTATCCGTGACGTTCGGCGAAATCCAGTGACCTGAGTTTCGGCGCACCTTTACGATGTTTAGTATGGGAACGGAAAACACTCCCTGCTCCCTTACGTTGGGCTCTGATAACTCGTCCCATTATGCCTTCTGAAAACAAAATACCGAGTTGAGAAATTATCCCCCAAAAAGTAGTAATTAAAACTAAGTAAAATGGTGAAACACGGTTTGCTCTAGTAGGCTGTAGGTTAGCTACCTAGCCCAACATCAACAAAAAGTTCAGCTATCAGCGGGCATGAAGCTGAACTTTCAACATTTATATAAGAATAAAACAACAATATTGACGTACCACAAAAGTAATTAACAACGGATGACAATAATTAAATACGATATTGTTCGATAAAATTTGAGGTAGTAACTTACCTTACACGACGAACCACGATGAAGGCAACAAAGATGACTTACTTTTGTAACCTCAACAAGGTTCTAATATTCAACTACAGAGTGCAGCACTGTGCAACATGGACTTAGATCCATGCCATTTATAACTTCCCAGTGGTGTCGAAAAATTTATAACCAAACTTTGACTATATCCTTACTAAAATTGCCCTGCTACAATTCTCATGTATCCGATTAACTATTCGTATTCGATCTTCAAATAGTTCCCTCATCAATTTTGTATAACCTAGGAAAAGCGAGTAAAATAAATACTAATTTTCCTGTAGGTGTCACTTACATAGTCACATACATACAGTGTTTAATGTTTCGAAAGCGAGTGTTGGTGTTGAATCGTTATCTTTGTTTGTATTTCTAATAAAAATGAAAATATTTGTCTTGTTGAGCAAATTTCTTAATCTTGAGGTAGGAATTTAGTTTTGCAGGATGTGCCAGCCAGAATGAGTCATCGGCGCATTACCTCCCTGTCTTTGCCCAACCAAAAAAAAGAAGTAAAAATGGTGAACGGCGACAGACTGACAGACAGAGATGGCGCTCGGCCCTTCCGCTTTATGCTTATGTTTATTTAGTTATTTTCCTTTTTTAGAAGTGTAATCCGAGATAAAATTCTTCATTTGTGGCAAGTTGTGGAACCGAAAAGCCCCTGGTGAACTGCGATAAGTGCCGATTTTCCGTGTAAACTCAAGTTCCAGCGGTACCTCCGGACGTGGTGCGAGGTTTTTCGTGAAGTGCCACACCACCTTGATTCCCTCGATAATGTTTCTCCAGGAATTCATTTGAAACCCCGGCACTGCTAGGTACTGCAATTTCGATCTACGTCCGGATCTGCGGCCCCGAGGAGAGTTGATCTGCATTCTCGAATCAGAGGTGAGCATAGCAAAACAGCGGTGTTTTATCATTTTCTTCTGTGACAGTTCCCGTTCGTGACGGGTTATTAGCAGCCTGTTTTGTTATCTAAAGTGTTGAGGCTCATTTCAACTGTATTAGTCATAATATTCGCTTCGTACACAAAAGAATTTCACTTATCAGCGAACCCTCCACTGCCCGGAAACATCGGTTTCCTTCAGGTTCAGATTTGCCATTGGAGCTAATCGACGATGCAATAAGTAAGTACCTACATAGTTTTAAAATACGTGGGTTTTAAACGTGATTGTTGCGAACATTGTTTTTGTCTGTATGGGGTTCAACTTAGTGTTGTACTTCTGGAAACGCCCTGTATGGGCATAGCGAGTGGATTCACAGATTCCCACTTGCTTACCTTCAACTGCCAACTGGTGACAGGTGTTACCTACTATCAAGTTTACATTACCTGCCCGTCTCTCTCCCTCTCAGCAGTCTTTATTTAGAATTTAATTTACCGCCACGAAGATGAGGTATTTACATTGACATTACATTACCATTTTCATTTGGCGTTGTATTACTACATAGTTCATAGTAATCAGTACAGTTTACAATCAGTAAAGAGAGGTTATTATATTTTAGGACAAAGTTAATGTGCTAGTGGTGTTTCATCAATTAATAATTTATTGATATCTTTGATAATGTATAGCTGCAAGAAAAATCGTAGACCAGATAGATGAATTTTCGAAGAGGTGTTCAAACCTATGAGAGAGATTGAAAAAAAGCAAAAATCGTATACCTGTTTCAATTAGAGCTTAACTCAGTGTAGGCAACACGAACATGAAATTTTCAGAGGAAATACTAATATTGAGTAGGTAATTTACGGCCATAAAGGATGAAGTTAGTGCAGCCTAATGTTGGAAACCAAATCAGGTCATAAATGAACATCAGAACATTGTAGAAAAATTATATATATGTTCATAATTTGCTGAATAAATGAATAAATATTTGCTTATCACAAGTAGCTAAGCCTTTGGTATATATATGAATACCCTAACAATCGAGTATACTTTCATGTGGGTAGGGACTTGGATATGCGAAGAAGCTTACATCACCATAATGTAAGTTTGTAAAATACTAACTTTATACTGTTACATACTCAATGTGCCCTCAGGACAAGATGTTTGTGCAGTCTAGAGCACCTACAGAGCTAGCTCCTCCTTCTTTTTTTGTAATACTCTGTAGATTTGCCTTGATTGTCTGTGACGTCCTCATCAGAGTGACAACGTCTTTCAAAGTTCGCCGATCTGAGGCAGCACAGGGCTTTCAGTACAGGAAACAGCCCAGCTCGTCAGGGATTGAAAATGTTTCTAGCAAGTTGAGCATATTCATGTGGTCAAGGGAAACTCATAAAACTTTGACTCTGGTATCAATTTGCTTGTACTATAATGGCACACTAAGCAAAGAGTACCTATTACCCATGGGTTTGATAAATTACTTCAACCATTTGTAAATGGAAGTCGATTTCATTCTTAGAAGTTTAACACCAACATGCGATTAGTAGAATTGTTAAATGTGCAAGGAAAACTCCCGCAGTCGAAGAGGTTTGACTATATCAGCCTCAGTGGCAAAATCCCTTGTTTTAAAAATACAATTTCTCTCGTAGAAAGTAAAGGCGTAGGTTCAAACTCTATGAGGTATCAAATATTTGTAGGCCGTTACATTTGGCGCAGTCAGTAGGGCCCCTACATCAATATGTAGTCCCTCTCAAGCCAGGCTGTAAACTTCACATTCTCTGACGTAGCATTTCTCACTCCGTCCCTTATTTGAGTCAAAACACACCATGCCAATGACCTTGCTCGACTGTGACTTCTTCCAGTGCTGCAGATCCAGTGGCCCGCAGTTCACTTCGTCGTTCTTCTGACCCCAAATCAGCTGATGCGGCTGACATCAAGACTCCGGGGAAAAGTTACGCACATGGAAAACTCCCTTAGTCAAAGTGGTTTGATTACATCGGCCTCGGGGCGTAGTTGGCTAGAGGTCTTGCCTTTATAACAACTTCACTCTCTTATAAGGTAAAGGTATGAGTTCGAACCCTCTCGAGATGTCAAATATTTGTGGGCCGTTACATATTCTCTTTCTATGATTTCTAATTTTTCAGTTTTGTATGGGGGTGATGTCAAATCTCTCTCACCTGGGCGAAACACCCATTTGTGGAAACACTTGCAGATCTCCCAAACTCCGTTATAACCAAGTTTTACACCTTAACTTACAAATTTTTAGTTTAATTGTCATGTTCTCAATTGTATGTGTTTTTAGGTGTAAAGGTTAGTTGAATCGTTAAACTTGGTTGCAACGGAGTTGGAAAGATCTGCTAGTGTTTCCATTCGGTTCAGCGTGAAAAAATACGGAGAAACCGACCCCAAACTCGTATTTTCATAAAGGATCATTTTTCAAGAAAACCCTTGATTTCAGCATTAAAACATGATTATTCCCCTAATTGACTGAATTGAGTTCTCTTGGTGGTGGTGTTAGGGCCATTTCAATGTTGGAAGTAGAAAACACGAAAAAATATTACAAATTAAATTATGAAGCAGCAGCTTCTTTCAAGTGCGACTTCTCTGGAAGGCCTACATACTGGCCCAAAACAAATCGCCTGTCATAATAACAATCAGTGAAAAAGTAATCATTAGTGAAAATTCTATTGCTGGTCCTGTTTCCGGCAAGATTCTACTTAGGAACTTCATATCCGTTAGAAGTAAGGGATCTCCTGTGCGCCAAACGTAAAGCCAGAAGGAAATGGAAGAATAACAGAACCCCTGAAAACAAAACTATTCTTAATAGACTCGGTAACAAACTTAAATATCTTATTAGATCAATAGATAACGATTAGAAATGAGATATAGAATCGACCCCTGAAATTTGTGCCATTAGAATTGTGACTCACTATTCCCACCATACGATAACTCTCCTTAGAATTTAAAAAAAGTTCTTTCTCAAAAGCATTCAAAAATCAAGCATTCCAAGTGAAAGGATGAGTCGCGTTGGGCAGTATGTTTTGAGCACAATAAATTGGTTGAATTTAATAAAATGTGCTGGAAAAAAAATCTATTAGATTGTTACTCACAAAAGGTTATCAACTACGAATTAAAACATTCAAAAACTGATGTACAAAATTATGCTTAAAATACCTTAGAATATGTGCTTAATAAACTTGATAAAATTTGTAGAAAAAAATGCTTGAAATCCAAAATCTTTGTTTGAATAGCAGACCAATATTTTGTACAAGTTTTTTTTTCTTCAAAAAACTGAAAATTATCCATTTCTTCTATACACAATTCAACATGATTATAATACCATGGTTTAAAAAATTCGCTCATACGATCCTACGAAGCTGCATGACTGGAACTGGAACTTTAACTCGCGTTTCTCGACGTTCACGAATATATCTAAGCAATTTCGGGTATTTTTCCGGTTTTTCTGAAAGATGGTTTTGGCGTGGGGTAAATATTTTATTAATGAAATTTATAAACCGAAATAACTGCTGAGCTATACTCTGTATTTTTGGGCAGCGTCATTGATCGTTACCAATTCAAATCACTGCAGACCTGTTTTCCTAACTCCCATCTTTCTTGAATTCTAGTCCAGATTCCTTCAGGTGCGGTCAAATTATTGACTCAGTCTCCTTGGCGTTCTCGAACTTCCGTTATACTGAAAACCCAAGATCAAGATCAAAGATGGTTTGTTCAGTGAATCGAATAATAACACCTAGCACTACACGACCATCTGTTCGAATACGAAAAACTAACATTATTTGGGATGGGTAAACATTTTTGGTTTATTGTTTTCAATAATGAGTATTTGTAATCGACTTGAAAAAAGTCAACTCCTTCACAAAATTTGGTTGTTATCGTATCATGATAAATAGATTCAAGAAATCTAAAGAAAATTTAAAAAAAAAAATCATTTTTCCGCCGTACAAAAGTTTTCTTAGAAACTTCTGGACCTGTTAGTGAAATTTGTCAGAAAATCATACATTGGCCTGTGATCTCGGAATAACTTTTCACTTACCCCCAAGGTATGGCATGTTAGGGCTATATGGGTATGGGTTATAACGAAATCTAGGTCTTCGAAGAATTGACTTATTAGAGGTTAGTTTTAGCGAAATTTCGTAGAAAGTGAAGCAATTGCAATGGCTCGGAAAATTTTAAAATAAAAATTTTTGGAAAATTTCTTCATTGAAATCGTTTTGAGGCATTCTGAAACGTTTTTTGAAGTGTGCGCTTTTTCATATATTGTGTGTGTGTGTGTGCGTATCATTCCAGACGATAACTCTCCTTAGGATTGAGACAGAAATTCCGTTCTTGCGCCAAAAAATGAAGCTTTCCAAATGAAAGAATGAGTTCGTTGGCCAGCATTTTTTGAGTACATTAAATTGGTTAAATTTCAAATAATGTGCTGAAAAAATCACTAAAAATGGCTAAAAATCGTTAAATTAACATTTTTTAGCAGAATATTGCTCAAATAAAGTTTATCAACTATAAAAAAGTACATTAAAAAATGTGTGTATAAAATGCTGAAAAATGCACTTAAATTTCACCAAAATTTGCTAAAAAATCGATAAAAATTGCAAAAAAAACCCAAAATCTTTTTTTGAATAGCAGATTGTTGTTTAGAATACGTTTTTGGCCATGAAATTAGTAGTTAACTATTTCTTTGCACTCAAAAGCTCAAATTTCAAAACATTTTAACATTATACAATATGATAATTTACGAAAATTTTCTTATACGATCATGCTGCATGACTGGAACTTTTTCGTTCGATTTAGATAGAACTGAGTTCAATGAATCGAATGAGACCACTCGGGGCATTTCACGGCCAACCGTTTGCGCTCCAGAAGAGTTCAAGTGTTGGAAGAGAAAAAAGAAATCGTCATCACGATTGTAAGTCGCAAAGGATCTTTGAGATAGGCTGGACTTCTGCTGATTCGGCTCGATCATTCGGTTGTCTAGTCTTCACCTTCCATACTCGTCTGATGACTATACATATACAAGGTGTTCCATTTGGTGACGGTCGCAGGCCAGGACACGATTCTAGAGCTAATATCCTATCAAAAATTCCTCCTACAGATTTTTTGAGTCATTTAATTTTTAAGTGTTTTTACCAGTTGACATTAAAACGACCATAACTTTCTCAATCCACATGGAAATTCAAATCTGAAAACACCGTTGGAAAGAGTGTGAAATTTTCTACCTCCCTGATAAAAGAAAATATTTCGTACAATGGGCAAAATGGCTGAAAAAGGAACTTGAAAAGTAAAATTTGTCAAATCTTGGAGATCGCCACATTTTTCAAACGCTCAAAGCCTGAAATCCGGCACGTGAAATTTTACCAATACTTTACTAATTAGGGAAAACCCTTATTTTTTATGTTGAAAAAAATTGTTTTCTCAATGAGTCTAAAAAAATTTAATTCTCTTGAAAAATTACCTTCAATAGAAATACAAGTTTAGGGCTGATTTCTACGTATTTTTTTACTCTGAATCGAATGGTAACTCTTGTAGATCTCCCGAACCCCTTGATAACCAAGTTTTAAATTGTAACACACAAATTTGATTATATTTGATACGATAAAATTTGTGTGTTTTTAGTTAGGGGTGAAATTATTTAGCTAAAGTATAAAACTCGGTTATAACAGGGCTGGAGAGATCTTCAAGTGTCATTATTCGATTCAGCCTAATACAAATACGTAGAAACCGACCCCAAACTCGTATTTTCGTAAAAGATCAATAGGGGAGGGGGGTTATTGGAAATTTTTTTTTGTCAATTTTAAAACATAGTTTTCTTCCTTAATTACCAAAGTAAATTTGACAATACCGTTGAAAAGCTGAGACCCGTGACATACGCATAAGACCTATTTAATAGAAACAATAAACCGTTGTGTAATAATTTGCAGCGTTTTTCTCTTTCAGTCGATTGCTGAGGTTTTTATTACCTACTGGCATGGGAGTACTGGTATGAGGGTGGAAGTTATGCAGCTTCTTCCTTTATATGTTTATTCACACCACTAGTTTCGCCTGTAAGACCACTTGTGGTATCAGTTCTGAAGTGAAAAGTATTCTTCCCCCACAAAATTCAATTTATCTTCTATTTCAATAACTATAACCCGCATAAATCAATTACAATTTTGAAAAAATACCTATATATTATAGGGAAACTAACTGCCATGCAAGATTTCATGAATTTCCCCAAGATTGACCCTTCTCAGGCCCATATATAGACGTACCATAGCTGACTGAATTAAATCTTCTGAAAATGCTTGACAAAATACAGCGTTGTATGGATCATGTCCTCCCCTATTTAACCTGAAGAGGCCTCTTATAGGCGAAGCTAGTTGTGTGAATAAACATATAAAGGAAGAAGCCGCATAAATTCCACCCTCATACCAGTACTCCCGTGAGAAATAATGGCTACCGAAACGAATACCACTAACATTTATAAACCAAAAAAAGCCACTGTTCTTAGTATTTTTAAGCAGCGTCGTTGGTCATAATAAATTCAAATCAGTGCAGACCAATTTCCCTGACTTCATCAACTTCCTTGAATTCTAGTCCAGATCCTGTCAGGTGCGGTCAGATTTTTGACTCACGCTCCTCGACGTTCGCAGGAATTTCGCCCGGTTTAGTCACTTTCCGCGTCTACCTCAATTATTGGCGGGCAGTTTAGGTAGTTGGCGACACGCAACGCCGCTCCACCACCACCACCACCACTTCTCCACTTCGTCATCCCCTTTCGCTGGCGGTTACTTCCCAATGACGCGGCCAATCGTTTTGCGGGACACCCTCCAGCCACGTGTCCATATCTGGGGGAATGTTCCCTTTTTTAGAAAAAAACGGCTTTTCAAGACGGGAAAATGGGGAAATTGGAAAAGTGCTGCAAGGTGGCCCCCAACTGGAAAAGTCAGGGAAAACCTGGAATTGTCAGGGGATTCTTTGCGTCGGGAAAAGTCAAGGAAATGTCAGGGAATTTTGCAAAAACCACCAAATGTCAATGAATTTTTAAATTGAAAAGTCGGTGTAATAATTTAAAGCTTTTTTTTTTAGGTATATTATAACTCCTAAACAATCAAACTTCAATAGCGTACTTTATCATACTAGGTACATATTATGTCATAGGTGAGTTATACGAATGACAAAAATAATTATGAAGAGTTGTGGTGAAACTGTTCAAAAGTAACAACGCTACACGCACATAAAAAGTGAAAGGATATGCCACTGGCTTCTCTGGTTTAACTACATCACCTTGAGTAAACCATTTGAGAGAAAAATCAACTGAGTATTGTACTGGGGAGAAAAAACCCAGAAGAGTAGTGGATTGATCCAGTAGGTCCCAAAAGTAGTTTGTATACATACGCTAGGATTTCTCAGGAGGGTTAAGGAGGGGGAAATTGGCCCATTGGATTGTGGAGTCATGTGTTATAAATTCACAGAACAACTTTCCAACGAACGGTTTTTGTTGGATGGGAAATCAGGAAGTTATACTCTTTCTGGCAATGATTGGTAGCAGGTGAAAAAAAAGCGTGACATTTTTTGCTATCGGGCGAAAATTTTGAATTATCTCCAGTGCCATGAAATCCATGTAAGGAAAAGTTTACTTCAACAAATTGCTTCAGATCATAAATTGAGTGACCATAAAATATTAAATGAAAAGTCATGCAGCAAATATCGTATGGGTGAATTTTCGTAAATTATCTCATTACATTTAGGTTCAATTGTTATGATATTTGAGCACTTCGAGGGATATGAAATTGTTAAATATAAGTAGACCTCATATAAGTAGTCTTTTTTTCTTCTTTAAATTATACGATTTTTGTTTTAGAAGCATTCAACGTACAATAAAATTACGAGAAAAAAAAACATTTTTTTTTTTTTAATTTGATATTTTTTGTCACTTGGGGGGCCACCCTGTTAAATTCATATTTTTAGTCATAAGAAGTTTTATTTGAGTCATAAGAAGTTTTATTTGAGTCATAAGAAGTTTTATTTGAGTCATAAGAAGTTTAACAACGATGAACAAGAACATTAAAAATGTTAAGCAACATTCATACTCAAAAATGTTCCTAAATTTCTTTAATATCTGCCAAAAAATAGAGAAAATTGCAAAAAAAGCTAAAAATCCAAAATCTTTTTTAAATCATAGAATATTATTTAGAACGAGTTTTTTTTTTCCGTAAAAGTAGTAGTTATTAATTTATTTTTACTGAAAGTTCTCAGAT
Source organism: Adelphocoris suturalis (assembly GCA_030762985.1). Classification (NCBI taxonomy): domain Eukaryota; kingdom Metazoa; phylum Arthropoda; class Insecta; order Hemiptera; family Miridae; genus Adelphocoris; species Adelphocoris suturalis. Next base: position 70,084,822 of record CM061041.1, on the reverse strand, counting down.
TTTCAAAAAATCTATTAGTAAAATTGTATGTCTGGTTGTGCATTGATCAGAATCATAAAATTTTGCGTTTCTTCTCCGTTTCATGCTATTTGTAGACGATTGGTACCATTTTCTCAATTTTTCTCTGTCTGTCTGTCCGTATGTTTGTCCGCTTTTCACGGTTACAGGGGTCATTGGACAACTGATATGAGTGGTGGAAAATGTCTGTATCAGTCCAACTTAAATTATAGGCTAATTGAAGTTTTTAAAATTTGAGCCAGGGGGGGTGTTTTAAGGGAGGGGGAGGGGGTGAAATATGGTATCTTGGACACCATTGAACGAACTGGGGATCTGATTGTTCGAATATGTTTGGATTATTCTAACTTAAATCACAGGCTACTTGAAAATTTTCAAATCAGCCCGTAGGGGGTGTTTTAGTGGAGTTATCTTGGAGTTATCAAAGAATGAGTTATCTTGAACATCACTGCTTAAACGGGGGACCTGATTGCTAAAATATGTTTGAATTACACTAACTCAAATCACAGGCTAGGTACTTGGAATTTTTTCATTCTGACCCAAAGGGGGTGTTTTCTTAGGGGAGGGAGGTGGAAGGGGGGTGGGGTGAAATGAGGTATCTTGGACATCACTGAATAAGATGAGGACCTGATTGATTAAATATGTTTGGAATTATCTTACTTGAATCACAAACTACTTGAAATTTTCAAATCTGAACCGTAGCTGGTATTTTGAGGGAGGGGTGGGGGTGGAATCATCAGGGTATCTTGGACATCACTGAATAACCTGAGGACCTGATTGATAAAATATGTTTGGATAACACTAAAAACCAAAGCCTACTTGGAAATTTTCAATTCCGACCCAAAGAGGGTGTTTTCTTAGGGGGGGGGGTGGAAGGGGGGTGGGGTGAAATGAGGTATCTTGGACATCACTGAATAAGATGAGGACCTGATTGATTAAATATGTTTGGAATACTCTAACTTGAATCACAAACTACTTGAAATTTTCAAATCTGAACCATAACGGGTATTTTGAGGGAGGGGTGGAATCGGGGTATCTTGAACATCACTGAATAAACTGAGGACCTGATTGATAAAATATGTTTGGATAACACGACAAAACCACAGCCTACTTAGAAATTTTCAATTCCGACCCATAGGGGTGTTTTTGGGGGAGGGGGTTTGGAAAGGGGTACCTTCGACGTCACTGAACAAACTGGGGATGTGATTGGGCGAATATGTTTGGATTACGTCAACCTCAATCGCAGGCCACAAAAATGTTTTCTAACCTCAACCATACGGAGGTGTTTGTGGTAAAGAAAAAAGGGTGGTTGAATAGAATAATTTGTTCATACCGAAGGAAATGGTGATCTGATGTTCGGACGAATGAAATTGGATTAGTCTGAAAACTCTTTTGGGTTACCTATCAAGAATATTTTTAATATGAAATTTGGGGGGTGTTTGGTCCTAATTGGTAATTTATAAGTAAGTACTTTAAGTAAGTGCCTACTTTTTTTAATCAGATCCGTACGGGTGTCCCAAAATGTAGGGGGGGGGGGGGGGGGGGGGCTTGCGTTTATTCAAGTCAACCTGTGCACCAGCTTTAACATAATGTTGTACGATAATTAACGAAAATTCCCTCATACGATGACTGGAACTTTTGGTTGCTTTAAACTTCCTGTACGAATACCTTCTTCCAGACCGAGAAAGAAAATTAATTTGGCCAGGTGGGCCCTTTTGTAACCCTACTTCCAAGGAAGGATCGAATAGTGGTCAATGAATAATTGTTCCCCCCTGGGATTCATGAATCCCAAGGTTGATTTATAAGGGAGTGTCCCAGCACACTGTGCTTACGTCCTCCCCCCTCCTTGCAAGCAAGGAGGAAAGTTCCCAGTATGGGAGACTGTTCAACCCACAGTCAAGGGCTTCGCAAATGCGAATACCTGTTCGCACATGGCACTACAGGTGGAGCTGGGCGTTCTAGCTCGCCCTACCAACTAAGCAGGTCGGTACCCGAGTTATTGTCAAGCCGCATAACTCACATGCCGGTACTATCCTGGGAGACGAATCTACCAGGAGAGTGCCTCCCTCTCAGCTTTCAGGCGTAGCCTTCCGGCCTGGGTAATCAACCACTGCCACCACGATGCCAACCGCTTTCGGGGGGCAGGCAAGTGGCACTTTGGCGGCGAACCGCCGGTGTGCCTGTAGCCTGGGGCTCCCCCCGCCCGTGGTACCAATTTTGTGTCTGAGCTCTACCAGAGGACTGGCCTACTCAGGCACCAGAGGCCGGATTGGTCGCAGGCCCGATACAGGGAATGTGGCCCTGTATCTGCCACTTTGTCCTCAGCTCTGCCGGAGCAGAGTCCAATCATTATGGATGACTGAGGAAGGGAGACTATAGTGACTCACGAGAATTGGTCGTAACCAATTACAGGCTCAAGCACCACTATAGTACGCTGGCTCCCGGTTTTTCCCAGTTGGTAGCTCTTGCGAAAGAGCTTCCTCACCCTACTGGGAAGGGTTGGAGTTGTCTCCGAATTGCCCCCACTTACCTTTGCCCTTCTCCATCATCTTCTCTCCTAACCTTGGTTGGATTAATCCCTCAGCATATCTTTCTCTATCCTGTCTCTTCCGCCTGGATATGCCGCTCACGCAGGATGGGTATTACCGCATCAGCGAAAATTTGAAAACTGGCCGCCCTGTTAGGAGAAGCCAGCAGCCCGCCAATAGGCACACCCACCAGACCACACTCTTCTCGCTGTGCGTTATAAACGCTACACTCACTCAAAATGTGCTCAGCCAGTTCTTCCGGGTGCCCACACTCGCACGGTCGATCGGTCATTAGCCGGAAGCTCGCCAACTTACTTGCGAACTCGCCGTGCCCCAACACCATCTGTGTTAGGTGATGGGTTGGTCTCACCCATCCCCACTCCAGTCTCTCACGTACTCTCGGGATTATCTTGTGGGGTAGGCGGCCTGTTTCCGCCCCATCCCACTCCTGTTGCCAAACATCGAGAAGCGTTTCGTTGAGCTCTTTCAAGATTACGCCTCTTGGCCTTCTGTCGGTCTCTGGATCGTAAGACCATAGGCACTCAAGCCTGCTACGTAAGACCTTAGCCTCTTGCTTCTTCCCAATTCTGTAAGATGCCCACCTTCGCCATGCCTCCCATCGCACAGGGAGAACACCCGCCAGCACTGGCATAGCACTGGTAGGGGCAGTGCGATACGCCCTACACACCTTCAATAGTGCACGCCGCTGAGCGGACGCTAGCTTATTCCAGTGCCTTTTCTTCAACAGGTGAGCCCAAACCTGTACTCCATAAAGAAGGATTCCCAAAAAGAGGCCCTTGTATATTACCACAAGTTCCTGGTATCTTATGCCCCATTCAGAGCCAGCTAGTCTGCACACTTTCATGAAAGCTGCTAGTGCCCTGTCACATACTAAGGCAATATGGCTATCTATAGACATTCTCTCTTGTAGCGTAATGCCCAGATACTTAAACTCACTCACATATCTCATAGGTCCCATGTCAGTTGCCACTATGGGGTTCCTACCCGGCAAACATCCCTTTAGGAGCATCATTACCGTCTTGTCTTGAGCAATTGTGAGCTTGAAAGCACCACAAAGGTCGACTAGACGATCAGTGACTCGCCTTCCCGCCTGTTCCAGCAGTAACCTGCTCCGTGCCTGAATCACTACCACCAGATCGTCGGCATATGCAATTACGTCATACCCCTCCTGGTTCAACGCAGTCAATATTACATCAAATAGAATGTTCCACAGATAGGGTCCTAGTACGGATCCCTGTGGACATCCCTTTGTGATATTTTTACTCACTGTGTGCGATCCTTCACTATACACAACTCTTCGCCCGTCGAAATAGTCGAGCAAGAGGTTGTACAGCTGCGGGTCGCACCCTCTTCTCCTAATCTCACCCAACACACCAGGCCACCACACATTGTCAAAAGCCCCCCGTATGTCGACGAATATACCAAGGACATACTTCTCCCCGGCTTCCGCTACCGTTCTTTGAAGGGTGGTCAACGCAGTAATGGTAGACCTGCCCTTTCTGAACCCATGTTGTGCTGGGGAAGTGTGAGTTAGCACTTCGTCTAGCTTACTGACCATAACTTTCTCAAGCAGTTTGCCTGGTACACTCAGCAGGCAAAGCGGCCTATACCCCTTCGGGTCCGCCGGGTCACGATCACCTGGCTTCTTGAGCACGCACAACCGGCCTATTTTCCACTGGTAGGGGAATACCCCCATCTCAAAACATTTACAGAAAATAGCGCTGAACCAAGGGTACACAAGGTTCCATGCCTTCTGAAGCGCCCTCACCTCAACCCGATCCACCCCTGGCGCCTTTCCAGGTTTGAAGGATTTCACGAGCGCGGACAGCAATCCATCTGTTATCTCAGCCCCGCAACTGCCTTCTCTACTGGCAGCAGGTATATTCACAGTCAACCTTGTCTCTACTTGACTCTCACTCTCACCAAGCTCTGAATCATCAGGGAACAGCGCTCCCAAAAGGCTTGTAGCAGCCTCGTTCCATGTGAGGCTACTCTCCCCACGCAGTACGGCCATCTGAAACCTCGGACCCTCTCTCCTCACAATTCTGTAAGGAGCGCCCCATGGCTGATCCTCCCCTTCCTCAGTGACAAAGTTGCGCCAGTCCACTGTCTTGAACTTGCGCACAGCCTTTGTATACTCACGCCTGACTGCCCGGTACTGTACGTCCAATTCCTCAGGTACATTTCTACGTGCTCGCCTTACCCTGCGTTTTAATTTGACCACGCTCTTTCGCATTCTCTCCAATCGCATGCTCCACCAAGAAGGGCTGCCTTTACGCAACCTCTGGACGGGCATGGAATCAGACGCTGACTCGATGATGATACCAGTAATTGTATCAACTGCAGCCTCGAGCTGCCTTCTGCTCCCAATATCAGGAAACTGAGTGGCTCTCAGTCTTTCTGTCAGCGCTTCATCGTAGCGTTCCCAGTTGGCTTTCTTTTCGCAGAACCTGCCCTTCCGAGTAAAACCGGGAGAAACACCTGAGTGGCGATCTCGCACAGTGAACAGAATGAGCGAGTGCTGAGATACAGTCACATCTGCCGTAATTTTCCACTGCACCAATCTGTCGCATAATCCACGAGTGAAAAGCGTGACATCTATATTAGACTGTCCACCTGCCGCCCCGTGGAAGGATGGCACGTCGCATGGAAGGTTAGCCACTGCCAAATCATATTCGAGAATGAACTCCTCGACTTCTGCCCCTCTGGACCATTCCCTCCTCCTTCTTGCATGTGGACCGTAGGCACTAAACTCGTGGCTGTGCCACAGCCTGGACCAGGCGTTAGTGTCGGCCCCAATTACCACATCCCGCCCTCTTAGCGCCTGCAGGACATTGCCCAAACCGTGAAGATAACCTCCCAATTCATGGGAGTGTTGACAGTAGACCGAGACCATATAAAGTGGCTCGGCCCCATCCCTCTCCACGGCCACTACTACAATGTGCCTGCTGCTCAGGTGACTCAATAAGGTAACCCTCAGCGCGTCATCCCAAACCCCTATGGCCGCCATGGGCGGTCCATCCCCATTTCCGCAAAACACTCGTAAGTCCCCTAACCCTCGTACAGAGCCTCTCACCACATATGGCTCCTGTATGAGCACAATATGTGCATTCCTCCCACTCAACCATACCCGCAACTCATCCGTAGCAGTCGCAGATCTATCTAGATTGATCTGTGCAACTCTCATATACTAGGATTTACTGCCCTCATGTACCTAGTTAATGCCTTCTTGTAAGCTGGACACTGTAAAGAATCAACTGCGTGTCCCGCACTCATTCCAGCCCTGGAGCAATTGGCGCACTTGGGAGAGCTCAGCGTCCTGCTAGGGCACTGAGACACTGGCCCACCGTGCTCCATCGCGCAATGCCCGCACGTCTCTTTACTCTCAACGCATACCTTAGTGGTATGGCCCCACTGCTGGCACTTGTAACACCTGGAGACGTCCAGGTAGTCTTCGACTCTTTTTTTTTTTTTTTTTTTTTTTTTTTTTTAACATCAGTCGATTTATTCAAAATTCACATGCATACGGGTAACCTAAGTGAGCTTTACACTTTTCTAAAAGCACGAATTATACTATTATAGAACAATAAATTAAACCTTAATATAAATTGTATGCCTACATAAGTACAAGAAAACGACGTTAACAGTCACAAATGCCTCCATAAATCAAATAGAATGGAAAACGAGAGGTATTAGTGTGTTTTAGAGAATGCAATTAGGAACCTACTTAAGAATTGAAAAAAATAGTGGATTTGCGTATTTGTACAAAATTAAAGAAGTAAAAAAGATGACGCAATTTACGTTGAGATTATTTTATGAAGCATACATTAAGCTGAATCTTCGGTTGATCTAGGATTCCAGCATGAAAACTTTCTAAGCTTACTGTAGTGGTCTTCGCGGAGGGCTTTCAGTTTGGAGGCAGGAGAGGCAAGTACTTTGGCAGTCTTCGACCTGGATGGAGATAAGACAGGATCGCTTTGAGATGCCACTAGTCGCTCTCCTCCGGCTTGAAGGTCGGGAGCAGTTGGTGGAGGCATGGCCAGGTCTGGGGCCTTAGGAGCTCGGGGCAGACTCAATCCACAAGCCACAGACTTTACGTTGGTTCTGCTCTTTTCGACTTTCATGAGGTCACAGATGGCTTCGAATAGTCTCGACCTCAGACAGGCTATAAGTTGATCTTTAGCGTCTTCTCTAGTCTGCAAATCGGAAGGCAGCATTTCGTCGTAGGTCCGTTCCAACATCCCAGACAAGCTCTCACACGTGTCTCGAAGCTCAGAAACCTCCTTTTCCAATTCGACAACACGATTTCTCAAGAGATCAGCCTCTTCTGACTGCTGCGACTGCTCTGACAAGGATCCTTCATCTCTATTTCTCTCTGCATCAGGTTCCTCAAATGACTTCAGTTTATATTTCTTTTCTATCTTCTCAATCATGCTATTTACAAAGAGACCTTTTGGTTTGAATGGTGTCACAGGAGTTCGTGGCAGCTCAGCACTCTTATTGCTCTCTATACTAGATTCAAAACTATCCAGATTTCTACATCCCTCTTCATCAGCCTTCTGAGTGACTGGGTTGGCTATTTCATCAGCCAAACATTCAACATTCCTTTGAGTATTAACTTTAGGCTCATCTCTTGCATTTTTGGAAGACTCTTTAGTCTGGTTTCGTCTTATACGACTTGCCACTTCCAAAGAGTTTTCAGTGTTGGTTTCGGCATCCTGATTGCTACCTATGCTGTCAGTCTCATCACTGCTATCCCTCACTGTCACCTTATCTTTACACCTGCACTCCGAAAGTTGCTGTTCCAATTTTTTGAGATTCTTCTGAGAAGCACTCAAAGTATGCCATAAATCTCGCCTTTCTTTTGTCAAAAGCACCAAAGCTGTTGAGTACTGCTCCAGCTGGTTGTCTTGCATAGATATCAAGTTCTTTACTCTGTCGACTAGATCATCATTCAAAGATGTGAGATTCTGATTGTGAATTTTACACCCGTCCACTTCTTCTTGAAGATGAAGCACTTTTAACTTGAGCCGCGCTATCTCCTTATCATATTCAATGTATTTGTTACCTTCGCACAAGGAGCCCAGATTTGCAGCAATTTTGTGCCATTCCTGCTCCAGGTTGGTTGCTTTTCCGAATAAGGTGACTGTTTGCCCGTCATGGTTTGCCATTTTGTTTACAACACCAACGATTTCCATTTGTCGTAGACACTCTTCTGAAGGTAGGTTTTCGGTATGATGAGAGCCATTAAGGTAACAACGAGTATGTCTTCAGTTGAGACAAGTCAACCACGAGTAAATCTTCTACAGATCCCGTGTCATGTCGTTTGCAACAAATCCCCTCATGATTGCCTTAACCCAAGATGAACACTTTCCAGAAACTACACAAACCAGTTCAAGCAGGCGTTATTTCATAAGTCAACGAGCACTCGAATGATATAAGAAACCGAAGCGTTAACACCTTTCCGAATTCAATTAGCAATCAGTAAAAAGCCAGCACCACAAACACCAATCTCGTGATTACCGTTACACGAACCCGAAGTCTCGAATAGTGGTCAAACGGGTTGCCATTGGCCATACCCGTCTTACTCACAGACACCTGCTTAGGGCAGAAGATGTTGTGTGTGGGGGTGATTTGTCCATCCGCCACTTTCTGGAGAACTGCCCAGCCCTTGTGGACCTCTGAGTCCAGCATCAGCCCCCTCAGTGGGTTGACGTTTTATCCGGACCAGACAAGGTCCGATCCCCGTTGCTGTACCTGAACTGTGATATCTGTTGTTTAAAATAATAGCAACTGCACTTTGCTGATTGTTTATAATAGCATGTATATAGTTATTTCCCGATTTTACATCTAGTCTTAGTTGTATTATTTTATTTTTGGGGTTTTTGTTAAATCCACTTTGGGGCCAAACAGTGGTCATCATTTTTTCCCCCTCCGAGTTGCCAGTGGAGTCCATGATGGTGCTCCTTTTTAGTCAAGGATAGCAACATAGCTCCCCTTAGAATCGTGCCACTTGCAGTGTCCCTTTGGACGCCTTGTTCAATGCCGCTAATGACCCTTCTGGTTGAGATGCGGCTTAAACCTTAATAAAAAATAATAATAATAATTTGGCCAACTTAAATATTTAAATTCTTCTCGTCTTTTCTATGTGGACCTTCTTGCGATTATTTCGATTCTGAAGAGGAAAAGTCCCAAATTATTACGTGGTCGAGGTGATAGCAAGTTGTATAGCCCCCTTTGTGTTTGGGCTTAGAAAGGGAACAGATGGTCGTGAGAACCCAGAGGGTGGTGGGGAAATCTATTATTTTTATTTTTAGTGCCATCGATCTGGTTTGAATAATCCCGTTTCCTCATTTTTCCTCTCTTTTGTGTCGCCTTCCCAATTTTTCCTTCGTTTATTCTGCGTCGTGGGCAATTTTTTATTCAATCTTACAATCGGAAGCCTATATTTTGCCTGTTGGGGAAGTTCTAGTGGTGCTATTTCTTAATGGTCAAATCCAAAACAACAAAATCGTTTTTGTTTCATTTTAAACTCTACAAATTAAATTTCAAAACATATCGCATAAACAACCTTTTTAACCTGCACCATGTGTTTTGTTTTTTGTTAGAAAACTTTATTGTTTAATTGTTTAAACATTACAAATGGTAGGTATAATAATTTAATTAGGTATATAGTAGAGTCCTATCATGATGTTTTACCGCTGGATTTTTTGCTTGAAAATTCAGTGCGAGCCGAGATATTTTATATTGATTTTCACGTACAACCAATGCGATGCTAGGGAAGTGTAATTCCCTATGTTTTCATAGAAGGAAAATCGGTCGCCACTTTTTGGAATGCTCTCATTTTATCACATCATCTCATGATCCCTCAGCCATTGTAGTGTAAAGGAAAGCTGATTTATTACGCTACGTTATAAATCTATATTGCTACGATTGAATCGATTCCATTACGATCGAATCGTAATCGATTCCGTTACGATCGAATCGCTATATTGAATCGATTGAAAAGATTAGCTCATTCTTACTCAGCTGAGTGAGCTGAATTGTATCCTGTTTATCCTAAGAAGTTGAGATTTGAAAGGGAGACTCTCTCGGGCTGGATAATTTTTTATAACATCCTATAGTACGGTATAATATACAAAATATACTATGGCTTGTTTAAGGTATAATATGTTTATGTGTATTACAAGTATGAGTAATAAATATCCGTTCTCCTATGCCCCTGGCGCCGTTCCGCTTTGCCCATAACGCCGTACCCACCTCATGGTGCCGCGGTGTATTATATGGGTGTTACTTGTAAAAGTAATATATATCCGTTATCCTACGTCCCTGGCGCCGTTCGCCCCTGTTGACGTGCCGGTATGCCCCTGCAAGGTGCCGCGCCTCCTTCCCCTCTCCCCTCATGACCCTCTGCCAATGTTTTAATCATTCCACTAAGCGTGCCAGGCGTGCGCGCATACGTCAGTCTAACACTCAAAGCCTCGAAAAAGACACTTTTTCACATATTTTTGGCTCATAGCACCCATGGGTGTGGAGCGATCGAGCTGGCGAGAAGTTTGGACCAACTAGACCCCAAGTGGAGTCTATGTGCGAAAGAACGGATTTTTAAAGTCAATTCTAAGGCCTTTTATGGCCCGGACGGCGGACGGACATTGCAAATTTGGATTCTACGCACTTTGAAACGTAAAATGACAAAGTTTGAGGGGGGGATTATAAAATTTTTTTGCTATACGATCACATAGGCTTATTATTGAAAATAATAAACCAAAATTACCTAATAAACTATGACCAGATACTTTTTTGATTCCTCGGCTACAGCTAATTGTAAATAGGCATCCTTTAAATCAATCACCGAAAATTGCTCTCCTCCTGATATTGAAACACACGCTTCTTCAAAAGTGGGAAGTGGATGCATATCCATTACTATCCACTTGTTGATAGTCACTTTAAAGTCTGCGCATAGCCTGATTTTGCCATTTGATTTTGGTGCTATGACCAACGGCGAAGCCCATTCGATGTATGTTGTAGCTGGATCTATAGGTTCAATTATTCCTTCTAACAATAGCCTATTCAATTCGCTTTCTATCGCTGGCTTTAGGGCAAATGGTACCGGTCGAGGTTTAAACACTTTTGGTAATGCGTTAGGTTTCAAAACTATTTCTATTTGGTGGCCCTTAATGGTACCTGTAGAAGAACTGAACAACTCTGGATAACGTGATAAAATATTTTTAATGTCATCTGGAACACCCTTATGATCTGATGTTGGGAAGAGCGGAGCTGTAGTAATGGGATTTTGTCTCTTGGTGGCGCAAATTTCCGATCCTGGCGGTAACGGAAGATCAAATCTCAAAACCCAGTCCAAACCAAATAGTGGTACATCATGCTTCTCTACCACTATTAACGGTAGCTCACATTCACGCCCAAATGCCGAAACCTGAACTCTTTGTCATTCCCACGGTGGTTACCTCTACATTCGTGTATGCAATTAAGTTTGGGTATGGCGTTAATACTGGCCTACCGATTTGCTTCCACACTTTCTTACTGATTACTGAGTGATGAGCTCCTGGATCATATAACATTTTTATCTCATGGTTATTTAGACTCACCGACAGCATGACCTTGGTCCCTGTACGAGTAAGCTGCCGAATTCCCAACTCTGACTCCGAATCTTTGTCAGATGTTGAACTGCCATTCTTCCGTCTTGATTCCTGTAACTTGTTCACTACCATCTTCTTTCCTGTTTTCTCTGGAAGTATTCTGGTACGTCCATACTTGAAACAGACGAGAGCAAAATGATTTTTTTTTCTGACACAGGTCACAAGTTTTATTTAAAGCAGGACATACATTACGGTCACTGTGGGCTTTCTTCCCACATTGGAAACAATGTTGTCCTCTTACTAAAACATATTTGGAGTCTGATAGCTTTTGATTGCTTCTTTTGACCTTTACTTCATTAATTAAGGTTTTTCTTTCTATCATTGACTCCAGACGCTGCTGTTCCAATTTGCCCCTTTCAAGTCTGATAGCCAACGATTCTACTTCAGCTAGCGTGTGGTCATTGCTAGGAAAAGCCTTCAAGAATTCACCTTGCCAATTGCTGTCGTTAATGCCTACAATGATCTGGTCTCTTACTCTTTCCTTTAACGATGCTCCGAATTGGCATTTTCCCGCTAATGCTCTTAACTCACTGATAAACTTTGAAATCTCTTCATCTTCCGCCCTATTACGCCTAGCAAACGTAACTCGATCTGTAGTTACCGTAAACTGCTTTATATAAAATTTGTTCATTACTCCAATCAATTCGTTGTATGGTTTTTCCGTCACCACAGCTGGCCTAAAGTGATCTATCAACATTTTGAAAGCTTGTTCACCTACTTTTGTGAGCAAAAAATCCCGCCGATCATATTCGTTCGTGCCAACTTCAATTCTAATTCGAAATAGGGCAAGTAGTACTCCCAACTCTGAGTCTCCGGGTTGAATGGCCTAATATCTATCTTCACTCTGTTCGATCTTACATCACGATGGTCGATCCCTCCTGATTCAGCCTCTTCTAAAACATCCGCTTGTCTACTGCGTCTGCCTCCTCTTCTGGTGACCATACCAACTTCCCCTCGTTCGCCAATGAAGTATAACACGTACTGACAATGTTAACGAGTCAAGAGTTGGTGTAATAATAAATGTATTTCGGAGAAACTATACACAATATGATTACATAACTACTTAACAACAATCATTATAACTCATGATGCAACATTTATATACATCTAGTCGTAGTTTTTTTTGTTGACATTTCATGTCTTTGCTATGGCACACAACCAAATTTTCGTTATGTTACGTTACGTTACGTAACGAAATATGCTCATTTCTGATGATTTCCGCTTACAACCGAGACGTTGCTAGGGAAATGGTACTTCGTCGTTTTTCATCCCACAAAATTCGTTCACCATTCGTTCGAAAGCTCTCGATTTATCCAATCATATTATGTTAACTACTGCGAAGTGCGTGGCCAACAATCACAGATATGAGCATGGTTATTTGAATTATTGTTTACACACAGGTGATCATTCTCAATAATTGATATTGTGAGCATGATTGCAACCGCTTGTTAATTTCTGATTGCATACGAGTCTGCTACACATACCTACGCGTCTGCAACTGAAGACATGAAATGTTCCAATGTGTTGCAGACTCGTATGCAAGCGTTTCGTCTTTACATTCTTTCTTAGTCGATTACAAAGGTTTTTTTTTATGACACCTACTGCAAAACTATTTGCACCACACGGTATTCCCGAAGTAATTTTTTTAACTTTTTGCTGATTGTATATAGTAGCATGTACATATATAGTTATTAGCCTATTTTACATCTAGTCTTAGTTGTATTATTTTATTTTGGGGTTTTTTTTTATCCACTTGCAGGGCTAAATAGTGCTCATCACTGTACCCCTCTTTTTTTCCCCTCCGAGTTGCCAGTGGAGTCCATGATGGCGCTCCTTTTTAGTCAAGGATGGCAACATGGCCCCCCTTAGAATCGTTCAACTTCCATTGTCCATTTGGACACCTTGTTCAATGCCGCTAATGACCCTTCTGGTTGAGGTGCGGCTTAAACCTTAGAAGAAAAAAAAGTCATATTAATTCCTTAAGACATAATGATCGCATATTTTTCCCAGCTGGGATAATCTTTCGTTTCGTCGAAATTCTTGGATACAATGTTCATAATTTCGTATTTTTTATTTGCAGGATCGCATTTGTTTGAATTGCTTCCGGCTCCATTCAAACAGTAAAAATGTCCGATGAAGATGACAAGCCCCCAGCGCCACCTGTCCGCCTCACAAGCAACAGGTACATCATAAATTCCAATTCTATCGTTTTTTATTATTAACTATAAAATGTTGTTAAACGTTGTCATTTATTTTAAAGTAATTTGCTCCTCATCATGTATTTTATTGATGATAGTGAGAATCTGAGTGTTGTTTGTTTTGAGTGATCTCTGAACTACCATTTTCCTTGTTATCTTATCGTGCCAAAAGTTTGGTTATAATTTATTCAACACAGTTTCCTTTTAGTTGTGGTCCTCTGTGTAGTAGTCTCTGCCAGTAGACCCCTAACACACTAGAAAGAAATATTTGTTAAACTGAATTGTAATCTTTATTTCTGATATTTTGGCTTTCGTTTCGTTTTTTGTTGATTGTTTCGTTCAAAAGTCGCGAGACCTGATATAAAAGGCCTGATAGAATGAAGACCTTAGAGCAAAATATCGTCGGTATCGACGTGTCTGACGCATTTCTGTTTGTTTTCGTTACTGTTATCTGACGAGGGAAATGATATTCGGTTGTTGGAAAAATGAGTCAAGATGACATGGTAGTATCTGGTTAACATTATGTTATTATGGATTTCCCCTGGTTCAAGACCTCGATCAGTATGCTGAGGTACATCACGTCTATTGTCATCTCTTTTATAAGGGCGGATATGAATCTGTACCCCTACGTTTTACGGAAACTTGCGCCCGATTGTAAGTCTGCACCCCTAATATTTCTGCCGATTTTTTTTTTTAAAGGTTTACACACCCAAAAATTGTTTTCAAAGAAACTTTAATCTCTCGAAATATTTCAGGAAAAAATCTCAACGCCAAAGAAAACATACATCAACTTAGTCATCAAGACGGAACACCTTAGACTACTGAGTTTCCATAAATTGCAGAATAGTTAACCGTCGTTCCTGAAAATTTTCAATTTTTTGAAATGTTGATTCTACTTTGGCGATCATCGCAGGTACAGATTTCATTGATTTCAATATATGCTTCGCTCCGGAATGCTATTTTTCTTATTGAAAAAATAAATTATAATTATTTCTTACCTTGATTGGGTGTGTTGGAATTTGTATCCAACAGGTACAATCCCTCGGTGGGGCATTTGGATGTTACGGGTGCAGACTTACTAGTCCTGGAGCCAAAAAGATGTAGTATTTTGCAGTGTTGGGCATAATCTTATCGTCGAATACGATTGCAATCGCGATAATTGAGGAGCTGACATGGAAAAGCAGTCAAGTCCAAAAATCTAAAGAACATTTTTTTTTCGTAGAAGTGCAAATAAACAGTCACGCTAGATCGCACCCTGAATAAATGTGTGACCTTTGCATGGAGAAGAGATTAAGTCAAAAAAAATCTGATAAGAGTTCAGAGGGAGTTCCTATGAAATTTGATTTTTGGACTTAACTGCTTTTCCATGTCAGCTCCTCAATTATTCGTTGATTCTGAGTCAACTGCGATTATATTCGTATTCGTGTAATCGTATTCGTCTGTCGGCGATTACACGAATACAACCCATAAAAATGCGTCACGGTCATCAATTTCAGTAGGGCGTCCCTCCTATAATATGCAAAGCCTTGCTAATATTACTAGCTTTAGAGGGACGTCCTATTGAAATAGATTTGAGACAAATTGGCTGGGCTCCAATCGTTGAATTCGCTTTAAGGACGTCCCTCTGAAGCTAGGTAATATTAGCAAGGCTTCGCATATTATAGGAGGGATGCCCTTTTGAAATTGATGGCCGTGAAGCATTTTTATGGGTTGTATTCGTGTAATCGCCGACAGACGAATACGAATATAATCGCAGTTGACTCAGAATCAACGAATAATTATCGCAATTACAATCATATTCGTATTCGACGATAAGATTATGCCCAACACTGACCCTGGCCCTCTTCAGCTACCGCCGGGTTCTGAGCAATGTAGGCAGGAGGCTTGATATGGATGTGTATGGATGGCTAGTGTGGTAGGCGTCCACATCGGCATCCTCCCTCTAGGCATCTGAGTTCTGGCCGCACTCTTACATTCCCAGAGTCACAAATGTACTCATGAAATTATATGTGTTTGTTATGTACTTTCTTTTAGCTTACAACAATTACATCTTATTACTTTTTTGGTCCACAGAGTTGAAGCGCCTCCCACCATCCCTGTTGACCGGCCGCTACCGAAAGAACCTGACTCTGAAGATCGGAAGAAGAAAGCTGCCAAGAAGAGCCGCGGTGCCAAGCGGGATTCAGAGAAACCTAACATTTCTTACCCAACCAACTTCGAGCACACGGTGCACGTCGGCTACGACACAGTGACAGGAGAATTCACTGTAAGCATTAATTCAGTAGTCAGAAAATTATACCTATATCAATAAAACTTGAACACACCTCTTCTAACAGTTTAGTGCTAGTTGTTTCTGATTTCACACCGTTGCTATATTTGCTTTTTTTCACCCCAGCTTGTGTTTCAAGTTATAGTTATCGGTGGTGCTGTGCTGGGTGTTGAAGGATTTTGGGTGTTTGAAGGATTGATTGAAACAAATTATCATACATCTCCCATAATAGTTACACTTTTTATTGAATAAATAATTTTTTGGGTATTGGAGTTTGTGATTTCTGCCATGTTTCTGTAAGATTGTGAGTTCGGACTACCCTCCTTAAGGTGAGAGAAACTTTGTCTTGGTGCAAATGCTGATAATTATCTGTTCACTGAATAATAAAACATACTAACTAACGTAGTTACATAATTTCCATCAAATCACAGAGACCAGTCATCCATTTTAAGACGAAGTTTCAACTTACTGAACGTTACAGTTCCTCTACGTTACCGTACCTCTGTCTCTTTTCACACTGAGTGTACGGAGCTATAATTTACTTTACTGCGGAAATGTGAATTTCTCCTCTAAGTCGTGTGCCTGCACGTGGACTTAATCGTGGGCATTCCCAATATAGTTTGCTCTTTATAGTACACTGCCAGAGAAGAGGAAAAATAATGTTGGAAAGTTGAGTATTTTGCGACCGAAAAACGTGCTGGAATTTCACTACTTTTGTTTCAAAGGACTGAACAATCAGTTCAAAATAACACGACTATCAAGTTATTCCTTTTTTAGATAAAGTGAGTTGACTGTACGTAGTCACATCCTTCAGATAGTCATCCGTCCTGGTACTGGCATTGTTGTTGATTTCTAAATTTCACAACTACTTTTTCTATTGAACTGTCTTCTCAACATTTTTGGAAAGAACTTAGTTCATCTATTGTTTTTTAAATTTTTCAATGGACTGATGATAATGTAAATGGAACGAAACTTAATTCTGCGGTGACGAGGGCGTCTGGTTAGGACTGCCATCCAAGCTGAAGACGAGCTATTCCCTCTCTCACTGTATTTACATCCTCCCCATTATCATCAGTTATTCAGAGGCGTCATACGAGTCAGTGGCAGAGACCTCATAGGGATTTGGATGATCCGCTCAATTCAGAGAGTCAACTCCCACCCATTCACTTAGAAGATCCGTTCTTTGGGATCTGTTCACCAGGTCAGTCTTCTTCTTCATCTCTTCTCACTCTTGGCAAGTTAGGAAAGGCACCGGGTGGAAAGAACAGAGGTGCTTGATTCAACGCCAGTCAAGCCAGTCAATTCCCTCCCTTCACCTCTTCCAGTTCCCAGAAAGATTGGGCGGGGAAGGGTGGCAAAGACGGTGATTGGCGAGGGAAAGAACGGTGATTGGGCGAGTGTTTGAGGAGTTGATGGACTGTAGTACTGTGAGGAAGAGACTGGGAGTTGGAGAGAGTTGAACTGGTGAATGCTGACTCTTTTGGAAGCCGTTCAATTGAGAGATCCATGGGATCTGTTCAGTGGTGAATGACATATCCATACTGAGTCACGCGATTCGGGCTTGAAGAACACGTGGAAATTACCAGTCTAGCAGTAATCCTTCATTACCACAATGCTACTCCAATATCCACATCGCCTCCTTCTGTTGTTACTTGGGATGGACATTATGTTTCAATAGTGTCCCAATCCGTCAGAAGCTTGATTGATTAATTGATTGAAGGGTGCTTGGTATCATTATCATCTTGTTATTTGAGCAGCATTGCTTGCAGCGAATTCCTGCTTATTTATGTGAGGAGCAAGCATCTATTGCTACGTTACGTAGGCGAGGGAGTGTGGCTTGTGCTACGTTTTTCTCATCCAAAGAAATCATCATATCCTTATTAGCACAGTATAGCTAAGATTGTTACTTCTATACCTGCAATGGACGACGTAGTCTGCCTCCTCCCTCATTCAGCATGCAAAATATGTCTTCCCCTGACAAATTTCCGGATAATTGTAGCTTCATTTTATTATTATTTTATTTTATTTTTTGAGATCTTGATAAACTTGATGAAGAATCATAAATGCCAACCTGTTGGTATCATGGATAGAGACTTTACTGACCCATACTTCTACTTCCTGGGCCATTTTGGTAGGTATATTAAGATCTATTTTAAGAGAGCTGAATGTGTACAATAGTTTCTTTTGTTTTCCATACAAGCTGCCGCTGAAAGTAAGTGATCCGTTTGTGTGCATGGTAGGACTCGTTTGATCGCTTGGGGCTTTCACTCTACTCGTAACTACTCTTTGCTAGAGATGAGAATGGTATATTAATTTTTTGCATTAGCCATAGTAAGGGATATGATTCAAATGAAAGGTACAATTTTTTAGAATAAAGCGAAGCAATTGGGCCAATTAGTTCATTCCAATTCTTCCAAGACAAAGAAAAAAATTTGGTAGTTAACGAATTTTAGCAAATTTTATCAACAATTGTGTGATTGAATTGGCTCCGAAATTGAAAAAAAAGAAAAATTAAAATGTTCACCATATAAATCTGGTTTAGAAGCTATGCTTATAGGTTTTAACATTTTGCATCCATATATAAAAAAACCATAAACAAAATTTTCAATATAACTAAACGAAAAAAGTTAAAACGATCCACAAAGTTTGTTTTCATTGCCGAAGATTGATTATACTCAAATTCGAGGAGATTGCAATAAAAATTATTCTTTGGGGGTGGGGGGGCAACATTTGCTTACGTGGTCATGCTGCACGACTAGGACAAACTGCTTTGGTCCCTAGCACATTCTTTTTTATCTGTCGCACATATCATTGAATTATATGTTTTGCTATTGTGGCTGTATGTGTGGCTTGGACTGTTTTTCAAAACGCCAGTGCGGTTGCATCTAGTTAGTATTTTCTTTACAAATAGAACTTTGTTATGTTAGGTATGCATTTGGCATCGAACTTCTTCACGTTCGTTTTGAATCTTCAAACAAATCGTTTCTTTTTTACGTTTTAGAGTTCGAAAATATGGCTGGGAAGTTATCTCAGTAATTAAGAAAATAACATAATAAATAATATCTACGTTTCGGTAAATTTAGATATTTCCTTTCGATTGTTATACTCAACGCAATCGGTGACAACCATGTATACCAAAGAATGTAGCAACTTCCAGCAGTTACCTTTCACAGATAGTTACCTATTATTAAAAAAAAAAATATATATATATATATAGGGATATATATACTGATGCGAAATTAAGAAACAAAAAGTGAAACGGAAAGGAACTTCACAAACTAAATCTTTAATATTTCGGCTATTTCGCCTTTTTCAAATATAGAACTAACAATGAATAAGGTGTTGGGAAATTTTACGTTGTCACGAAAAACTGGAGCCAAGGAGTTGTCGTGGGGATGTATTGTGTACTGGATGGAATTTTCATCTTCTAATATTGAGTCCTGGTGGCTCATAAGCTCTCAAGACATTACTGTGAGCCTTCTCGGACTGGTGCAATTTACTCTTGTTCTCACCAGGTATATATATATATATATATATATATATATATATATATATATATATATATATATATATTCTTAAATTTATTATATTAAAAGATTCCTTTCTTTTATTATATAAAACCATTCGGTTTTAAAAGTGTTCCTTCCTGCTGGATGTTTCTGATTAGGGACGTTAAAAACTCTTTGATATTCAAGATTGATAGCTTAGATGATACCTAAAACATCATAGCAAGTAACTGAACGTTCAACAGTACTTGAGCGTTCGTTTGTAGCGTATTTTCGTAGAAAATGAAGCTATTGCTATGGCTCAAGAAATTATAAATCAAAATTTTCGAAAAATTTCTTCATTGAAATTCGTTTTGAGATTCTGAAACGAATCCTAGAGTTTAACGCTTTTTCATATGAATAATTCGTATGAATCAAATCAATCTTCCTCAACTCCAACTCTCATTATATTTTGTGTTTTGTGGCTCTGGCCAATTTGTGAATTTGATGTCTGTCGTTCCTTTTGTTCTGATGCTGCCCTCATTAAATGCATAGCTTTGAACTTCAGATGATAGTCACAGTGTAGACCAGAGCGTCAAGAAAGATTATTACAAAGATATTGTAATTTCTTTCTTTCTTCTGGGCCGAATCCCAATCATATCAAAATACACATAGTACACGGACGACACAATACTTCAATTGAAACAGAGTAATCTATTTTAAAAACAGTTATACTCACGTCTAAAGTTTGAAAATTACTGTTACTTATTCTATACACATTTTACATTCGATTAGTGGATACCATTTATTACTGCGTGGCAGATAAGCCTGCTCGTATTCTTAATGGCTTGCAGCATTTTATTTGCTACAGATAAATACTTCTTGTGTCAAACACTCCTATTGGTCATTTGATTCAATTTGCATTCCAGTATTTGAATAGTAACCAGAAAGTATTCGAGACTCTATTTTGAATGTATTCGAAGTTACTTCAGTTGAATTATTATTATCGTTTCTGCATAGCGTGATTGTTGCGAAGCCTTTGGCCTGTACTTTGATACCTTATGTAGCTTGCTGCCTAATATTAGCGAATTTTCGTAGAAAATTAAGCTATTGCAATAGCTCCTAAAATTTTAAAATCAAAATTTTTGAAAATTTTCTTCATTGAAATCAGTTTTGAGACATTCTGATACGAATCCTAAAGTTTAACGTTTTTTCATATATGTGTCCTTTCAGACGATAACTCTCTTTAGGATTGAGATAAAAATTCCGTTCTTGCGCCAAAAAATCAAGCTTTCCAAACGAAAGGACGAGTTCGTTGGCCAGCATTTTTTGAGCACATTAAATTGGTCAAATTTCAAAAAAAAGTGCTGAAAAAATCACTAAAAATAGCAAAAAACGGCTAAAAATGTTAAATTTATATTTTTTTAGCAGAATATTGCTCAAATAAAGTTTATTAACTATAAAATAGAACATTAAAAAATTTATGTACAAAATAATGCTTAAAAATTTACTTAAATTTAATTTATATGTGCTAAAAAACCGATAAAAACTCCAAAGAGTTGAAAATCCAAAGTCTCTTTTTGAATCGCGGAATATTATTTAGATTGAGTTTTTTTTTCTTTTTTTTTTTGCCATAAAAATTGTAGTCAACAATTATTTCTTTTCACTCATAGTCCTTAATTTTCAAAACAATGTAACATAACATGGTTCGATAATTTAAGAAAATTCGCTCATATGATCATGCTGCATGATTGGAAATTTTTTTAATTCTAAGATAAACTATAAATACTCGTAGGTTAGATTTAGTTGGTTCTGATTTTGATTCAAGGAAGATTGCATTTTGTTTTTGAAAATGCGAATTTATTACGAAACTGCTAGGTGTTTTTCAAAAACATGCCGAAGATTGCGTTAGTTATAATTTAATATAAGAAGGTACTATAAGTTTACTTATGGACCAATACTAAGGAAAATAAACACAATCTATAATGAGGCACACACATTATACTTCCGTGTTTATCCATTCATACATTACATAATGGGAAGAAGAGTGAATGGCCTTGAGTTGCATTACAGGTAATAGGTTTTCATTAACAACATTAAAAGGGAATGGGAAGGGGGATTATTTTATTAATTTTTATAAAATCGTTGATTTTGTTATGTTATACATCTTCAAAATAACGCCAAATAACGTAAAACTTCAAGACTCATAAAAACAGCCAATCTAATGGTGACTTTGGCGTGGTGATGTACTGACAGCTGCTTACAACTCAAACAATGGTTCATTATTTAAAATAATGAACCAAAACAACTTTTCAATGCATAAATATATCTACTTACAGTTTATTTGTCAACTACTAAATAAATATAATTCAAGAAGAAGTTAGAAAACTTCCTTTAGGATATAGGATCGTCTGAGTCATTAGTGTAAACAATATGAGTCTGATAAAAAGCTAGTAATATTACCATCAGTAATATTCGATACAGTAGGGATTACTTGGATTACATTCTAATCTTTTATGTGCAGGATGAGTTAGTTCTAAATGTTACATTTGATTTTTTCAGGGGATGCCGGAAGCATGGGCTCGCTTGCTGATGAACAGCAACATCAGCAAGCAGGAGCAGAAGAAGAACCCTCAGGCTGTATTAGATGTCCTTAACTGGTATGACAATTCGAGCAAGGAGGTCAAGGGCAACAAATTCATGACCACTACTAAAATGATCGGTAATTCAGCTTTCTGACTGTCTTAATCGCTATAACCTGTAATATAGTTAGGGGTCTTCCCATAGACACGTAGCTGCAAAATGTGATACCCATTGGCACCTGGTCTGTATCTGTTGACACCCGTTGTGAAAGTTGGTGTTCTGTTGACACCCATCAAATTTGCCTTGACAAATAGGCAACTGTATTTCAATCAGAAATCTATGCTATCAACAATTGCCTGGTCACCTTACAAAACCACAACACTTATTACAAAAACATTCACATTTTTACCGACAGTCAGGCCAGCATCAAAGCACTCCTGAACCCCCTCACGACGTAAAAACTGGTCTGGGAAACAAAGAAATACCTTAACAATTTGTTTCTTAACAGCAGCAAAATAACCATAAAATGGATTCCTGGTCATGGGAATCATGAAGCAAATGTTAATGCGGACGGTTTAGCGCAAGCTGACTCAGGACAACAGTTTCTGGGTCCTTCTCCTTCCATCTGCATTTCCAGAAATGCATTAAAACTAAAATTAAAATCTGGGTCACACAGAACCTTAACATTCTCTGGAGTAGAGAAACAGCTAAAATTTAGCTATTTGTCTATATTTATTATAGACAAATCTTATGTCTTCCGATCCCAAACAAGCATATTGGCTTCTAAGTAAAAGTAGAAATTCAATTAGAACTATGATTGGCATCCTTACCGGACATTATGATTTCCGTAGGATGCTAAATATTATAGATAACAACATTTCATCTATCTGCCCTTGTGGACTCGAGGAGGATTCCGCAGAGCACTTTCTTTTTAGATGCGACCGGTACTGGAGATCCAGAACGGAGGCATTTGGGCATCATATAATTGAACGTGTTTCCCTCAGAGATATTCAGTGGAAAAGAATAAAACAATTTGCTGATTTAAGCAAAAGATTTGCTTGTGACATCTAAAACTCGGGTTAACCGGTGGAATCCTCTTTTAAATTAAAGGGACCTTTTTTTGAGGGAGAGTATAAGCCGATCATGGTGCCTGAAACTCTTTTCCAATGGAAACCCCGAGCAGTGAGTGAGTGAGTGAGACTGCCCTAATACCTAACCTTGTACCTAGACTGTTACCTGGTCAATAGTAACAACTAACCTAACATTTAAAAAAAAAACGTAAGTAGGCTATTCCTGCTTAACGTGAGGATGGAGTTTCGTGGAAATTTTGTTGAAAAATTTATACAGAGTGAGATATCCATCTTTTTGGATGTACTCTTGTTTATCCACTTCTTTCCTTCCCGTCGCTTCATCCTCGGATTCATCCAATGAGTTTACTTTGGCATAAACTTCAGCTTGCACCTCGAGCAACACTTCCATAGCTTGGTAAATGTTAGGATGTGAGTTATTTAAGTCTTTAGTGAAGTGCGAGTGGAAATTTTCGCAAGCACTTGTGGTGAGCGTCAACTCTACGTGGCACTGACAACTCAGGAAATAACATTTAATAACGTAAACAATAAATAACATGAACATTTTGAAAGTGTCAACAGCGACTGGTTAAAACCAAATGTGCTTTGGTGTCAACAAAAACTGCCTTCCCTTCACTTTTTCTTCCGTGCATTTCTGTTTTCATTCAGCAGGTGCCAATGGGCATATCCCCATAGTAGTCAGTAGACCTGAATAGTTCTTCAACTGATTTTTGTACATTATACAGATGTATCGCTGAGACACACGCCGAGGCACAATTCTGCGCAGTCCCAGTCCCTGTCCCATCCCTCGTCCTCATCTACGCCCGACACAGAGCCCAATACGTACCTTCCTCCTTCTGCTACCGGTACCTCGACTTCTTCAGAGCAAGAAGAAGATGCACCTCCACCTGTTCCTCCAGCTAGACCTTTGAAAACTATGTCAATCGTAAGTCGCTCTTAATCAACAATTGTTGTCATTGGTGCATGAACATTCTTGTAATTGCTGCAAAGGCGATTTGGGAGGGTAGGTGATGAGTCACAGATTGCAGCATTAATCCAGTCTACATGTAACTCACCCTTGACTTTTCAAGTTTGGTGGCAAGGATTAGGAGTGAGTAACCCTGCTGACAGATTCTTGTTGCCCTTCGCCTACTCTACACCCCTTGACCAGCCTTTGTATTATTAAAGAGTATTTTGTTTTTCGTAAAGTACAGTAATTACTACAGAAAGATAAGTACAGAAATACGAGGGTATTTCAGAAAGTAAGAGCTCCAGTGCTCCTACGAAGCAGGGGCTTTTTTCTTTTTCTTAATTTGGCTGCACTGAATTGTAGGGTGGGATTTCCTGAAGAGACTGCCATCCAGCTCATCCAACTAGTACACAAACTCTGGTTTTGGTTGCCGTTTCTTTGAATCATGTCAATTCAAAATCCCACCAAGTGCAAGATGCACGCCGTTATCCGTTTCCACGTTGCAGAAGGAATAACACCTCATGATTTTTTTTTTTTTTTTTTTTTTTTCGGGAATCAAAACCGTTTATGACAAATATTAACCGACGTTCCCAAGTGATGCCATAAATTTGAGGAAGGAAAAACTTTTGTTCAGGAGGATCAAAGATGTGGGAGACCATAAATGTTGACTGATGAATTGGTGCAGGCAATTGAAGAAACCATTTATGGAGATTGCAAATTGGTGTGGGATGAAGTTTCCAAATGTTTTCCCAGCTGTTGAGAACTGTGGTTTGCAATACCATCACAGAAATACTGGATGCTGAAAATTGTGTTTGCCATGGCTGCTGAAACGCGGTTTCTCCAATTTTCTGCACCATCAGTCAAAATTGATGGTCTTCCACTTGTTTGAAATCATTGTGAACAGACGTTCTTTGTTTGTTCGGTTCATTACACCTTCGTTATAAATGGTTTTGATTGGGGAAACAAATTCAAGAGGTGTTATTCCTTCTGGAACAAGGATTCGGTTTACGGCACACACCTTGCATTTGGTGGGATTTTGAATTGTCGGGTTCCACTGAAACGCTCACCAAAACTAGAGTGTTGGATGACCTATAAATCTATTCAAAAGAACTCACCTCACAATTCAATGTAGTCACATTATGAAAACCAAAAGTTCTCTGCCTCATGAGAGCATCAGTACTCTTACTTTCTGAGATACCCTCGCAAATACACTAAAAAGATGCTCTACAACTTTATGAACAAAGCTAGTTAAATTCAAGAGAGATTCTTCTTGGAATTAAGACTGCCCTGAGGTATGAAAATCACGTCCAATTGAAGAGCTTATTATTAACGAGTCCTTTTGATTTTGAAATTCCACAGTACACAAAACCTGTAGACGAAGTCTCTGCGCCACCAACTCCACCTCGAACGACAAATGGAACTGCTATGACTCCTCCACCAACGCCGCCATCCTTGGACAAAAATAAGAATCACAATGTAGCTATCAACACAAATGCTAACGTTGCCATAACAACCCCAGCACAGCGAGATTCGAGAAAGAAAAAGCTGACAGATGACGAAATTTTGGACAGGCTGCGTACAATTGTCACTGTCGGTGATCCTAATAGAAAGTATACGAAAATGGAGAAAATCGGTCAAGGGTATGATATTATTAATTTTTTAGTGCCAATTAGATTATTACTGTAGCTGATTTATTTTTCTCCATAAGGTGCATGTTTTCAGTTTTCTTTGTGAAATTCAAGATTTTCCATTTCTGTTTAGGGCTTCTGGAACTGTGTATACTGCTATAGAAGCCTCTACTGGCATGGAAGTTGCGATAAAACAAATGAATCTTTCTCAGCAACCGAAGAAAGAGCTCATTATAAACGAAATCCTCGTCATGAGGGAGAATAAGCACCCTAACGTTGTCAACTACTTGGACAGTTACTTGGTCGGCGAAGAACTCTGGGTGAGTGGTAGTGATGTTGAATTCTATAGATTTATCGGTATCTACTTGTTCTATATCTATTGTAAGTCCATTGACTGTTGTTTTTTCTGATGGGTTAGCTTAGAAATGTTCAATTGGTGACAGGTCATCGAACTCTGTAGCTATTGCAAGTGTGGATGCTGGATCAGAAGGCGAAAACCTGCCTGAATCACATGTTATGTCAGTGGGGCTTTAAGGCCGTGACTGTAGTTTTTCTACTTTTTTCAACAAATT
Organism: Adelphocoris suturalis; assembly: GCA_030762985.1. Lineage (NCBI taxonomy): Eukaryota > Metazoa > Arthropoda > Insecta > Hemiptera > Miridae > Adelphocoris > Adelphocoris suturalis. The sequence continues at coordinate 70,058,829 of CM061041.1, read as the reverse complement.
TCACTGCGCCAAATCGTAACCACCTTATGAGCAACATTTCTTTGATAAATTTTTATGATTTCTTAAATAGGTACTAAGATAATTCACTCATTATTTTTTGTACTTGATATTTGCTCTACTTGATGATCACACTATTTGAGTTTTTTCTTGTGGTTTGGTTTTTTTAAGGGCAAAATTCGTAGTGTGCATATATTCACTCGCACTCTGCCAAATGGAGCACATACTCTCTCCACTCTCTCGTACAGATTCATAGTTGAGTGCAGTGTTCCACTTGAAAGTTAGGGGCGCTGAGATTACCCCGAGTTTGACAGAGCACTCAGGGGACACAACACTTTTTCATTCCAAGTTGGCAGCTCTGCTACCATGTTGTAAAGGTGTGTCTACACGGGGACAGTTCTCTCCATAGAGTGAGTGCTGGGATATCACGAGAGAAGTGTGGACACCTTCTAAAGTAGTTGTGAGAGCACTTTAGAAGCTCTAGCGTTCCCCTTCCACTCTCAATGTCTGGATATGTGTTCAAGCAATTTCCGAGAGCATTCTAGCTTAGTTTCACCTGAGTGAAGTGAATTGCCAGTGCGCAATGGTGATATCAGGTCAATGGTGGATGAAAGAGGAAACGGACTGCTTCATGAGCCGGGTGGAAGCAATTTCTGAAAACCGGGATGTTTTATCAGATATGCACAAAATTATGCTGAAGAATTTACATTAATTTCAATAAAATTTACTGAAAAATCAATAAAAACTGCAAAATGATCAAAATCCAAAATTACATTTTGAATAGCATTTTATTATTTAGAATTCTTTTTTCTCCATAAAATTTATAGTTAACAATTTCTTCGCACTGAGAAAGCTCAAATTTTGAACAATTAAACATAAATATAATACCATCATTTGCCTAAATGTTACGATCGCGCTGCATGACTGGAACTTTTTTCTTGATAGTGATAGATGTAATTTCAATTAATCGATTGAGACCATCCGTACCTTCTTCCGTTCACTCTCCTCAAAGACTTGTAGACGGCTGGCAGGCAGCCATGCAGCATGATCTTGTGATCGAATTTTCATAGACTATCTATCGTATTATAATATGTTGAATTGTATTGAAATCCGAGCAATTTCAGTAGAAAGAAATTGTTTAAAAAAAAATTGTATGACTAAAATCCTCATACTAAATAAAATTCAGCGATTCAACAGAGATTTTTGATTTTTTTGTTTTTATTGATTTTAGCATGAATATGCTTTAGCCGTGACCTAACTACCGAAAAATGTCCCACGAGAGTGCAACGAAAGTAGCGCCAATAATTGTGATGATTTCCGCTTACAACCGAGTCGTTGCTAGGGATATGATACTTCGTCGTTTTTCATCCCACAAAATTCGTTGACCATTCGTTCGAAAGCTCTCGATTTATCCAACCATACTATATTAACTACTGCGAAGTGCGTGGCCAACAAGCTGAGTTATGAGCATGGTTATATGAATAATTGTTTACACACAGGTGATCATTCTCAATTATTGATATTGTGAACATGATTGCAACCGCTTGTTAATTTCTGATGATTTCATTGTGATCGATTCGGGTGTTCGGCGATTTTTTCGGGTGTTTCGATTATGTGATTCATAGCAGGTGATCCGAATATTGCGAGAACGGTTAGATTTGTGAAGCGGTGGTTAAATTATTTTAATAGGTAATTTCTATACTTTACACTATAGGAAGCTGTAATTTCGTATGTAGCCTCTTTAGCCTCTTTCTATAATAAAGTGAATGTTTACTCGCGAGTTTCTATTAGGAGATCATCATCTCACAAGAGCTCAATGGTCGTGATCATTTCTATAATAAAGTGAGAGCGAGGAGCTAAAACATGATTCCATGTTTTAGGATTGATGGCAGAATGATAAACAGAGTTCAGAGGCCGATGGGGGGTCGGGTTCAGAGAATCGACGAGGAGTGAGTCGTGTACGGCTAAAGCATATTCATGTTTTTTAATTTTAGCCGTCAGGCTCAAAGGAACTGTGACTTTTTTTAGCTAATATTAATGAATTTAAATATCCTAGTTAATTGTTGACAATTTAGTTTTGACTAAAATTCGACTAAAAATTATGAATTTAACGACTTTTGGCCGTTTTTTAGCCATTTTTAGTGATTGTTATAGTACATTTTTCGAAATTTAACCAATTTAATGTGCTCAAAACATTTTTGGCATACGAACTCTTCCTTTCGTTTGGAATGCTTGATTTAAAACGGATTTCAATTTATAAATTTCTCAAAATTTTTGCTATTGAAATTTTCTGAGCCATTGCAATTGCTTAATTTTCTACGAAAATTCGCTAAAAAGAACGTCAATATGAGTGGGAAAGAAGACTCGTGTAAACATATTAAAAATTTAATAAACTTACTGCTCTATGTAGGTTGTATTTACTGTCTTTCAGCTGGTACATAATTATTCTTCAGTTTTTGTTCACTTGGAATTTAGTTTTATCCATTTATTTTATTACATTCATTTATTGGACTTAAGTTAAATACCTCTTCTTATTTAAATAAGAATCATGTAAATTGAGAAATCTTGCTCAGCAGCTCCTGCAAATTTGCGGTCGACATTCGTTGGAAGTTCGTATACATCTTTGGATTGCTTGCCATCAGTTCAGGAAGTAGAGTTGCGAACGCACCAAATTTTTTTGCTACAGAATCCATTCTTCAACTCAAAGACGTTGTTTATTCCTTCTTTCACGTTTCCTCTTGATAATTAGTGCAATCATGAACGATATTCAGCTTTGATAACGGTCGGAATGAGATTGAAGAAAGCAAGAGCAGTGACGGGGAAGCGAGACTATGTAGATAGATGCGGCACTGCTCTCGCAATCATTTCAGCGAGAGTGCTCTAGAGAGAGCTACTCTAGCTCTCTCAGGGCCCATCGTGTAGACACCGCCGAGACTGCTCTACGCAAGCAGAGCTCTAGCTCTCCCTGTGGCAGACAGATGCGACACTGCTCTTGCAATCACCTCAGCGAGAGTGCTCTAGAGAGAGCTACTCCAGCTCTCTTAGGGCCCATCGTGTAGACTTCGCCGAGACTGCTCTACGCAAGCAGTGTCGCTCTAGCTCTCCCCATGTAGACGCACCTTAAGGGAAGTTTCCTGGGTTTAAGGGGAAAAGTATGGGGAAATTTGGTCTCTGGAATGGCCGATACTGTTATTATTTACCATAAAAGCTAATGTATGTGCTTGTCCAAACCTGAATATCCCATGGGAGTAGTGTTTCGGTGCTCTAACTCATAATGTGACGCATCGCTTGGGATGATATGATTTTAACACCGTTGGATCACATGTCCACTGTACAGGTGTATGGCTTAGAAAGTACTAATGGCATGTTGGCGAATGCTCCTATTCCACAATGACATTGTTATCGGACTATTGCCTTATGCTCCAGCTAATGCATTGTTCCAAGGTTCTGATCTTGAATGATAGATATTTGCTATGAAATCAAAGAAGTTAGTATACTGGTATAGAGGTGGTGACATGCATCCTAGCGAGAAAAATTGAGCTGTTTTTAAAAATTTGTTTACCACAATCGTGTGTTGAGGTGATCTTTTACACAAAGGTACCATTTTTTCGCATAAGCTGGGAGAGGACGTAATATTTGCAACTGTGGATCATATTCTTGAGGGTCAAGATAATATGGATATCGTCGAACTGTGAACAGTTTTTAAGAGTAAAGCGGCGGAGGACATATCTACATCTCCTTGTAATGTAGCAGCTAGGATAGAATTGTGTAACATTTTACCTAGGGTGGTTGATTTTTTAAAAAAGAAGTTTTTCCTGAGTCTTACTCCTAGAATCATCGTCTCTCTAAAGTTTTGAAAGCACACTGTTTCAAGGGAGGTTTCAGAAAACCAAATTTAGAGGTCGCTAAACACATTTTGCTACTAGTTGCCAATAGTTACAATCAGGATTAAAGGTTATTGAGAGTCTGATTTTTAAGAATTTATAAAAAAAAGTTAATGAGTAAGATTTCTATATACCTACTTAATTCTTTTTGAGGCGCATTTCTCGAAAAATATTATTTTTGTTTACTCAATGGGAATGCTAATCTGTGACGTTGTACAGTTATTCAGATTCGCGTCTCTCGATTTTCCAGGTTGTCATGGAGTACCTCCCTGGCGGTTCGCTCACGGATGTTGTGACTGAGACGTGTATGGACGAAGGGCAAATCGCTTCTGTGTGTCGAGAAGTCCTGCAAGCTCTCGAGTTCCTCCATTGCAACCAAGTCATACACAGGGACATTAAGTCTGACAACATTCTCCTTGGTTTGGATGGGAGCGTGAAACTGAGTAAGACCCTTTTGTTTCATATTTACCATCCGAATGAATGATAATTGTATTTATCCTAATTCGAACAGCAAAATATGTTCCGAAATATCAACCGTAATATAAATTGTTGTAGTTTGAGGGACACAAACAATTGGTATTTGAATGGTTCCTATCCTTACCAGGTAATTATCATCACTTTTTTTGACAAGCAAAAAACTATGAAGAATCAAACAAAGAGACTGATAGCATTCATCCAAACGCGTTTTGAGCCTGTATTTATAGAATTCACCCCTTTTTGTTCGTGTAAAGTTGAGAATCCCAATGGATCTAGTTCATCAGTGTGACCAATTTGTGTGTGATCAATAAATCCAACCGATGAAACAGTTGGATGACAAAGTTTCCCATTTGTGCCACGCATTACATATTTCATCCTTATTTCCGCTTATACTGATTTCAATATTGACACTGTATGTATTTTTCTTGTTATCAGCTGATTTTGGGTTCTGTGCTCAAATTTCCCCTGAGCAGTCCAAAAGGACTACGATGGTGGGAACTCCATATTGGATGGCTCCCGAAGTAGTGACCAGGAAGCAGTACGGCCCCAAGGTTGATATTTGGTCGTTGGGGATAATGGCTATTGAAATGATTGAAGGAGAACCCCCATACCTGAACGAAAATCCTCTTAGGGTAAGAATACTTGAGCAAATAACTCTTCCATAACCTACAAAAGTAACATCTATGTTATAACTATGATTTCCTTTTACCAATATTGAATTTCTATACAACAGAACTCACTTTGAACTAAGGAGTTCGACCACTTCCTTCAAACAAGTATGAGTACTTGTTCATGAATGTTATTCATCTGTTAGATTTCTTACTTTATTTATTTGGTTATAGGCTCTCTACCTTATTGCTACCAACGGTAAGCCAGAAATCAAAGAGAAAGAGAAGCTGTCGCAGATCTTCCAAGATTTCCTGGATCAGTGCCTTGAAGTGGAAGTTGATACCAGAGCGTCAGCCTCCGAACTGTTGAAGGTATTTAACATATTTAGTGTGTTACTGTACAATTTACTTGTTAAAGCTAGGTAATTATTTATGCTTCAACAAACTAAATCCATAAGAAGTTTTGGATTCTTGAAACGTACTTTTTATATATTGGGGGACTTTCCACTGGTTGGCTAGAGAACATTGAAATTTCGGTAACTAAGAGTAAATAAGTTACCGTAAAGTTGAGTGACTTTGTTACGTTCAAGGAGAACTCCCACAGTCCAAGGGATTTGATTAAATTGGTCTCGGTGGCGTAGGTTGCTAAAGAGCTTGCCTTTATAACGTACTACATATCTCAAAGAAGTTCAAGGCATAATCGAACTCTGTTGAGGCCTAAAATATTTTTGGGCCATTACAACTTGTAACAATTTGCTAACTTGTAACACTTCAGGGTGACATTGGATTTGTTTTGTTCACTCACTTCTCGAGGTTTCGATTGGGAGAGTTTCAGGCACTATAGTCTGCTTACACTCTCCCTCATATATAGACGAGAGGCCTCTTTAATTAATTAAAAAAAAGAGAAGAAAAAAGATTCCGACTGTTACCTTGAGTTGGAGTCATCACAAGCAAATATATTGCTTAGATCAACAAATTTTTTTTAATTCTCTTCCACTCAGTATCTCTGAGGGAACCACGTTCAATGATATGAAGTCCAAATGCCTACAATGCGGATCTCCAGCATCGGACGCATCTGCAAAGGAAGTGCTCAGCAGAATCTTCCTAGAGTCCGCAAGGGTAGATAAGTGAAATGTTGTTATCTACCATATTTAACATCCTACGGAAATCATAATGTCCGGTAAGGATCCTGATCACAGTTCTAATTGAATTTCTGCTTTTACTCAAAAGCCAATATGCTCGTTTAGGATTGGAGGATGTGACAAGCATTCTAGTTTGTCTATACTTGGCGGTTTGTCTACTCCTGAGAATGTTTAGATCCTGTGTGACCCATGTTTTAATTTTTGATTTATAGGCATTTTTTGGAAATGCAGGTGGCAGGGGAGGGCTCAAAAACTGTTGTCCTGAGCCTGCCCATGCCAAACGGTCCGCATTAATATTGCCTTCATGACTCTCATGACTTCGAAACCATTTTATTGTTAACAAGAAATATATTGTACAGGAATTTCTTTGTTTCCCTAACAAATTTATAATTCGTGAGTGGTTTCAGAAGTGTTCTAATGCTAGCCTGACAAATAAGATTGTTTTTTGAAAATATGGATGTTTTTGTTATAAGTGTTATGGCTTTGTAGGGTAGTCAGGCATTTATTGATATCATCAATCTCGGATTAAAATACAGTTGAATGTTTGTTTGATGAGGCTGTAGGCTGGGTATAAACGCCCAGCACCAGTGGATGGTTCAGACTCCCTATCGATTTTAGAACCATCAGTATTACAGTTGATGGTGTCTAAGGTCATGGCCTCAACAGGAACCTGATTTCTTATGTTGAATACATCGGAGTGTGCGGTATCACATTCCTTATCATCCTATTCGGTTGACCTTATTTTCGTTGGATTCCAATATCATAGCAATTGACTGGGGATCGCCTATAATAAACTTCCCATTGGGTTGTTGTTGTTTTCTACCCAGACTCATGCGCTGGATTAGTTATGGATAATGGTTGGTGTGGTTCATAACCCATAGCAATCAGCAGTTTTCATAGACTTTCCAATATTAACCTATTTGATGTTCCAAATGTGTGGCTACTATATTTATTTATTTATTTGGCTACTACTATTTCTCAATACAGTGCATTCATTCTCTCACTCATTTTGACTGCATGTGGGAGTGACACGCTTCTTTTAGTTATGAAAGAATATCTTCATTATTGCTGTGGAACAACCTTGGTCTAGCTAAGAACCCGACAAAATTACTGTGAGAGGGAGAAAACTCGGGATAAATGACAAATAAAAAGCAGAAGCTATGCTACCACTCAGTTTTTCTAAATTAAGAAACCAATTTAATATGGATAAGGATATGAATAAGGATGGGATAAATGACTGGTTAGAAGAAAGATTGCTTGTATTTAAAATCAATTGCAAGAAAAATGTAGGACCAACCTATTATCTCTCTGTCGAAAGAAATAATGATGCCTTGATTATACGTAAGGACTTATAAAAAATATAAAAATAATATAAACAAATTACTAGGTATATGTGGAGGTCCATCTGTGGAGTCTTGGAGGGAGGAAAAATATTTAAGTTAAGAGCAGGCTGTGGTGTCGGCCATGTTTTCTGTTCCCATAAGGAATCAACGTTATTTTCCCGACGTCATAAATCCTCGAATCATGAACCGATTTCCATGATTTTTTTTTTAATCTTCAAGTGAAACCAATCTTTAGCAATCCGTCGAGGCGTTTTTTGAGAAAAATGTCACTAGAAGCTGCAATTCATCAACAAAGTCACAGCTAAGAAGGTTACTCTATTCGAGTGATGATTGCTTTATTGGATGATGATTTATCGCAAATCTGCCCTGACGGATGTCTTCCTTAGATTCCACGCTTCAATTTAAGTGTTCAAACGACAAAATCGGTTGATTTTTCATGAAGTTCTGTGATCGGGAAACTGGATTTGCGATTCGATGGCTTTTCAAACTTCCGAAGCGAGGCGGGCGTCGAGGAAGTTCAGGGGTTTTACGCTAGATGCCACTAACTTCGACCACTCTTCCCGCCTGCGATCTGAGATCGGGTCACTAGGGCTTTTGATGAAACAGTTGGCGTTTCTTTGATGAAACAATGTGCCATCAAAGTACCATCCCATTGACAAAATGACATCCTTTTTTTTTACGGAACCTGTCCTTACTTTTTTATAATTTTTTTTTTCCTAATCGAGCGACCGTGCTGAAATATATATAGATATTTTCAAGGTATCTAGACTACCATTACAAGGTTTGAATGCGCAAGGCGCCGTGTTTAGGTAATGTACCGTAGACTACGTCTAATAAACATGTACGAGTTATTTACCTACGTAAAAGGGCTATCTAATACAGAATTTGTTTCAACTGGATTTTCGGATTCTAAACATTTTGAAACCTAAAACAACGAATTTTGTGAGGTGTTTAAACAATTCGAGTTAGCAGTCGTACTTGAAAACAACTCGATGTGTGTGTAATTGCCCCGTAATAGAGAATTTCTCAATGTTCCACAGATCGTCAGATTCACATTCTTGCGAATTTTTACTATATTTTGTTCGCCGTTTTTGGGAAATATTTTCCGGGATTCATATTTATTACATCCTGCAATCGGCATACCTAATTCGAGTTGCTGGACGGATTTTTGTTTTCTTGTTGGCTTCTATGTAATGAATATTTCGTTAGTCCGAGTTGTCATTAATTAGTACGAGTTGAGGTAATCCGAGGACCCAGCCCTCTGCAGGTATCCACGCGGTCAATCGCCGATTGTTGACCGTATTTATTGAGACCAAATCGTTTTTGACAGTTCATAGGTAGGTACAGGTACTTACTAATTATTTGTGTGCCCGTATTCTGAACAATGGGGATTGCAACCAAAGATTGACTGATACGAGAAATCTCACTATGGTCATGAAAAATAAGCTGTTAGAAAAACTCTAACTCAAGTACCTAAGTAAACAGACCCCAAAAGGCATCTATGTAATAAACATGTCATTAAGTAGTCCATTAGTGACGTCTTGAGCTAATCCGATAAGGGTGTGCAGCACACCTGGTTCAGTTTAACAAAAATCAGTATTTGAGTGATCGGTAATTGAGCGATTTTCCACAGAAAATTCAAATAGGTACACTAATTATTGAATAAGGTTTATTTTTCTACCATACCGTGATGGGAAAGAGCATGTGAGAAAAAGGTAGGTATCTAATAGAAAATATCAGGAAACGCGGCGCCATTGAAAAATAATTGGAGAAACCTTCCCCCTTTTAGTTTATTATTTTCAATAATGAACATTTCTAATTGACAAAGAAAAACAATTTTTAATCCTCCCCCTCGAATTTTTTTGTTTTGCGTTTCAAGATGCGTAGATGCCGTTCGCCGTCCGCAGCTTGGGTAACAAAATCCCGACTGTAACACCAAAATGGCCCAACTCCCTTATATTTTCGGGAAATGTTCTCAAATCCGAAGTTATCGTTTAAAAGATCATTCAATTCTCTAAAACCGTTTTATAAAATTACAATTTCAAGACCAGCTTTTATTAGTTAAAAAAACGTCAGTTTACTCATACAAGATCTGAACATTTTTTGTCATGTTTTTGAGTTGTCATTAGTACGAGTTGAGCTAATCCGATGACTCAGCCCTCTGCAGGTATCCACGAGGTCAATCGGATTGTTGACCGTATTTGTACACCAAAGCGTTTTTGAGTTGTCATTAGTACGAGTTGAGCTAATCCGATGACCCAGCCCTCTTCAGGAATCCATGAGGACAATCGGATGACAACGTAAGAGTCTTGAATTCCCACCAGGATTGATCAAGACCTGACTCACTGAATTGATACCCCCTCTTTCTCTAGGATATATGTAGGTAGGTATATATAAACCGCCAGTAGTTGATAAACTTTTTCATTCAGTCTCGAGTTATCGAAACCATACCTCCATCCATACCTCTCGATTATTTTTACTAAGTGTTAGAGTTATTCAAGTGACTTGTTTCAAGAAAAACAGAGGTAATCCCAAATCCCTCCAAAAGTTGCGAGAAAGCTTGGCCTGCCCGACTTCTACTCCTGAGTCGCCTACTTGCTCCTCCGACCATAACATAGAAGCAGTCAGTCCCCTCGCATTACCCCCAGAACCCGTGGATGATATGGTCGAAAAAATGAAAGGGAGGCGTGTCATAGATCTCACATCATTTCTACTCCAAATTCAGAAACTCAGCAATCACTCACCATTCTCTTGCTCTTTTCCCGACATGTCCGTAGTAAATTATAAAGAAAGTGGTCTCATCTTCGCAGTAACCTTCAAATGTAAAATGTGTGGTATAGTGGAAACGGTGAAAAACGATGGAGAAGACAACTCACATAAACTTGATTTGACCACATCTGCAGTGAGCAGTGCTATCGCAGCTGGTATTGGCTGCAAGCAACTTCAAACAATTGTAGGTGGAATGAACATCCCTACCATCAACGAAAAAACATTTGTCAAAGTACAAGACAAACTTTTTATGGCATGGGAAGAGACAGCCCTTCGACTCATGCACGAAGTGGCTGAGGAAGAGAAGGCAGCGGCTATTGAGAGAGGTGACGTCGATCCAAGGGATGGCGTGCCTTTAATCACCGTAATAGTGGATGGATGCTGGAGCAAGAGGAGCTACCGAAATGGGTACAGTGCTCTATCTGGACTGGGGGCCATAATAGGTTATCACACAAGGAAGGTACTGTTTATTGGAGTGAAAAACAAATACTGTGTGATTTGTGCTCGAGCTGAAAACGCGGGTAAACAGGCAAAGGAGCATGTGTGCTTTAAAAACTGGGACCAGTCGTCGTCAACAATGGAGTCCGCGATAATCACAGAAGGATTCGCTAGAAGTGAGGAAATGTATGGACTGAGGTATGTACGAGTAATCGGCGACGGTGACAGCAATGTATACAGTTCGATCGTTGCTGCCCACCCTTACTTATATAACAAAGTAGAAAAAGTAGAGTGCAGAAATCACCTTTTGCGAAATTTTGTGACAAAGATGAAGACAGTGGCAGAAATTAAAGGGGTTCCGGGTTTTTTCCGAAATTCACTGAAAAAAAACATAATGAGGATGCGAAAAGGTATCGCCTCGGCCGCAAAATACAGGAGTACCCACGACAAGAATGTCGTGAATTTGAAAATGGATATATTAAACACCCCTAACCACGTTTTCGGGGATCACTCAAACTGTGCCGATTATTTTTGCAAAAAACAGAAAGACAAAGGCTCAGAGCTAATTGAATCTATTCGCCAGAACGTTATATGGCATCAGATTATGAGAGTGGTAAATACGTTGGCTGAGCACAGTAGGAGTCTTATCGAAAACATGGATAGCAATCCCGCCGAAATTTACAATAATGTGGTGGCCAAGTTTGTCGGTGGCAAGCGCACTAATTTAGTACAGCGGCAATCGTACATGGGCAGATGCCATGCTGCAGTTGTCAGTTTCAACTCAAACGGGAAGCCTCTATACCACCTAACGAAATCAATGGTGAATGCAAGTCCGGGTGTTTACTGTAAACGGATGGAGGCAAAAGTGGAGAGAAAAACTGAACTGAGAAGAAAAGAAAAGAGAACGTGTCGTAAACAATTGTGGACATCGGTGGACATAGGTGGAGCTGGTTACGGGCCCAATAGTAGCCAGTTGGATGCTCCACCAGAGGATATAGAGGAGAGGAAGAAGAGCCACATAGCAGAACTAAATCGTCTGCAGTCACGGCGGGAGTCTATTGAGCAGGAGACGATGAGGCAAAGTGAAAGTGAATTGTGGATGCAAATAAGAAAGAACCTACTGACTGCCTCCAATTTCGGCAGGGTTTGCAGGAGACGTTCCACGACAAGCTGCCAGAATCTGGTCAAGGATATTCTTTATGGGGGTAAAGTCGTTGCTCCCGCAATGATTTATGGCCGAAAATACGAGAGTATAGCGAGGGAAAAACTGATGAGCGACACTGGGCTCGAGATTAAAAAATGCGGTCTATTTTTAGACAAAACCCACTGTTTTTTGGGCGCATCACCGGATGGGCTTATTGGGGAAGATGGCATTGTGGAACTGAAATGCCCTTCCTCGTGTGCTGAGCTGTCTGTTGAGGAAGGGGTCCTCCAAAAAAAAATTAAAATTTGGAAGATAAACTCGAAGGGAGAGTGGGTGTTCAACAAAGCACATCACTACTACTACCAAATTCAAGGACAGCTAGCAATCACCGACCGTTCCTACTGCCTTTTTGGAGTATGGACCCCTAAGGATATGAAGACCGAGAGAATTGAACGCGACGAGGGATTCTGGAGGGATACTATGTTGCCAGCTCTAACCAAATTTTACTTTGATTGTCTCCTACTCGAAATTTTGGATCCCAGGTTCACAAGAAATATGCCGATTAGAGATCCCCCCTATTTTGTGGGTAAAGAAAATGTTCCTCCTCAACCCAACGAAGAACTCTCATGATATTATAATAATTATATACATCTTGTAAATGCTTCTATTAAATTGATAATAATTTAATAATTATTATGAATTATTATTCTTTAGTAATAATTTGTATGTAATGATAGTTTGTATTAATTATTATGAAATACTTGTAATTATCATTTCTAATTTATATTATCTAAAAATTATCATTTCTCATTCTGTGATAGTCATTTTCATGTGATAATAATCTGTAAGAATTTTATGTAGTAATTATAATTTCTCATTCTGTGATAGTCATTATCATGTGATAATAATCTGTAAGAATTTTATGTAATAATTATCATTTCTCATTCTGTGAAAGTCATTTTCATGTGATAATAATCTTTAAGAATTTTATGTAATAATTATCATTTCTCATTCTGTGATAGTCATTTTCATGTGATAATAATCTGTAAGAATTTTATGTAATAATTATCATTTCTCATTCTGTGAAAGTCATTATCATGTGATAATAATCTGTAAGAATTTTATGTAATAATTATCATTTCTCATTCTGTGATAGTCATTTTCATGTGATAATAATCTGTAAGAATTTTATGTAATAATTATCATTTCTTATTGTGTAATAACCATTTTTATGTAATGATAATTTGCAAGTATTATTATGTAATAATTATAATTTCTAATTTCATATTATCTAATAATTATCATTTCTTATTCTGTAAGAATTTTATGTAATAAATATATGAATATAATTTTTATATAATACAAATGTTATAACTCGAGAAAATTCTTAAATGTGAAAATAAAAGAAGTTTGAAATAGACAAATCGGTTAATTAATACAGATCAAAAGTACATTGTAATTTCAATATTGAAGGTATCGTCTGAAGGTATCGTTGAAAAGATCATTTAATTCTCTAGAACCGTTACATCTATAAAATTAGCATTTTTAGACCAGCTTTTATTAGTTTAAAAAACCTCAATTTACTCATACAAGATCTGAAATTTTTTTAATACCTATCAACGTTTTTTCTACCCCTTTTTTTCGGAAAGAAGGTTTTCTCATGAGCTTAGTTAGGTATGTGTCAACGAGGTTGGAAAGTGTTGCCATTTTATTCAGCGTGGATAAAACATGGAAGCCCGATGTCAAACTCATTTTTGTGTGACAAGACAAATCGGTGAAAAACGTCAATCTATGCCCGGCAAGGGCCGAGTCGGGTTCTCAGTTGGGCTCCGAGGGCGTTCGCCTCACCTAGGCCCCATTATTTTTAGTGAGAGGCTTCGATGACCCACCCCAATCACCAGGTACCTTCAGGGTTGCTCATCACCCTGCTACCTCTACCGGATTTTCTTGTCACTCGCTCCTCTTGGCCAAACTTGGCTAGTTAAAGCTTTTCACGCCGAAGGACATGGCGCTGTTTTGGCAGCCCGCTCTTAATTTGAATATTCTATGAAGGGTAGAAAACGTAGGTTTTGATATTAAGAGATTTGGGAATATTCATTACCCAAGAAAGGCTGGAAACGAAGAGATCGAGTGGGGGAAGGTGATTTTCTAATCGATGAGACCAGTCAGCGCTGCGTGGGCAATAGTTGGTGTGGCTCATGACGCTACCAACCCAATTACCACAAGGACGACTGAGCAAAAGAGAATGGACTAGTTAGTGTTGTAGGGGAAGCGTCATAGTGGTGCTAGTGATAGGTACTGTTACTAGATAAAAATAGAATGTAGAGAGTTTTTGTACTTCTCGTATTCATTTTCTCTATACGAAAATAGATTTTCCAAAAGAGAAGAAGTGTTCGTTACATGGAAATGCTTTTCGGAACGAGAAGAGTCAGCTTTACTCGTGCTCAGCTTTTTCGGAATAATAATTACGAGACGGCAACTTGACCTTTCTCTAGGATAACACTCTAGAATAACTGAGCAGTTGGCATGGAAACATACACACATAACCCGACAAAATCGCCTGAATTTTCCCTGTACTGTCTTTTGTTGTTGGTTTAACCTTTGTTTGTCTTTCTTTCATGTTTTTTTCCCCCGCTCCTCAACCAGAAGGGTCATTAGTGGCATTTTGTTCTTGCTTTCGACGTTTTATCGACAATTTCAGCTTTTTCATTCACAAGATTTCATTTCAAAGTTCATTTTACACGTTTTTGAGACTCGTGTTCTTCACGGCTGAATCTTTGTTGTATGATGTAGAGGTAAGAGGTCGTTGTTTCTGACTTCATGTCATATTTTGGAAATTGTCTTCTGTGACAATTGAGTTTTGCGAAGTGATTCTCTACAAGAGTCACGTTAACGTCTCTATAAGAGTTCTCTTTCTCTCGGGCTTACATAAACGCTATGAGAAATCAATGCAAAAAGGTTAGCATTCATTGTGCTCGTTCTAACAGCTAGTTTTCGTGTTTACGAGAAATACCAATACGAGAAATACTAAAACTCTCCAATTTCAGTATACCATTACTAATACTTCCATCAAACTCCTTTTAAAATTATTGCATTGTTTCAATTATTTTCAGCACCCCTTCCTGAAGCAGTCTCGACCTCTCGCCAGCCTCACGCCCCTCATCATGGCCGCCAAGGAAGCCACAAAGTCCAACTGATGTTTGGATAAGCCTCACCAGGTAACAGCCGCGACCAACACCTCCGCAACGGTAGGTGCTGACAAGCAGTAAATAGCTAGTTCGATCCTCGTTCGTAGAGGATCATTTTAAACCGTTGAAGGAAAGACGAGAAAAAAATGCCGCAAATTTATCTCCATACATAAAATATAAAAGAGTATTATCGACAAAATTCTGAGAGCCTAATAATCGGAGCTAAACTGACGTGAATTGCTAGTTTTATATGCATTGAAAATGTGACTAAAAAAGAAAATTATTGTACATAGTTCTAGCTTTATATTTCTATAGAGGAACGAACATAATTATTAGCCAGAAAAATTTATTGTTTAAAATATTGGGCATTCTTCAATTAAGCAGCAATACATTAGGGTATGTAACACATTCGATTAATTTAGAAGAATACATTTCTGTCTTCCCTTCTTATCATCAGTAAACATTATAAATTATTATCTCGCTAAAACTGATACAAATACATAAAATCTTATCTGCTATAATCTGATAAACTTTGATCTTATACTAACGGAAAACAGATATATTTGAAGTGCTCCCCTTGTATTATTATTGTACATAAGTGATGACTTTTAATTTAGGTAGTATGATAAAAGATTCCAAGAATGCATTTTTATACTTTTGGTTATCAATGTTTTGTCCAGCCCCATAATAGTGTTTGAGGAGTTCAGTTTTACTAATTGAGGGATGGGGAAATGTGGAAGAAATCTCTCCACTTTGATTTTCAACAATATTGACAATAATTCTTTAATTATTTTTTATACCAATGGCATTATTGGTGGTTGTAGGTTGGTTGGAAGACAAGGGAGTTGACGTTTAAAGGGTACCTCAGCAAGGTTGTTTAGGAAAGTTCTTGAATATCAATTATTAAATACACCCAGTAGTTTTCAAGGTAATATTTTTTTCCATGCCACTTTTTCCATCTTTATCTGCCATTACAAATAGAGAACAACAATGCAGAACAAGCATGACTCAGAAATTCAAAATCTGGAGCAATTAAAATGGAATAGCTCCATTAGAAATTCTAAATGCATAATACATATACAATAAGTCCCAGCCAATAAATAAAGTCGCCCTCAGGAGACCTCAAAGCCCAGCAAGATGGTGGGAGTTAGCATAATGTCGAAAATGTCAAGACCTCCCAACGACCTGCTGTGGCGTAAAGTTCAAACAATGATTGTTGAATGTGAATAGATAGGCAGTATTTATGTAAAGAAGGATCTTTTGTTTTTGCACTTGGCCAAACAAAGCACACACTTCTTTCTCCTCACCATGCTAATGGGGATCTTTCATCTGCTGGAATTGAATTCAGTGCACTTGAAAACCCCTCAGTAGCAATTTTCAGCTCAAAAGACTGTTTATTTTGCTCAATAATCGGGTTGGAAGATCACGCGTGACGTAGTAGGACAAGGAAGCTGAGGGATCCCCTCAGACGAGCAAGGCTGTGAAGTTATCGAGCAAATGAATTTCAAGAGCTGTTGTGCTGGCCAGTTACCTACCCATCATATAGCACCTTTTTGGAACGCTGTCTAACAATGCGAATTCACCATTCATCACAATTCTCCATTGTGATTGTTCACAATAGTTTATAATTCGCTGCAAAAATATAATGAAACATAACATTGCACGCTTTGGGTGATTTCAGCAGCCATATTGAACTGTATGAGGCTTTGGAGTCTCGAATGGGTGACGTGGCTCACTTGAACCATACTTTCTGGCTCTCCAGATTTATAAGCTCTAAGAAAATACTAGTTCTTCATGCTGGAAACCATTTTTCGTCACACAAACACTGGTGGAAGAGGGAGAGAGGGTGTTAATGTGACCTATTAGACAGAAAAAGTGGAAATTATGACATTTTTATTCATTTATCAACTTCAATCGTTTTGCATTGATCTATTGACGTCTCTAAAATTATCGCTCTGCCACAGATTGAAGGGTTCATTGAAAGATGACCTCTACAGCACGGCATGTAAAAATATTTGTGTTGTGTTTACACTAGTGATGTGGAGTCCAGTTTACTTGAAGATCAGTTGGACTTCATTTACTTTCGATTCAAAATTCCTTCTGAATTGCAGTTTTCGATCTTCCTCTCCATCTCCTGTCCCGACACTGTTGATATGTACAGTTCTCAACGGCGGATTCTAAATTGGTCATAGGAGATGTGTTTTCTCCCTGAGTCGTAGTTCTGATATGACCAATCATATTTTCTTCCTATTCCCCCCACTCAGCCATTTATCCATGCATAGCAATGACAGACAAACAAACAGAGTTTCATTCTTATAAATAATAGAGATTTCTTTATCAAGTGTACGTTCTATTTTTCCCACTCGAAATCTAATGTCCATTGAAAGTTAATACGTTATAGATATGATGAGAGCAGTAATCATAACGTGTACTATCTATAATAATGATGTCCCTGTGGGACAGGATTTTCGATCTAAATAAGTCTGAAGATTAAGTGTTTATTTTCCGTTAATGGTTAAATTTGTCTCTGTCTTGTTTGTATGGAGTCATGTGATAGCCACTGACGGATCATTCATCCTTTAGTATATTCATTGAGAAGGAATGCTCTGTATTCCTTGAATAATGGAAGCCTTATAGGAACTCCGGAGAAGTTCTTGTTGTACCACTTACAAACACCGTTGAGAACTGCGCTTCTCAAATCACGTCATTGTTCCTAACGGTGGCTCCTCATTGATTCCATAAGAGCCCCTAGAAACGGTTCTCGAATAACGGTGGTAACATCCGTTTCGGGTCCTGTGCACTACGAGTTTATTCCCAGTTCCTGCCAATAGGTATACAACAACTGAAAAATCCACAGAACAGCATTCTTTCCTCGCTGTTGCCAATCTCAACAGTTCCCACCAATCTCAACTTCCTAATCCCAGTCCCCATCACTGGTTTCAACACAACTCATTGTTATAGGGGGTTTCATAAAGAATACACTGATTTTGACTGACAATAACTTTATTTAGAAAAATGGTACAAGAAAAGTAAAGGTATGCCTCGATTTGTTATATTGTCACAAATGTTCTATGTGGTTGCCACCCAAAACACGAACGAGGTCGAGGCGGTATTCAAATTCAAGCCAAACACGCTCCAACATGTCGGTTATCACAGACGCTACTGCCCATAGTGATGCGAGTCTTCAACTCTTCCTAGGTTTTAGGGGAACAAAGACTTTATCTTTGACATAACCCCATAGAAACAAGTCACAGGGTGTTAAGTCTGGTGGTCGTGGGGGCCAGGCACAGAGATTGAAGTCCTGGTTACCCGCACGACCTATCCAGCACCGTGGGTAGGGGTCATTCAGGAACCCACGAACTTGGAGGTGTCAGTGAGGAGGTCTTGCTGGAAAATAAAGTCACCAGAATCTTCTTCAATTTGGGCAAACAACCAATTTTCGAGTAAGTCGAGGTAAGAAGCTCCTGTCACCGTACTACCAACAAAAAAGAAGGACCGTACACCTTCGCTTGGGTAATGGCACAAAAGATATTAACCTTCGGGGAGTCACGCTCATGTTTTTAAATGGCCCGAGGATTCTCTGATCCCCAAATCCGCACATTGTGGCGATTAACTTTTCCACAGAGGTGAAAAGTCGCTTCATCACTGAACACCAACTTTCCAGTAAAACCTTCATCAGTTTAAAGTTTTTGCAAAACGAAGTCACAAAATTCTAATCGCTTACTTTTATCGTCAGGTTTTGGAGCTTGTAACAAATTAAGTTTGTACAGTTTGAAAACTAGTCGACAACGCAGCACTCTCCACGTTGTTGAAATCGACATGTTCAACTCACGGCTTGGCCGTCGGACAGACTTCTGAGGGCTACGAACAAAAATGTTTCGAACTACCTCAACTCTTTCTTGAGGTATGCGAGACCGACCGGGACTCTTTCACTTACACAAACAACCTCTTTCCTCGAACTGTAGATGCCACCTACGAATGTCGGATGGATTCGGCCGATGATCGTGACCAAATCGTTGTGGAAAATCACGCTGCACTGTCACGATAGATTTTGTTGCTTCAAATCGCAAAACACAAAACGATTTTTGCTGCTGTGTAGTCATGGCAAAACCAAAAACAAAACAACCGATTTTTCATCAACTCTCGATATCATTTATTGCTCGCTTGCAGAGCACTCTGTCGGCCGCTATTCGATTTGTGACAGTGCCACCTTTTAGAAAAAAACCGGGAAAACACCGCACATTTATTTAATTCAAAAATATTCTATGTGAAAATCAGTGTATTCTTTATGAAACACCATACTACGCTTATCTCACCCTCTCAATGAATTTTTCGTAAGTCTTCAAAATTAAAATTTGGAAACCTACTGAAGCAAATAAAAAGGAGGAGCCGTAATAATGCTTGCTATTACATTTCAGCTTGTGAATTTGAAATCATAACAATTCATAATAAATAGATGATCCTTTATTATGATCAGACATATAACTCTATAGTTCACAAGAAGTAGATTTTTCCTACCAAATCATTATAATATATATATCACGCCATCTCTAATTCCACCGAGTTTGGCTTGAAATATTACATAAAATTGTGTGCTAAATTCAAATTGTTCTAATATTGAAAAAAAAAAAGCTTTTCAATTATTTCCTTCTACTGTAAAGAAAGATATTTTGAAAATCTGCTTCAATTTCGAGACCGTTTTCTTCACTCTGACCTAACACCTAATTCAGTCGTTGTTTACCTCCGTTTATTTCCATCAAAGGTAACTCAAAGTTTGAGAGATTGAAAGAAATGACTACAACTGATTAAATTTCAAATCAATTGTTTTACATAGACTTGGAAAAATTAAAGCTGAATGCTGACTGAAAATAAAAATAGGAAAATTGAAGATTTTCTCAGTTATGTTAGATAACTTCAATTTCATTAAAGTAATTGGTCTGGCTGCTATTTTCAAACGATCGTTCTCGTCAAAATGTTTCTCAATTTCTAACTAAAATATGACAAAATTTGTACTATTATGACTCACGTTCAGCGGTAATTCTTGTATTGAATAAATGGAATTATATATTCTGACTAGGTCTACATAGCGATATATCTAAATACAGTAGGTGCACTTGAATGTAACTGCTATAATTCATGGTCGTTTTAATCAACTTTCAGACTTTAGATCGAGATATTGAAAAACATAAATGAAATGGGGTTAATAATGGAAATTTATCATCTTGGAAAATATTGGTGTCAAAATATCGTTGAAGGTCAATGTGGAGCCCTGTGAACCACTGCCACGAACGTCAACCTAACAAAAATAAATTTTCGGAGCTTCTGATAAAATTCGTCCCAATTTAAATAAACTCGTTTTATTCGGTGCTTGTCATTTTAGAAAACAACTAGTTACTACCAGCGTGTTGTTGATCGCGTATTTAAATCATAATAAGTTGCTTTCCGGGTACAACAAAATGATTTATTCAACCAGTAGGATGGTGCCGTTAGAGTTCGAAACTTCAGTTTGATAACTTATTAACTTGAATGAAGAAAATAATGTAATACATATTATATACAATATTTAGGATGACCTCCTCTAGTGCCTTTAGTTTTGCCGTTAACTTAAGAACAATATTTTGCTTATCCATGTTGCGGAGAGTGCAGTTTTTCAAATAGACTTATTTTTATAAAATTTGTGAAAAAAAGAAGAGAAATTAAATATGAAGAATAAACTACCACCCGACGACATGGCTGAGAATATTGTTTGAACTGGAGTGCGTGGCAAAACGATGAGTGTGAACAATTTAGTACCTACCGTGAAGGCGTAGTTTTAGTCAAGAATAACATGCAGATTTATGATTTAATTTCATCCAATATCTTAATTAATAAACATCGTCATGTATGTGAAGGACTTATTTGTTGTGAAAACGCTCAAAGTTGGTGACTTTTATTAAATTGATTAAATTATTTACTACCCCTAAATGTTTCCTGAATAAAATTGTTAATTTCCAACACGTTATGGTGTTTTTTCAGTCCTATTTGTGTGCTTTTCACTGTTAAAAGTTAGTAGTTCCATTTGATATTCCACATTCATCTTAATAATCTGAGAATTTTGTGGCAGCAAAAAACTGTATGAGTAGGTGCTATCGAAGAAACCAACTTTAACCGTTCGTATGCCCTATTTATGTAAACCGTAACACTTTTCATTCGTCTGGTAAAGTCATTTCCTTCTTTCAGTTTTAAGGTTAAATATAATATGCACGTCATCTCTATCGTGGGCTTGTATTTGTGAGTTTTCGCTCCCGAATTCCCTGGAGATTTCCCCAATAATTTGGACTGTGTTAAAAACGTTGTTCTAAATCTTAGATTTAACATAGCCATGTAATCTTTTTGATTCGTTGCTTATTCGTGCCAATCGATTCTATGATCAGTATTTGTTTTTGTCATGTGAAGAAAAATTGTGCAGGGAAAGGTTGTTTGTTTGATGTAGTTAGGTGTCATCTATGCGCTTTCCATTCTCCTGAAATCGCTGTTAACACGAAGTTTGCATTTTACAGTTCCTTTTGATGTTTTAGACATTTTAGCTGACTTTCGCCTTAGTTAACCTCTACAGGAATCACATACATATAGAATGCAGGTTTCACAATATTATTGAAGATATGCGATTCAAAAGTCTGTGTTGTTTCGTAGTTAAATCTTGGCTTATGCGAGTCTGCACCGCGCGTCTCATCAAACGTGTGTCTCACGGATCATATCTTCATGTCACGCTGTGACAAAATTAAAGTGTTAGACGTTTTGTAATTTCTTGGACACCTATTTGATTCGAATTTATTTTTCAATTAAGTTTGAAAACGTTCATTGTAGTTTCCTCTGCCACTGTTCAGCAAATTCAAGTTGATCGATGGCTCAAACCTTTCTGATAGGTTTTCACTTAATTCAATAATGGAAAAAAAGATCACTGGTGGCTGAAACATGTATCACTTCTAACCCTCCATTTCCTATCTAAACCACATTTCTACCTAGTTTACTATTCTCACCTCTTATTCCAACGGCTACGCCGTTTTTTTTACTTCTAGAGCTTAATTTCATGCCTTGTTATTACCTGTTTTGTTAGCTTATATCTTCCAGATCATATTCTTTCCATAGATGCGTCCTCTCAGTATGGACGTAAGAATACCTACGTCCAAGTACATCATTTAGGGCGGAGTGACCAGTTTTTGACACACACTAAGAAACTTTTTTTTTTTACTTTGACGAGGCTCATGCGAGGTTGTGTTTATTATTCATAGATATTTTCACGGTTATGTGCTGCACATCATTATGTTCTCTTTAAAATCTAATACATGACCCATTTTTAAATCGTTTTTTCGAAAACAGCTTTTTGAAATTTTTTGACAGACAAATTTTTGGTAGTCCCCGTGTTTGAAGACCAGTAATTGACACAATTATCTTACTTTATTAACCTGACACCATAGAGGAATCTTTTGGGGCGGTGGCAATACTATTAGCCCCCCCCCCCGGAGCTGTCACAGATTGGCTCCATCCCGATTCAAAGATTTACTTCTTGTGGCACCAGTGCGTGGCCTTGTCCTACTCTGGTCCAGGAAGAACATTTTCAGCAAACTTTAGACATGAATTATCTTTTGTTTTGTTCTTTCAATCGGACGTATAAAAGCTACCAAGTAATAAATTACTGGGGAACCAGTGATTGGCGGAGCTGTGGCTGCCACAGTTTCAGCCACCAGTAATTAACAACTGAACTTTTACTTTTTATTTCCAATCATTTTTGAAAACGAATACTAGCTATGGAATCTGTGAGAAAAACTGATTTAGTGAGCTAGGAGGACGATGCAATTATGATATTTGATAGTTGTGGTGAAACGAAATGCCAATGAATAATGCTCTCTAGTTTACACTAATACCTTACTGAAACTGCTTTCCACCTAAAACTCTCATTAAGAAGGTTTTATGATTCGGTATTAAGAAGGATTAACCCCATAAGAAGCTCATATCCCTTATAATTATTACATTTCAGCGAAACGTCAAAAAACTGGTCCATCCACCACAATAACAAAGTCAGATTTTTTATGACCAAACTGTTGACTCAATAAAAGGTAATTGACCGGTCACGATATTATCTTCTGGCATGAGCATTTAAGACAAAGAGAGCGCGGGCTCACTGCACGGACGGGTCCATCTGACATCCATGAACTCTGTGACATAGGGTTTGGCATTACGGGTGGCAAACAGGAGGCCTGCCACGGTGGACCAGTTGAATTTGCAGCGAGAAGCGGACAGGTTGTAATTTTTTAGTCCGCAGCGGGCAGAGCCAAAATAAATGGTGAAAGGCAAGAAATCTCAAAAAGCTGATTGGTCTTGTGCGAGAGTGCATTTTTTTCATTATGATTTACGTCAACCTGACTATATTCGCTTCAATATCTAGTTTGAAAAACAGCCCTCTTGAATGGAGAGTGCCTTTAGACAACTACAACCCAGAATGTGTTATATTACTATTACATGTTACCAATTTCCTTTTTCGTCTTGCTACTGACTGAGCTGACAGATAGCAATGGAAGCAATTCTTTTTTGTCCGACAAGCTGCTAGACTTTCGAATTGAAGAAAACAATTCACGCTGTTTCACCATCAGTTCTGTGTTCTGTTTGACCCCCCAGTCCGTGGCGGACTGTGGTCAGTCCTTGCAGACATCCCGCATTCTGTGTCTCTACCTTTTAAAGTAAAAGGAGCTGAAACTTTCATAGAATTCACACAACAAATTCTAGTAAAAAACCAACTTGGGATAAAATAATTCACCTCGTGAGCTGAGTTGTGGCTACTTCCTTAGTTCGACAAATCTGCTTGGGATAAGTTAGTGATTTGGAAGATTGCATTTCAAATATCCCACATTAATTGATTTAGAAAAGCATAGACGTGTACGTTACAATGTTTGGAAGAAAACATAATGCTCCCATCAAACTACTGGCTAGGGAAAGTAAAAAGTAAGATTAAAATCTGGCAATTGACCACTAGACCATCAATAATCAAATTAGACAATTTCATGTCTTTTCAAACGATTTGGTGTTGATTACCTTCATGTTCGCTTCAGTGTTAGATAAGCGATATAATAAAGAAATGAACTAGGTACCTATCCATAGTTCTCATTGGTGATTTCTGCGTTACTAAGATTTGGAAGTCCAGTAAACATTCAATTGGTACCTATGTTATCATTTAGCTTCTAAACAAATTCTAAAATGGTGAAAAACAAGCCTGCGCTTTGGCGTTATTGTTTCCAATTTCAAAACGTTCAGTAATTTTTCATTAAATTCTGAATACTGTTTCGGCCTTTGTGAAAATGGAAGATTTGGTCACGGTTATTAACAAATTGCAAGAGGTGGTAGCTCTTTTGGGGCAGGACACGTTGAGTTTACCACAGATCGTTGTGGTTGGAGATCAAAGTTCTGGGAAAAGTTCAGTTCTGGAGAGCTTAGTCGGTCAGTCTTTTCTTCCTCGTGGAAGCGGCATTGCCACCAGGAGACCGCTGATTCTCCAACTGGTGCGACAAAATCAGAACGATTTGAGTGATGCTGTCGACTGCGGGGTGTTTGTTCACGACAAAGAACGAGTCTACACGAATTTTAACGAGATCCGGGATGAAATAATTGCGGAAACTGTGAGAAAGGCTGGACCTAATAAAGATATCAATCCTGAGCCGATTATTTTGAAAATGTTTTCTAGGAAAGTGTCCACGCTTACTATGGTTGACCTACCAGGAATCGTCAAAGTGCCAGTTGGAGATCAGCCACCAGATGTTGAAGAAATGGTAAAAGCATTGATTCTCAAATATATCAGCAATTCAAACTCTATTATTCTAGCTGTAGTAGCGGCCACTACAGACATAGCGACTTGCGAAAGTCTTAAAATCGCCAAAGAAGTAGACAGCAACTTTGATCGGACGATCGTAGTAGTCACTAAACTTGATTTAATGGATGCTGGGACGGACGCTACTGACATTTTGACTGGGAACGTGATACCTATAAAATTGGGGATCATTGGGGTTGTCAACCGATCTCACCTTCACACAATCGAAGGCAAAAGGATAAGCGATGCTGTGAAAGACGAGGCCAACTACCTCAAATGCATGTATCCTGCGATTGCAAACAACCATGGCATCCCAGCATTGGCCAGGACCCTTCATAGAATCCTTTTGTCGCGAATAGAAAGCTGCCTTCCCCAATTACGACAACGAATTAAATCATCCATTTTGCATTATGAGCGAGTGTTGGAATCATACGGGGAATCTGTGGAAGATCCGAAAAAAACTTTGTTGGAAATCCTCACTAAATATTCAACTACGTATTGCAATAAGATAACGGGAACTCACAGCGAATTGGAGACTAGAGAATTGACTGGTGGGGCAAGAATCAGTTACATATTCTTGGAAACATATGGAAGGACGTTGGACAATGTGAATCCTCTGGACGGGCTTGACAGGGCTTCCATTATCACTGCAATCAGAAATACTACTGGCGTTCGGCTGCCCTGTTTCATACCGGAAACGTGTTTTGAGTTATTAGTAAAGAGGCAAATTGAAAGGTTGGAATCACCATCTCTAGCTTGTGTGCAGCTCATTCATGATGAACTGGAACGAATCATTACCGATGTTGGTCCACAACTGTCAGTTATCATGTCTCGTTTCCCCACTCTCCATAAAAAGATCAAATCTATAACGTCGAACCTCATCAAAATCCGGGTCCATGAAACAAATGAAATGGTTAAAAATCTCGTGAAAATCCACTGTTCTTACATCAATACGTCTCATCCTGATTTTATCAGGGATAAGCAAGAAATTTTAGCAGGTTTTAGGAATGGTGATAGAGGTGACACTCCGACACTGCCAATGCTGAGAATGACGGAAAGCTCTTCAACTCTCGAAGGGAGCACTGCTGACGACTCTCCGAAAGACTGCATACTCGTAGAGCAACTCATCAAGTCTTATTTCAACGTAGTGAAACGGTCCATCCAGGACACCGTGCCCAAAGCGATCATGCACTTTTTGGTGAACCACGTAATGGACCGACTACCCAGCGATCTCGTTAGCCAACTCTATAGCAAGGAAGCCACTCTAATACTATTTGAGGAGTCCCAAAGTCTAGCTGACCAACGGAAAAATGTTTCCGCTCTCTTGAAGTCTTACAAGAAAGCAGATCATGTAATCAGTGAGCTCAAGGAAAATTATTACCAATAAAATAGTCTGAGAGCCAATTTTGATTCATATTCTAAAATTTTAGTGACGGTTTTATAGCAAAGGAAATCTGTTAGGTCACTAGAGTAGATTGATTTATATAATTCGCGCTATCACAAGTCTGTGGATAATAGATAATATTCTACAGATATTGAAGACGATTTTACCACCCACTGAAGTGATTTTTATCCACAAAACTATTTAAAACTACAGCATAAATGAATTGCAATAATTGGAAACAAATATAAACATCAATATTCTTACTCGTAGAAGTCTTGATGAAGAATATTGAATTCAGGAGTGTCTTGCCGCAGCACAGAGCGAGGCATTACTAGTTCTATCTCTTGAATTATCCGTTTACCAGTACTATTGTGTTATCACAGTTATAATTTTTCAGCACTGTATTTGACAATCAGTCGCCTAGCAAGCTAGTCAGTTAGATATCTTTTTAGTTTTATTTGCCTTGCGATGGGATTTTTATAATCTCATAATTTTTATAATCTCAGGGAGGTGGGACAAGTTCAATACACATTTTGGAGGAGTTACATTTCTTTTTTAACCATGATAGTAGGTTACGACAAAGAGGTTGTAATTATACTTCTGCAAAGCAAAACCTGTTGTAACCTTCAGATAAACTAGTAATGAAATGATAAACCTACCATTACCTAGGTTTTTCATGTTACTGTACTTTCACGTACTACCACAAACCGTATATGCGTCAACATTACTGTATGTTTACGGTATTGCCTACTATTGACAATCCTGCTTCAGGACTCTATTACCACGAAGTGATACCCCTTACCGTCTTCAGCTTCTAATTCCATAATATTCATGCCTAGGGCTTACATGGAAGTAATAAATGTATGTTAGATCATTCACCATCCAAATCACTGATCTACTAGTACTCATTCTAAGCTTTAAGATCACTTCTATAAGTTTTTGAGGTGTCCACGAAATTATATTGAATTTTAGCTAAAGTAGTCCACCATATTGTACTGATCGAAGAGTTATGCATTAAGTCATCACCTATTCACTTCATCTACCATTTCAAAGTCAAATTGGGTTTTACATTTTGTATTCAAAGTTCCCCGTTAGAATTTTATAGTGAAACTTTGAACGTGAAATTAAACACTGTGGTTTCATTTTGATTAGCCTCGAGTGTTGTATACGTATGATATAAAATTTTACTACTGTTCATTTTTTCCCTTTGAATAATGTACAGACCTAATGATTACCTCAGGACAGAATCATGAACTAATTATCTTCATATCAATAAAAATTCAGGTTTTTACTCAGGTTTTTGATTCTCGTACATGCTTCAAAAATTTTGACTCATCAAGAAATTTCGTTCGCAGTTTTATGAAAACTGGGTAGGTACTAACTAAAGATTAAGTACTAATTGATTAATTAAAGTTGGGATAAGCACTATGACTAAATTTTTATAAAATAATGCAAAATGAATGTCGAGCTGAAGGGGAGAGCTGGTATCTCCCTTCAGAAAGTGTTATTTCATATTCTTGAAAATACTGTTGAAATTAGTGAAAAATAAAAATGAAAATGCCATTCTTTTACATTCCTAGAAGAGCAGTACCTAATAAGGAATATTATTTATGAAAAAATAGTGCCTATTGTTATACCTGCGTTCAATTGAATAAAAACACTAATGTAGGTATGATCAGTATTTTATAATTTGAGATAACAATATCAGTAACTGCAATGCAATTTAGATCATGTACCTTGATAACATTTGCGCCTATTAAACAAATTCACGTGCATTTATTTTGAATTTTTATTTAAGATTTCGTTGTTTTGTTATTTTGAAAGTACCTTTGTTTGTATCGCCTATTAGTTGTTTTTAAATACCAATTACCAATGTTGTAATAATTATAAAAACTATTGTATAAAGGAAGTCCATTTTATTTTAATAGGAATGGTCTTTGTAAATAGATGAAAAAAATAAAATTTAGCTACTTCGGACATTATTGAATAAACGAGCTGTGGTAGAGTTCGGTTTTTATAATAGCCCCTGTTTTTCTCCAAGGTTTTTGTACTTATCGGAATGGGAGACGATTCATCCAGCCCATCAAACTGTAGGTGATACTCTCGAGACTTCGACACTAGCGCATCCTTACATCAAGGCAAGTAAGTTTGTAAAAACCTTATTGTGGAGGTTAGTACACCTTGTCATAATGGCGAGTAAACTAGATGAATCGGCCAATCGGTGCCATTTTCTGTCTAGTCACTGATACAGGGTGGCCCCCAAATGGAAATTTTCAATTTCCCTGACCGAACTTCCCTGACAAAAAATATCAAATTAATTTTTTTTTTTTTTTTTTCTCGTCATTTAATTGTACCTTTAATGCTTATAAAACAAAAATCGTAAAACTTAAAGAACGAAAGAAAACTACTTATATTGAACAATTTCATTGCCCTCGAAGTGCTCAAATATCATAACAATTTTACTTCTAACATTTAACTTCAAATGTAATACGATAATTTACCAAAATTCACCCATACCATCTTGCTGCATCAATTTTTATTTAATATTTTATGGTCTCTCAATTCGTGATCTGAAGCTATTTGTTGAAGTACATTTTTCCTTACATGGATTTCTTAGCTCTGGGTATAATTCAAAATTTTCGTCCGACAGCAAAAAATATCACGCTTTTTTTCACCTACTACCAATTTTTGCCAGAGACAGTATAACTTCCTGATTTCCCATCCCACAAAAATCGTTGATTGGAAAGTTGCTATGTGAATTTATAGCACATGACTACATTCCAATGGGCCAGTTTCCCCTTCCTTAACCCTCCTGAGCAGTACTACCTTATGTATACAAACTAGTTTTGGGACTCTTACTGGATCAATCCACTACTCTGCTGGGTTTTTTCTCCCTAGTTCAATACTCAGTTGATTTTTCTCACAAATGGTTTACTCTAGGTGAAACGTTATGAACGAAAGATTTTTTGTTCGTGGGTCGAGATCCCTATGAAATATGTATTGAGGAGTTAACAATCAATGTATGTTAGAGTTCTTCAGACATCAGCAGTGAAGATGTAATGGATTATCTAGTTTTCTTAACTATTCTTTGAAGCATAAAACTAAAAAAATGCTGCAAATTATTACACAAAGGTTTATTAATTCTGTATTAGATAGCCATATTCTACGCAGATCATTTAATCTATATCTATAATTATTATTAAGCCCCACATAAATCTAGTAAATGATCAAAACTTGGCGTATTGTGCCTCCCAAAAGGGTGCACACCTTTACGGCTCAGGACCCCACAATTTTTCGGTTTATAGTAGGAGAACGTTGAAAATTTTTCTAAAAATGTCAAAACAATAAAACAAAAGGTTGAAAAGGAAAGAAATTAGCCTCAGATGTTCCGAAGCTGATCAGAATAACATGAGAACTGAGAATATTACAGCAATATAAAATAACAAGGTGACTCAGAAAGAGTAACGCTCAGACCACCGAGAAGTTCCAACGACCCTCTGCGCGCAAATTGAAAAGAACCTGAACTTTTTGATCAAACTCTACATACACATCAAAAAGCGTAAAACTCAATGAATTTCAAAACGGATTTCCATGAAGGAAATTTAGGATTCATTACAATAGCTTAATTTTCTCAGAAAATTGGCTAAAACGTTCCGACCTTGGTAGACTCGGAAGTAATCAATCTTTAGTTGTTTGAATAGAAATAATAATTTAATTAAGAGTAATTCCTAAGTATTTACTAATCAATTATTTAATAGAATAATATAATTGAATTGATTAATTTTATTGAAAATAATAAACCAAAATCTGTTGAGCGCTGTGAAAGTGGTCATGAGAAAGGACGTGCCACAAGAGCTCTGCTAGACAGGAATATTAGGTACCTTCTGATCACCTTTGGGAAAGTAAGTACCTAGTTAGTTCCCGTATATTAGGTACTTGTTCTGTATGTACTTCAATACACAAAAACCAAAGCAGGTATCTAATTGACTTTTTTGTCCCACACGTTTGCGTAACATCAAAACTTTCGAAGGAACTCCACTGACAATACCATCTTCATGAAGTCTGACCTTCAGAAGAATTAATTTTAAGGTTTTTACCTTACATGTTGAACATTTCCTGATTCAAGATTCGACAATCTTGCTAACCATCAGTAGTTGTATTCGTCGGCAGACCTATCTGTTTTGTATACTTTTAAGAAATGTCGAGAATGGTGACTACTTGAATGGGTGACCATACGGTAAAGTTCCCTGCCAAAGAAGTTTTTATGCTTCTGCACAGCGAACCCCTCTTTGCTCAAGGGAGAGAGGCAATAGCTTTAAGAGAAATTCTGTCCCAGATTACTACACATCAATTTAGCTATTGTTCGGCCCCTTCGAGTCTCAAGTTTTTTGTTACCAACTATCTATAATATCACACCAAAACAGTGCACAGCCGTATAGGTTAGGCAGTATGAACCTTTTCTCATGTGATTAGAATATTTAAGAAAAGAGAATGGTGGGACCCTGTTTGGATGGGTGACCACACAGGTGAGGTTCCCTGTCCTAGTAGTTTTTGTTGTGGACACGAAAGCAGAGAACTACAACACGGTGGCAAGTAAGGTGATGAACGATGGAAGCAGAACATCACCCAGCAACGTGAAGGAGGGGATGGGGAACGGACCTGTGAAGGAGGGGATGGGGAACGGACCTGTGACGTGGAATGTACTCGTAAGGTTTGTGTGACATTCGACGTTAGTATTGGTTTTCTATTACATTCGAGTCTCTACTATTGTGGAATACAATGTTTCCTATAAAACATACTTGAGCGGAAAGGAAGAAAACCCAACAATTAAATTAGATGATTATAGGAAGGTATCAGGTATAATACGTTCACAGCTAAATATGATTTTAAAAAACCCACAACTCAACAAGTGGATCCGCATTTCCAACCTTGTTTCACGTAGATACGAAATCACTGCTGACCGTTCCAGATATGTTGTGGGCATAACACGATTGTTGGGAAAAGTAAATAGGAAAATTTATAGAGGATACTCTAAGTAAAGAAAACTCAAGTAGGTTACAGGGGCAACGCTATATTCTACAATAGTGCATACAAATGCCACACTCGCATACCTTCGCGGCACAGGACCCCCCCCCCCCCCCATTATCTCATTCCACATAGCTGGGTGACGTTCTCTTTCTCGCTTTTGGTTCATTATTTCCAATAATAAGCCTATGTGATCGTATAGCAAAAAATTTTCTGAACCCCCCCTCAAACTTTGTCACTTTACGTTTCAAGGTGCGTAGAATCCAAATTTGAAATGTCCGTTCGCCGTTCGAATTGACTTAAAAAACCAGTTCTTTCGCACATAGACTCCATTTGGGGTCTAGTTGGTCCTAACGTTTAACCATCCTGATCGCTTTACTCGCATAGATGCTATAGGTCAAAAACAGGCGAAAAAGTGTTTTTCAAGGCTTTGAGTGTTAGACTTACGCACCCGCGCACTCCTGGTGGGCGGGAGAGAGAGTGAGAGGGAGGGCGAGATGGAGGGAGTGAGAGTGAAGGGAGGGCGAGGGAGTGTGGGGGAGGCGGAGGGAAGAGAAGGAAGGGAGGGGAGGGGAGAGGGAAGAGAGGGGATGGGGAGGGCGAGGAAGTATGGGGGAGGCGGAGGGAAGGGAGTAGAGGGGAGAGGGAAGGGATAAATCTTAAAATTATGGGGTCCTGGAGCTGTAATGCAGTGAACGAGTGAACCAAATATTGGAAGCGCGAAACCCCCGAGTTTCGATACCTAGTAAATATACTATAAGTGAGGCTAAATAATTACGGTCAGTTTTCTATGTAGAAGGTCTGTATGATACAGAAATAATAACCCATTGCGTAATAATTTGCAGCGTTTTATTACCTTCAGAGCCACCTTGTTGATGTTCGCTGCTTTTGTGTCCACATTTTTATGCTTCTGTACAGCGAACCCCTTTCCACTCAAGGGGGGCAAAGCAATAGCTGCTAGCAAAATTCGGATCCGGATTTGCACACATGAATGTATGCAATGTTAGGCTCCTTCCATTCCCAAGGTTTTTGTTACCAACTATCCATCATAATCACAGCAAAACAGTAGCCACGCTTTTATTGAGCAATACAGGTTAGACAATATGAACCTTTTCTCCTGTGATTAGAAAAGTTGGGCAACCTCGAGTGGTGAGGACTTGGGTGTGTGACCGCACAGGTAAGGTCCCCTGTCCAAGTTGTTTCCATGCTTCAGTGGACCCCTCACCCCTCTCCACTTAAGGAGGTGAGGCAATAGCTTTAAGGTGAATTCTGATCCACATTTTAACACATCAATTTATACATAATCGACCTCAAAACTTGAAAGGTCCATCGAAAATCTCCATGATTGGGCAATAAAGTGGAGAATCAAGATGAATGAGGCAAAATCAGTCGATGTTGATTTTACCAACCGCCAAATCAAAAATATACCAATATATCTTAATAGCACAGTCATCCCTTATGCCAATGAGGCAAAATATTTGGGTATGATTCTGGATACAAGGCTCCGCTGGAGAGCACATGTGAAATATAAAAAACAGAATTGGGTTCTCAGTCAATGTGTCTTCAACACGCCCGCCCGATGTTTCTAGGCATTCCTTCTTACTTAGATTACATATTTACGTAGAATTGGTGACAATTTCAAGCTGTGGGAAGAAATTATATTACTTAAAAAAAAAAAAAAGAATTACCGTGTTTTCAGAAGTTGCCGATGTCGGTGAGGATTTGTTGAAACAAATTGGCGACGTTGTAGTTTGATTGCCTCCACATGAATTCGCACAAATAGATCAGAATGCTGTGTATACGTTGGTGGTCTGGATGCTCGCATCTCAAAATTACATAACATCAAGTAGTCAATCCCTTGGTAAAAATACAGATTAGTTGGACATGTAGGTCAGAATGATGTGTATACTTTGGCGGTCTGGATGCTCGCATCTCAAAAATACATAACTTAACATAACATAACACAATCTAAGTAAGAAGTAATGCCTAGAAACTTCGGGCGGGCGTGTTGAAGACAAGTTGGGGGGGGGGGGGGGGATAACGGAAAAATACCCAGAATTGGACACCTAATTCCGAAAAATGTATTGGTTGATTGGTAGACGATCAAAATTGTCTATCCAAAATAAATTAAATTTATACAATCAAGTCCTTAAGCCAGTCTGGACATACGGTGCATAGCTCTGGGGCTTCACTTCTCAAAGTAATCATGATATTATACAGCGATTCCAGAACAAAGTACTGCAGTCATGCGTCAATGCGTACCGCTACTCGACCAATAATGATATCCATAACGACCTCAAAATTCCCACAATAAATGAAGTACCTAATAAAAACTCAAGCGATAGCCCATCATCGGAGGCTCCAAGGTCATATCAACGAGGAGGTTGTGAAGCTGCAGGACGTTGCTCACGACCTGTTGAAATAGGGAGTGATGTGTTCATGAAAGTTTGTTCAGTAAGTGTAGTGCTGTGCGCTCCTGCAAATCGTGTTCATTGAAGACAATAAATAGCTAAAATGATGTATAGGATGTTAGGTAGCCCACCCAACTTGGCATACGTTATTTAATTATTGGTTGCAACAGAAAATCGACAACTGTTTTTATTCGATTTTTGTATTCTATGCACCTTGAAACGTAAACCAACAAATTTTGTCGTGGAAGTTGGTTCAAAAACATTCGATATTCAAGATGTTTGATAATATCTAACACGCCTCCACATGTTTTGCACAAGTAAATGTACAAATTGAGATGAGACAGGGAACACCACAAGTGAACAACATATGAAGAGGGGGATAGTATATTTAACAAACACTATTTGGTGTACACAAGAAATTAAACCAAGTAAGTTAGTACATTCGGACAACAATTAAATTAAGACATGAACTTCCATTCCAATCCAACTGTTGAAAATGTTCACATTCAAACCAATTTCTATCTTAAAAAATGTTTTATTTGATGAAACATGACCGAAGATGTGAGTGCATAAACATGTTTCTGTTGAATAAATTATGGAGAGATAAATTATGACAAAACAAGAAATATAACCTGGCTTAGGAATTTGTTCATGCCGATTGCAACATCCTTTCCCTCTACCCTCCGGGCCAATTAGGGAAAGTAAAAAATGGACGATGTTTGTTCATCATCAGACTTATTCAAAATTAGTAAACTATAACAAAAATACCCATTTTTTCGATGAATACAATAATAATTATCACCTAATTCATATAAATGGTGTACAGTGTTGAAATATAGGTCGTAAAAATCTCAAATCTTTAGTAAATTAACGGTGTTTTTAATTTATAACTCAGTTTTCAACCATTCTATAACATAGATTGATGAAGAATTTGAACTTTATTGTATGACAAATATCATAAATGAGTTAAATATGATAAAACTCATAGCATTATTAATAAAATAATGTATTTTATCAATAAATACCAGGACTCCAGTCTTGGTTAATTTCACTATGGAAGCACCCTTAAAGCTAATAGCTCCATTGTACTATATGGTTCCGCAATATGAATTTTCACATTCGTTATACCCGATGCCTTATACTACAATAATTTCAAATATCATCCAAATATATAAATAAAATAAAATAGAAGAAGCAAATGCGATAATAATCGCAATGCGCTTAGGCCACCGCCAATATCAATTTTGAAAAATCACATGAGTTAGTGTTAATAAAGTATGTACGATTCAACGTGATTTTAAAACAAAGACATTTTACACGTCAAGTGCTGTGTGGTTATTAAATAACATGCCTATCTAAGAAGATATGAAGAAAGTAAGAATCATAATGTTATTTGAATTACAAAGTTACTTCAAACTATTAATAAAATACCAAAACCAGGAAAGTTTAAATAAATTGTGCGCCCAACTGTTAGTGTTGGTTATGAAAACTGTTTAAAAGAAGGAGTGAGGCTAATATAATAAAATTTGGTAAGGAGAAGGAAGTGATGATTCACTATTGGTGGTCCTCCGATGTAAAAATTATTTCCTGTCATCGATGCGGATTTTCGTAAACATTTAATGGTGGATTACTTCAGATTTGATTATATATTTAGGTTAGAGTCACTAGAGTTCCTACAGGCGCTGAGTGTATTCAACTCTTTGCTGATTCCGTACAAAATAATCAACTGTTAGGACGAATGTTACCTCAATGGTTGGATCCCCAATAAGTACTTATTTGAAATGTGCAAGTTTTTAATAAATTCAAATTGAGAAACGTATGGAAAAAAAGAGGGCTGACCTCAGCAGACTGTTATGCCCACAGCACATGCTCGCCGGGTGGCTCGTTAGCAAGGCAACACGAGGCGAGGAACCTCGAGGAAAGTAGGCGAGTGCACCAAGAAGGTGCCCTCCACTCGCTTCAATGAGTGAGGCTGAATTCACACTGCCCGCGATGCGATGCGATGCGAAGCGAAGCGAATGGAGGCGCAAACTTCCAAGCGATGCGATGCGATGATGTGTTCACACTGATAGCGATTACAGGCGAGCGAATTAATTCAAAAACAAGATAATTTACAATGCACAACAAACTGGAGAGCGCGAAATCTATTACTCGCACGAATCGCTCGCTTCAAATCGCAACGTTCCTTGTGATTGCGAGAGGCCACTCGCACGAAATCGCTCGCAACCGCCCTCTACCGCTCGCAGTGTGAACACCCGTCGCCTCCTCCCATTTAAAAACCTTACTCGCGCGGCGTTTTGTCTTTTTCGCGCGTAATCGCATCGCTTCGCTTCGCTCAAATCGCGGGCAGTGTGAAAGCCGCCTGAGGCAACACGAGTGTTGTCACGAGGTCAAGCAGCTAAACATCATTTTTCCTCTGGGCTATTCATCCAACCTTTCAATCTGGCTTAACCTTTTCGGGACCGCTTTCTTGAGCTCGAAGGCAGAGCGCTGGGCCCAGCTATGCATAATTGTACAGATCCCCACCTGTCCCAGTTTTTTTCTACTTGCAGCAACTTTCGCTGCACACACTATCCTGAAAGGCTCTTGTATCCACAATTTTTATCCAATTAACGTCAAATTTTGTCATCATTAACTTTGTATATTTAGTAGGTAATGTTTGGACATCAAATATCAAACTTTTCGAAACATCAGCTGTTTACCACCAACTGTCGGCACATTATCCAGGTCTGCGAGGAAACACTCAGCTCGCGAAATAGTTTCATCTAGATCTATTTCATCATCACTGCTTTCCCCCTCACTTGCACTAAGAATTCCGGAAATTATTTCCCGAATCTCATTTTCCGAAAACGAGCGTTTCTCACTCATTGAAACTGAGCTAGACAGAAACGAGAAGGAAGAATATAGGGTTAACTAAACAAAAACATCAGACCAAAGGTCACAAACAACATTCATACACTTCAAGTTACTTCCGAAACCGCTAGATTGCAGAGGAATGAAGAGAAGGGCCAAAACGTAAATATACGGCACTGGCCCAGACCATGTATAGAGGAGGTGCCGCACATATACGGCACGGGGCCACACAGAGCATGGCACCGACGACGTAAATATACGGCACCGGTTCCCAAAAGGTTAATACTAAACCACTCGTCTTGTGATTATCACCAACCCCAAATCTCTGTTTTTACATTGAGCTATCAATGTACTGCGATTACTATCAAGCTGAAGCAAGTTGTATCTTGCCTTGAAAACGTCACAAAAGAAGTAAAATCGTAGCCATTGGCATTTATCACACCAAAGGTCTTTAATCAATACCTTGGGCCATCTTCATGAACTTCACTTTGCTTTGCCTTTGTACAAGAAAATCCAACAAGCAAAAGCAGGTACCACTTCTTTGATAACTTGGTAGCCCCATTTATTGCCACTGTTAGTTTTCTGAAGCGGAGAACTGTATCATCACCCAGTAAGCGTAAATAGTTGTTCCTAATTCTTACTCTTTCATTTTGAATTATGAGCAATGATGCTCATGTGAGTATATGCGAGAAAGCCCACGAACAAAAAGAGGCAACTGCCAAAATTAAATGGTTTTGCTCCTAAGATGTGAAGATCCTCCTCAACTTTGCTTCACTGAATATCACCAGTGAATTTTTAAAACTTCGTAAGTTGAATTTTTTTTGGAATACAAGGATTTGAGCTAAAATATAACACTAGGCTTGCTCACCTCCTCAAATCACGAAAATGGGATCATACCGCTTCATGTATTCTCTATGGTCGTTGAAATAACGTGTATGTGTGTAACCTTTGAAGAAAATGTAAGTTTTTTCACCTCCTGTAAAATTCAGGTTTTTCAACATACGAGGTTTTGTAGATTCACTGTCAATACGCAATTTTGATGTGATCACAGAAAGTAGTAAACTTCTTCCATGGCCAGTTCTTCCATTTCAGAGGAAGAACTGGGTTCCACAGGATTCGTCCCACGGATTCTGATCAACATGTCAAACTACTTTGTATTTTATTAGAAGGACTGGTACAGTCAAATCAGGGTGAAGACTCTCCAGCCAAAATAGTCACTTCTCTCCGTCGTACATCTCTGCCAGCTGAGATACCAGGATTCACCTCTCCTGTAAGGAACCCTTAACAAGAAGTTATATAAGCTACCTCAGCACAGGAAACTCAACAGTTTTGGTTTTAACCTTATTTTTATTGAACTGTATTTTTCACCCTAAATAACCATTCAGTCAAACAACGACTAAAAGCAAGTCTTTCAGAATGCAGTGAAAACAGACACAGAGAACGAGTTTGTATGAAATCAGCATTAACATGGAAAAATTTTACACACCAGAAGATTGCAACTCCCGATATAATAGAAAACATTAAAAATTGGTTCAGGTGACCAGGTACTAAACTACAACAAACTCAACTGTGAATAGAGCTAAATTCACTAAGCGCCTGTAGGTAAAATCACAGATTGTTACTTGGGATTATTGTGAGACTCCGTGACACCAAATGTTCTGAAAATCCATAATGTATTGAGAAACTGAGCAAAGAAAAGTGCAAAACTACTTTTTAAAAAATGGACCAGGGAATGAGAAATTACTCTTTCCCTATTCAGTTTTCTTGGGACCAAAGAGAATTGAAGCGCTGTTGATACAGAAGCGCTTTCCAGTGGGTTTGGGCCCATCATCAAACACGTGTCCCATATGGGCGTCACATTTGGAGCACTGCACCTCCGTCCTGATCCTCGGAGCTGTTTTTACAATAAATATTCATTTTTAAGTCATGAGCAGTAGTCACTAGAGTTGATGTTGACAGAATGTACCTAGATGTTGACAGAAGTCAATAGAGTTTGAGGAATCAATTTGTGAGGTAGTTAGTATGCATGCAACATATTCTCAGTCTGTCAAATGCATGAGATTATAATGTCATCAATGTAAAGAGGTGCCTACATGTTGTAAATGATGCCCATCATCAGACCTTCCATTGTGTAAAGAGGAGATGGGTTAGAATTTAGAATGTAAGTTGCATCCATACATCATTAATTTGTATGCTCAGGCTGTGCCCGTTCGAAACATTGATTTTCCTGAGTAAGGGAAACATTAAATAGAAGGTACATTCATGCGTTATTAAGCGTTATTGAGAGAAGAGGCAATAAATACTATTGAAAGCACTGGCATTAGAAAGCAGGACATTATAGTAATTATGTTTGGTGGAAGGGTTTGGGGTATTGGTCAATAACTCCATAAATTATTACAAATTAGTAGATGAACTTTAGAAAAGACAATATCAATAACAATTCAACTGCGCAACAAACCCTGATAACACTCAATACCTACATTGATGACAGACATGTCATTTTGAAACCTAACCACAGCACGAGACAGTTTTCATGAAAATTACTCAAAATATTAACCACTGAAACACTTAACAAGTAACACAACGACACACAAAAAGCTGACAAGATTATCTGAATTCAATTCTATTGTTACACTGCCAACTCAAGTCTTAGCCAATCACTTTAGACGTGAACTCATCTGTCCACTGTGTAGTTGCCTATCGATTTTTAACCATAAACCATTCGGAGTCTCTAACTGGTAGGTTGACTAACGATTTGGTGATTGAATCGAATGTTAACTAGGTAGGCACCTACTTTTGAAGTGCTTATGCAAAATAGTGTGAAACAATACTGTTTTATTTCAAAGTGAGAGATGTTATAGCAATGAGTGGCTTAATCTTGGGTGAGTGTATATTGCATCTGAATAGGTACAGAACAATTAAATTGCAAACAATTGCGACTAGATTGGCGTTTTACCATCAGTTAGATTACAATAACTTTGCATTAAAAAAATATGTTACGCACAGCAGTTCACCCCTGTCCTAAGTTAAAATTTATTGCATTGCCGATAATAATTATGAAAATCATTGTTGCTTCGGTGTGAATTTGATGGATGCAGAATTGATGCAGAACCGCTTGCGGGTGGGTTTAGGTCCATCATCGAATACGTGGCCCATGTGAGCGTCGCATTTGGAGCACTGCACTTCCGTCCGAATCATACCTGGTTTTGGTTTGATCAATAACAGTAGGTTGCCTCCGACTTTTTTTTTAGGGCGGGACATCAACTCAAAACAAAGAGGAGCGGGACAGATTTGGGGGGAGTTCGCCATCACAATACGGGGTGGGTAGCGTCCGCCGACGGAAATTGGAAGGATGAGCGTGAGACAGAAGGGAGG
This sequence comes from Adelphocoris suturalis, assembly GCA_030762985.1. Classification (NCBI taxonomy): domain Eukaryota; kingdom Metazoa; phylum Arthropoda; class Insecta; order Hemiptera; family Miridae; genus Adelphocoris; species Adelphocoris suturalis. The sequence continues at coordinate 70,018,953 of CM061041.1, read as the reverse complement.
AAAAGAGGGGGAAAGAGAAAAAATACCCATTAGCTCGGTATGTACATCCCAAGGAAATAGGGTAAAACAAACAAAACAGAACAAAACACAATCACCAAACATGCAAGCACAGCAAAGAGTACAGAAAGGGGATGGAGAATAAAAAAATTTCAAAAGCCTGCTGATATAAGGGTTACATTACCATCTCATGACGTGATAGTTGCAAGCTATTGGCACAAATTAATAAGAACTACTCGAAAGAAGATGTATGAAAACAATTGAGGCCTCCTCTATCCCCGTTTCTCAGGCACAAGTTTTGTTAGATAAATATAAGTTTTCGAATGAGCTATCACATTTTCCAAGCAAATATTAAAACTTACACACGCTTGATAAATCCAATGTTGGAAGTAAAGTAGTACTAGGTGTAACTGTTATAAAATTAATTATCATTATTTATTTTAACTAAAGTTAACATTTTAAGAACTTTTTAGAAAAATTATTTTTTATAATCCATGTTAATGTACCATATAACATAAGGGTGACTAAAATTTGATGAACCAGCCATTTTTGACATTTTATGTCTTTACTATGGCACATAAATGAAAAAGCGTCACGCGGGGGAGCGTCACGCGGAGAGCGTTACGCGGAGATTCCCTAATGATCCCACGATTCTGAGATTTGGTATGTAGCCCCTTGAGGGACTTCTGAACACAACTGACCGATCCCAGATCAGCTGAGTGGCTCTAGAATCCAGTTTTTTCCCTAATGATCCCACGATTCTGAGATTTGTTATGTGGGCCCTTGAGGGACTTCTGAACACAACTGACCGATCCCAGATCAGCTGAGTGGCTCTAGAATCCAGTTTTTTCCCTAATGATCCCACGATTCTGAGATTTGGTATGTGGGCCCTTGAGGGACTTCTGAACACAACTGACCGATCCCAGATCAGTTGAGTGGCTCTAGAATCCAGTTTTTTCTTTAATGATCCCACGATTCTGAGATTTGGTATGTGGGCCCTTGAGGGACTTCTGAACACAACCTACCGATCCCAGATCAGCTGAGTGGCTCTAGAATCCAGTTTTTTCCCTAATGATCCCACGATTCTGAGATTTGGTATGTGGGCCCTTGAGGGACTTCTGAACACAACTGACCGATCCCAGATCAGCTGAGTGGCTCTAGAATCCAGTTTTTTCTTTAATGATCCCACGATTCTGAGATTTGGTATGTGGGCCCTTGAGGGACTTCCGAACACAACTGACCGATCCCAGATCAGCTGAGTGGATCTAGAATCCAGTTTTTTCCCTAATGATCCCACGATTCTGAGATTTGGTATGTGGGCCCTTGAGGGACTTCTGAACACAACTGAACGATCCCAGATCAGCTGAGTGGCTCTAGAATACAATACGGGGTTTTATAGGAAGGGGAAAGGGGGCGCAAAGACATAAAATGTCTCTCGTGGTTGCGTACTTGTACGAAAGCTGTATCCACCGTATGAGTTTCAAGAGGTTCTAATACCAAGTTCATAGTTTCAAAGTTTCTTCACGTGATAAGTATGTCCTTCAAGATTGTTGGCGATTTTGATGATTTCCGCTTACAACCGAGTTGTTGCTAGGGAAATGGTACTTTTTCCTGGATCATTAAAATGGATAAAAACTACCAAAAATCATTAAATTTGTATTTTGTGTGCAGAATATTTCTTAGAAAAATTGGTACTCACTATGAATAAGAACATTCAGAAATGTTAGCACAAAATTGTTAAAAATCCTAAAATTGGTTTTCATAACAACAGACAAAGTCCTGTTGCTTCAATTCTATGTAAATATGAAACATAAATATGAAGAGAAAAAATGACAAAATTAGCTCATTACTGGAATTTTCAATTTTTTTCTAGCGCCTGGCATGCGTTTTAAAATGTCACGTTTATTTTCGAAGTAAACATGGTCATTGGATGACTTTCAAAATTTTCCATCGTTATAGTAAATTGCAGTAACCTGTGATAGCTCATTAATGACGAATATTAAATGTTAAGAAGATGTTAACAATCGAAGAAGGATAAGAATTTGTGGATAACTTCGTAAGATATTTGGGAACATTCGCGGGAACACGAGATCTGGTGGACCACCTGGAAATCTGATTCTACCTTCACATTTCATAAAACACAACAGGGACATACCCATTTCCTACGATGTGTGACGAATCATGAAAAACAAACGACCAACTCGTGAATTCCAAGGTACATCGCCCCCAATTAAGAAAAGAGCCCATCTAGTGTTTATCCGATTCAAATGGATTAATACAATTAAAATTCGCTGCGTTCAAATAACGATTCGAATAATTCATCAACCCGAATCTCCAAGTAACAAGGTAAATACCGTTTTTCCTTAAGGAAGTTATAATCCAGCTGAAACTAGTAATTGCTTGGAATTATTTCATGGAAGTTTATTGAGAGTAGTTAGGTAAGTACTGGAGGGCTAAAGTTATTAAGCATCGCTGGAACAATCTGAGAATCTACATGAATGTTTTGAAAATCTAAGGATGAACTCAATTTCTATAGGGCTCACTTTGGGGGGGGGGGGGGGGGGGGGGGAGACTATTTTTCAAAAGCTCATATGTCAATGTTATTAAAACTTCTATCTATCCTAGAGGTGGTTTGAATGTTAGTAGGGCCAATTTCGTCATTTTAGGTTCGGAAAAATTAATTGGAAAACGGATTAAGCATGCATGCAAGGCAAATCGAAAGCAAAGCAAACTTTAGTCGAGAAAAACATTCACTTAAGGAGGGATCCAAGAAAAGATACAAACAACACGGAAAATAACGAGGGAGCTAAGGCTGAGGGAGGTAACTATGCGAAATGGGGAATGGGAGTATCTTATTCACACACACAAAATAAAAGACGTCAGGTCTGATTTGAACCAGCAAAGCTTGCAAGACAACCGATATTGAAGAAATTAATTCTTGGGAGACGATGCACAGTGATTCAGATGCCAAATATAGCTGGACGACAGTCTAGAAATAGATCGTCTTTCGCTTTCACCTTATTTTTAGCGAATTTTCGTTGTTCGTTGGTTTTATAAGATTCGTAACGTTTTAAAGATTTTCAAAAATTTTAACTTTTCTAATTTGTCTATGTATGAGCTGTTGTTATGGTCTCTAGATGGGAATATTCCTGAATCAATGTGCACCAGGCTTATAGAAAATTTGACGCTGATTCCTTAAATGTGGTAAAAAGTTAACATTTAATGAATTAAAGTGGAGAAATTCAAGTTTAAGTTGAGGGAAAAACCACGATTTTCTATTTTAAATAAAGTTAAAAATCATATAATGAGAACGGATTGAGACAAAAATACGAGATTGGCGAGATTTTACTCTCTATTTTTGATGCAGTATAAGGCAAAAAAATATTTTTTGCATCTTCAAGCAGTTCACTCTACATATACATGGTGTCACCAATAACGCCCCCCCCCCCCCCCTTGCTAAAGTTAAAAATAGATCTAAAAAATTACTTTTTTTGTAACAACCTCAAAAGTCACAGAATTGCGCAATTTTCTTCTTTTTTTTTTTTTTTTTCAAGTTTCAGCCGCACCTCAACCAGAAGGGTCATTAGCGGCAAGAAATTGACAAGAAAATTGCGCAATTGACATCAAATTTGTTATTTTAATTGGAAACCCCCATTTTTTATTGCAGATTTGAATTCTACGTAAAATTTTATGAAGAAATGTCCCATCACTCGATTTTTTCAAGTGCGCGCGAAAGGGCGCGATTCCGCTCCAAAAGTGCGCCATTCCGCTCTAAAAGTGCAAATATTGTGAAATACTGAGTTTTGAGAGATATTAAATTGGCATATGTAATACATGATTTTGGGGTGTTTCTACGTGGTGAACCTCGTAATGATGTTCATTTATTGATATTTGCAACACCAACTTGGAAAAACACCTAAAAATCGCTCAGAATTGCACTTTTTTATTACACATTTGTAACCGTGCAAGGGAAAAGGGAGGTTATCTTGCCAGAGGTCAAATCTGAGTTAATATTTATTATTTTTCTCCAAAATATGCTGAACAAAATCTTTTTTCTTTTTTTTAGCTAATTTTCGTAGAAAATGAAGCTCTTGCAATGGGTCAACAAATTTTAAAATCAAAAGTTTTGTAAAATTTCTTCGTTGAAATCCGTTTTGAGGTATTCAGAAACGAATCCTGAAGTTTACGCTTCCTCATTAATTTTATTCATCATTAAATTTATTTATCTTTATTGCAATGATGAAACGCAAACTTCCTAAAAACGGTTTCACTTCTGCAAGGTATTTCACGGGTGTCTCCGCCCGCTGGGCTGGTACAAATCAGGGTTAATCAAAGTCAATAGCAGGACCGAATGAGAAGCTGACCGATATTCCACTTGAGGTTCAGTCGTGAGATTCAAGATAACTAATGGACTCAAGCGCTTCTAATCAGGGCAAACGTAGAGAATAATCGTAAATCAGATTACACAACAAGACACCTCGGATTGTAACGCGTTGAACCTCAAGCGGTAATGCAGTCAACTCATTCCCATCCTGTTTGTCAAGTTAGCTTCCACAATTACCAAATACCAATATCATCACATTGACTAGAGATTGGTTCAACTCAATTGTTTTCATGAATGAAAGGTTGAGAGATAGCACTAACCAAGAATATATTGAAAATTACCCGAAATAGTGAAAAATGGCCGTCGGTTTTAGGTTTTCCCTTGTTATTTAGTATACGAATTTGCAGCCTGTTTTCGATAAAACCTAATTTTCCAGGGGACTTCAAATTTTTCAAACAACGCTCGCTTTCTAACATATTATTATTATATTCATGAAGCGCAGATAGGCGCTGTTCTAGAAGACAGAGATGAACTCGCCGATCTAGCACTTCATAGGGTTTAAACCACTTTTTCCAGGTTTAGGGTAGGTTTGCCAGGTGTCCGATTTCGGCCCGGACAGTCCGGCTTTTTATCAAGGTGTTCGAAAATTGCTCTGGAGGCAAAATGTCCGATTTTTAATGAAAGAGCGGAAAATGAATGGCATTATGTTTTTTAACCACGCTCCTTCTCCAGTGAGACGTTGTGTCGACAGTATTGGTCAAGCTAAAAATGATTGCGAGCATGATAAAAGTTCTTCCACCCCCCTTGTCACATCTGGTACCACGTTTTTTTTCTCCAAATTCCAGCTAAAATATATCTACCAAATTGAAATTAAATCGCAATGGTGAACAAAACGTTTCAAAGCTTACCCATTTTTTTTCTGAACGTAATTATACTGGAATTCAAGCGATTTTTTTCAAAAAATGCAGGTACCGTGCCTCAACAAAAATAAGACGTCTACATGAAAAAGTCCAGTCATGCAGCATGACCCCATGAGCGAATTTTTGAAGAAATCTTCGACATTTCAGTCGCTATTGATCGTGTTGAGAAATTTAAGTTTATGATTTTGATAGACAAGCATGGAATCAAATTATTAACACATGCACAGAGTAAACTCATCAGTTGTGATTACATTTTTTTTTTTTTTTTTTTTTAAAGCACCTACTACCTACGTTTTAAACAGCATGGTTCTAAGATTGGTTATACAGGGATACTTCCATAAGAGTAGTTCAATCTGAATTTGGACAATGTTTCATGCAAATATTACCGATTTTTACAACTAGCGAACGGCATTATTGCGATTTTTGACTGATTTTTCAACTTTGAAATTTTTGAAAACTTGATACATATTCTTATAGGAAATTTTACGCTGATTCCGAATATACCACATGTTAGTATGCTGAAAAAATTATTTCGCACAACAAATCGCAAAAAACAGGCTATTTTGAAATTTTTGACTACATTTTTGAAAATTTCAACCCGAAGATGTAATCCGATCATGATGGCCAACGAACTTGAACTTTCGTTTTGTGTCCTTAACATTTTAAAATTTGTTTGAAGTTTCTAGCACAATTCTACGGACAGTTATCGTCTGGAATGACACATACATACATACATACATATATACATACATACATATATACATACATATATACATATATACATACATAAAAAAATGCGTTAAACTTCAGAATATGATTCAGAATAGCCTGAAACGGATTTCTGCATAAAATTTTTTCAAAAATTCACATTCTACAAATTTTGAGGCGAGAGCAATAGCTTAATTTTCTTCAAAAATTCGCTAAAACGGGCTTCGAATTTAGCACCCTCGGAAACCCCCAGGACCAGCGCCAGATTCATGAGGGCACGAACTTCATTTCATTTCATTTTCTTTTATTATTATTATCATTTTTTGCTTCCGAGTCTACCTAAAGGTAGCGGAAGCATTGTTTTCACTTTCGGGAAAAAACAAATTTTCGGTCTCCAAAATCAAAATTTCCACTCGCATTTTACGTTTTAGACCATTCTGAACAACTTTAGTTCTGTGACTGTCTGTCAGTCTGTGTGTCTGTCGTGTGTCAGCAAATCCTTGTAAAAAGCTTATTTTCCACAGTCTTCATCCGATTTGGATGAAATTTTCAGAGGATGTGCGGGTTACGGGGTAAGACGGTCCTCGAACAGTTTCATCGTTCTTGACTCAATACCTCACTCTGCGCAAGCGCAAAAGTAAATTCCATTATGCTCCATTTTTTCACACTCTAACCGTTCGATTTCGCTTAAATTTGGATGATAGTTGGAAGAAGATGACTTGATTATCTCATATCAATTTCAACACGATTGTAAGATTTATAGCTATTGCGCATGCGCCAATGTCAAATACTTGTAAGGACTTCAATTTCCACAGTTTTCATCCGATTTTGATGAAATTGTCAGTGATGGTCCCGCACCTATTTCATTGTTTTCAACTCATCAGTTCATTCTGCGCTTGCACAAACGTAAATTACATTGAATATCATTTGTTCATTTCTTAAGTGACCAATTATGACATTTCACGCTTCTTCTTGATTTACTCTTTTCCGCTATGGAATTTTTCAAGATCATTTAAAACTTTTCAATGATCTATTCAATCATGATAGGTAAACGAGGAAGCTATGTGCCACACCCAACTTGGCAGACGTTTTTTTTCTTGGTCGATAACAAAGGTACATAGTCGAAAATAATAAACCAATCATTTTATTTGAAACCTTTATTTTTACTTCAGTTCACACGGTGAGCAAATATTAGTTCGTTCCAAGAGGCCATTAAGTAAATTTAATTTAAAAACCATCAAATTGTTACGGAAAACCCCCGCTTACAGTGAGTTTGTAACCTTATAATTTAGGAAATTTCCCTCTTCTGAATTGATTGAAAGGTACAATCACAACGAAATTAACAACACTTTTGTACAAGGTTCCAGAATCCTTTCTCCAGTACCCGGATTTGTATAATGATAACAACTGATAACAAAAAAATGCAAGAAAGTCGGATTCGCTCACTCATTGCGTAGACACTAATTACAATAGCGATGAAAGTAAAAAACAGGAGAAAACCGGAATAATGGGAATTTTTTCAAGGGAGGCGAGCCTACAGCTTTTTTTTTTTTTTTTTCTTGCCAGCAATCACTGAGCGCAACGTCATAACAGCCTGACTGCTTCCGACGTCAACTTTCTCGAAGGTTTTAGCTCATTTTTATAGAAAATATTTGTAATACATAGGCGAAGGACAAAATTCAGGTATTACAGGCTCACCTAGGCCAGGTAAAAACGTCTGCCAAGTTGGGTGGGCAGTATAGCTTCAGCACATATTATAACATGGACGTGTACAATTAGTTGAAGAACAAAGTACGAGACGAAATGAAGATTTCATGAAAATTGGTTCATTAGTCTCGGAGTTCTGTCTGTGTCGATCAATTTTAGTTTTACGCATGCGCTATAGTTATTACTCTACCAATTGCAATATAATTCATAGGGAATTTTCCTGGAACATGTATCCATATACTCCCCGAGTTTGAACGAAATCGGACCAATAGATAGTAAGAATTAGACGTTATAATAAATTAAAGTTTGCGCATGCGCACCGACTAGTATGCGTGTGGCTGCAATGAAAGTCATAGGAGACCGTCTAGAAGCTATCCCGCACAATCCCTGAAAATTTCATCAAAATCGTTCCATTAGACTCGGAGTTTGGCCTGTGTCAATCAATATTAGTTTCGCGCATGCACAATGGATATTACATTGCCGATCACGATATAATTTATAGGAGATTTTTCAGGAACATATACCTAATTTTCTACCGAGTTTGAATTAAATCGAACCAACAGATGATGAGAACTCGACGTTAAGAGAAATTCACGTTTGCGCATGCGCACAGGCTACTGTTGATTCGACGTCTTTGAAAATTATAGGAGACCGTTTAGGAGCTAACCCGCACAATCCCTGAAAATTTCATCGGAATCGGACTGAAACTTGGTATAGTTTTGGGCGTGACAAGGATTTACCACAGACAGACACTGAACCAAAATTGATCAACAATCTCTGAAACGCAAAAAGCAAGTGGAAATTTTGATTTAGGAGGACAAACATTTTTTCAACTTCAATCGCGAACACAAAGCTTCCCTACCTTCGGTAGTGAGGAAGCAAAATTCGTTGGGATACCATCATCATGTTTATATTCGTCCCAAAATACTTATTTACGAGACATTTGGCATAGTTAGCAAACGAAGTTTGGCGTAATTAGCCTGAACTGCCCCAGAGTGCACCCTAGATGTTAATTTAATAAAGTGCACAATAGGCGAAAACCCCCGGAGTACAAATGAAGAGAAGGTAAGATTCAATACTATGATTAATACGGTTTTCGATAATTGTGGAAGCCGAAATGGAAAATCAGTAAAACGAATGGATATTGGCTCAAGTGAAACACGAAAAGGGTGAAATGATGAGAAATAACTAGAAATTTCAAGAATTACCCGCGGACATAAAATACCAACAATTCCAGTGTTTGGTTTGGGTGGATCCTAACTTCAAATAACATAGAGAAGGCAATACCGAAGTGTTGAATGGAATCATGGGCCACCTTCCAACAGAAATTATGAACCTTTTGGTATGAATTAGTTGCATTTTGTGGTTCGAGGAAGATACAGTTTAAACAAGTTCAAGATGTGGAAATTAATTTTTGAACCAAATGAATGAATTATTGCGATGGACTGAGACATTTTAGTAGCTATCTATATTTTAGAACACATTTTCTATGGTAATTTGTTTTGAGAAAAACCCAATCAAAATCATGTGGAGGTAACACACATGACCAGATCGCAATTTTACAAGAAAGAATGCAGTTGAAGGAAAATACTTGGCAAATACTAATGCTACACTTATTTTGTCGTGTTACTTTGCATACTAAATCGCAAATAAGTTATAAAAACACAAATTTACGAATGTAAAACTTCATGAGAAAAGTTTTCTCCTACCTGTACCATACATTTGATCATGAGATCTGTTTGTGACCACAAATTTCAGAAAAACTACAAAAATGGCAGAAGTCCTCGATATTTAATGATGCTATTTGAAAAGGCTATTTGATATACTAGTTTCGCGAACATTTATGTTTCGATTCACACTCATTGACGTTCTTTTTCTTGCCAAGAAATTCAAACTTGTCTAACACACGAAACACGGGGAAATTTTGCAAACCATAGTGTGTTAAGTTAACCCCACGTCAGATGAATACAGCTAATTGTATTGAAGTTAAGTGGCTACTACTGTATTTGGTTCGGTAGTTGGTTTTTTCATATGTTGTGTACATTAGATACAAAAAAGTTCAGTCGTTGGAAAAACTTCAAAGTGACCACTTATTCTAATATTTAAAATTAATATTCTAGTTTAGGTACTCGACACAGTGAACAACACAAATTCCATTGCTCAATTAACTACTGCTTTAACTAATTGTCAACAAGTGTCAGAAGGGATTTTTGACATTTTATGTCTTTACTATGGCACATAAATGAAAAAGCGTCACGCGGGGGAGCGTCACGCCAGACAGTCACAACTGACCGATCCCAGATCAGCTGAGTGGCTCTAGAATCCAGTTTTTTCCCTAATGATCCCACGATTCTGAGATTTGGTATGTAGCCCCTTGAGGGACTTCTGAACACAACTGACCGATCCCAGATCAGCTGAGTGGCTCTAGAATCCAGTTTTTTCCCTAATGATCCCACGATTCTGAGATTTGGTATGTGGGCCCTTGAGGGACTTCTGAACACAACTGACCGATCCCAGATCAGCTGAGTGGCTCTAGAATCCAGTTTTTTCCCTAATGATCCCACGATGAGATTTGGTATGTGGGCCCTTGAGGGACTTCTGAACACAACTGACCGATCCCAGATCAGCTGAGTGGCTCTAGAATCCAGTTTTTTCCCTAATGATCCCACGATTCTGAGATTTGGTATGTGGGCCCTTGAGGGACTTCTGAACACAACTGACCGATCCCAGATCAGCTGAGTGGATCTAGAATCCAGTTTTTTCCCTAATGATCCCACGATTCTGAGATTTGGTATGTGGGCCCTTTGCTAGGAGTCCAATTTGTGAGGCAACTGATTCAGTGATTAACAGCGGTAAGTTTCGTCGAGCCAATATCCATATGAAAACAGAGAGCACACGATTTAGGAAATGTTAAGAGGAATCGTACCAAGTGAGGTATCCGTAGAGAGTTTGACAAGTCCTTGATCTAAAACGTCGTTGAACGCTGGCCATCCGCAGCCGGAGTCGAATTTGGTCTTGGAAGAGAAAAGCTCCTGGCCACAGACCACGCAACTGTACATGCCTTCCTCGAAAAATTTGTCATACTCCCCAGTGAATGGCCTGGAAAAATTCAGATCATATTAACTTATAGATATACTACTATATGCAGCAGGATATATAAACACTTGTTAAACGCATTTTAGATGATTCTGCTATGTAAAGATCTTGATAGTTTCTCATGGATTGCCTAATAAGGGGAAAATATTTATCCCTTGTAATAGAACAACAAAACCAAGCATTAAATTGCAATATAAAGTGACACCCCTGTACCAAAGCATGAACGTCGGGCTTGCTTCTCTGGGTCTCTCACTATGGCCATCAAACCCGTCTCATTTACTTCCTTCCATTTATTAACCAGTATGAAACGGAATTCAAGCCACAAATTCTTATTACCAGCAAAGATTCACGACTCGAAATTCAAGATAAGGGGGGTGTTCTGTTAACTTTATTCGATGTAGATTATTAACTATAACGGAGAAACTCGCACATCTTTGCCTTGGTTTATTTATTTATTAAGGTGTTCTGTAAGCTTCCGACTCGATAATCGCCACCTTGTTTTGCCGTGGTTTCTATGTCCAGGTATTCTGTAAATCTTCATTCGTGTTAAACTAAATCCTCTCTAGCAAGCAATCTCACCTCCTCCTTGAGGAGAGGGTCGAGAGAACCTAATGGGACAGTATTGACGCACCACTCGGTTTGGCATTCTATGGTAATTTTGAACCCCGTCACAGAGACTGATACCGCTAGGATTAAAGTACTCATACCTACATACAAGGGTATCGTCCACATTCACACCTACAGGGAACCTGTCTGGATAGCTTCTGAGAATCACAAACCCCTATTTCGACTGCGCCATAATTGCATTAATGCACTTTTCGGGTCATTTTAGTAAACAGTACATATTATATGAATCTATCATTCCCAAAAATAGATTAATTTCCCGATTTGGCATTATATCTATATATTTTCAAGTGAAGTGGAAGATTAACCGATTAAATAAGTGACCCATTCCGATAACTCTAGGATAAAAGTAACCTTACATGTACACAAGGGTTCACAACTACAGGGAACCTGTCCAGAAAGCTACAGGTTGCCTGACGGAATTCATTCAACCTTTAGGAGACGAGCTTAACACCTTAAAAAACTTAACAACATGGGGAAAGCCTCGGCGTCAACAAGAGATTCATTGAGCGGAAAATTAGGCCAACTAGGCCCCCGACCACGATGGAGTCAAGCACGTCTAACGAAGGCCGGCAACTTGTTACGAAAAGAAAGTATTCCAAGCCAACCGGAGAATGAACTTGACATAGCCATAAATAGAAGTAACCCACCCATTGCGTAACGGATCTCCTAACCGTGAAAATACCTTTTATGGTTGCCCAGATTTTATGTGTTCGCTTGGATAAGTATGAAAACGGAATGAATCAACTTTGAATGAATGGAAAATAAAATAATACAAACACTGTCGGATCATGTATAGTAAACGCTTACCTCTCCGTGCCTTTCTCCTGGGTGACGTGATATTGGAGTGGTGTCAGTTTCTTCTTAAGTTCCTCCTTGTTTTCGGTCATTTTGGTGAATGGTTTGGCTTGAAAAAACGTCGAAGGATTAGATGATTTATTTTCGAAAAGGGCGAGGGCAGGGCGATGGATCTGGAAAGCGGGAGAACAGAGCAACCGCGGGGAAATGGGCGGTTTGGTACAGAAACGCCTGAAGACGATAAGCGAGCACATAGGTGATTGCATCAATAGAAAATATCAACAGTTACTAAGTAAAAGTGAGACAAAAACCGAATCAAGTCGAGGATGAAGTAATAAAAACAATGCTACAAGTAATATTCACTTACAAAAGTCTGGGTAATGACTGGACGGTATAATAAATAATAAAATCGCAAATGCTCCAAGAGCCCGATAGGATATCCAAAAAGCCACTCCGACCCCAAAGCACTGCGCAGCTGAACAGAGATGTGACTGAAAAATGAGAGTAACGAGAAACGAAGTTGGAATGTGGATTCCATGGAGTAGCATCTAGGTTCCATGCATAAGAAGGGTTTCTTCTTCTTATATGGACACTGCCGCGCACCATAGATCAGAATGGATCGGTTGTACTCACATGGACCTAGGATGGGAGGGAGATGTCGCGGTTTGGGAGAAGGGGCGTGACCCTAACAATTGGAACTGCAGGTAGGTAGGTTCTTAGATTTTTATCTAGGCATTTTTATACTGTATAATGTAATTTGCCCTGGATATCCTTGCTTTCGAGAGGGTTTTCTGTCATTCTGTCCACCGATTCCCATTACAAATAATTCTGTACAAACTTACAATCAAATTTCCTGGTGTTTCCCTTCTGAATTTAATTAGAGTTGGATAAAAGGTCCTACCTACTCTCTGTAAATGCACGAGCACATTTAAAATTCCTGTAACAAGTGCAGCCTCCACTGTTTATATCAGATTGTGATGAATTTTGGAATTGAAATGTTCCATAATTAATTCCATAACCCTGAGTTTAATTAGGAAAATCAGACAAGCACTATTTTAACAATTTTTATACTCTCTCTCTCTCTCTCAAAGCTAGGAATGAAAATAGTAAGGTATTCACAGTACCTGCCTACTTATAGTTATTATTTACTCTATTCTAATACCAAATCACCTAACCATTTACCAACATTAAATCGTAAGGTGATGTAGGTAAATCATTTCAACTGCCCGTTTAGATAGGTAGGCCTACTCAAGGTTTGTTTGCTGAAGCCACCAAACCAGTTTGCAACCCACTTGAGGCGTTCACCAAGTTCTCTGATCATTCGCACGGAAATTCCCAAAGTCATTTCGCAGAGGATTCCGCATTGGTTTCCAACCTTATGCGGATCGTCAAATCGGTCAGAGCTTTTTCCAGCTGATCACTTTCTGTCTGTATGCCCCCTCCATACCAATGAAATCGTTCTAATTTTACCCTCTGTTTCATGCCTCTGACTTTTCTGAGCAGAATTCAATCATAACATGGATGGACTCTAATTTCCGACCAGTTTGAAATCACTTCGAATGTTGGCAGAAGTAGTACGTAGGTATGCGTTCTTGACCAGTTTCCAACCATTTTGAGACCAAACTCCTCAGTGTACAAACGTTTTATCATGTTTCAGATATATTAACACAAAGAAGCTATGTGCCAAATCCTACATTTCAGAGGTTTCAAATCTGAATCTATAGAGGCAGCAGCAAAGCATTGTTAACATTATTGAAAGGTGAAAAAATGATTTTCTTCGAAATTTTGCATTTTAGATTAGGTATTTTGAAGTATGTACCTAGGTATATTTTAGTTTCATGACCTCTAATTCATATGTCATGAAGTTAGCTTGATTTCTACAACATTTTCTGGGATTGTAGGTTTGTTGGCTGACGCGGTTTGCAGTGACCTGAAAACCGTTTCAAACTGGTTGTAAACTGGTCAATTACGCATGCGCGACTTCTGCCAACTGGTGAAGTGATTTCAACCCGGTTGGGGATTGGAACCCATCCATTTTATGAATGAATGTTTGAACAAAACACTCAGAACCGTGAAAGAGTGGCGAAAATTCGAATGATTTCATTGGCTGCCGAGACAAACAGGCAGGAAGCGGTCAGCTGGAAGAAGCTCTTACCGATTTGACGATTTACCAACGGTTGGAAATGAGTTTGGAAACCTCTGCAAACAGGAATTGACCGAGGGTGGGGCTCTAATGATCAGAGGACTCAGCTAACACCTCAAGTGAGTTGCAAACTGGTATTATGGCTGCACAGCGAACAAACCTTGTGCTGGTTGGGTCCATATGTAATGGTATCTTACGAATTGCATTGCTGCTTGTTCAACGGTACCTAGCCTGTGCACATCCATAAAACCTTTTCAACAATTAGGTAGGTACCTCAAAAATTTTTCTTCTGAAGTCAATTACATTTTCAGGCATCAAGCGGGTTGCAGTCTAAATGAAAGAGAGGGAAAAAATATGTTTATTAAAGCTTAATCTTGAGGTACAAATAATGGTTATACTTAACCATGCGAGAGTGGGTTGAAACCTGCTAGGTAAGTTGAACGTGGCCCCCTCTGCGCTGCTTCTGAAGTGAGTGTGCATCAGGACAAGAGGCAACCCAGCTTCACTCTAAGAGCCACCCAGTGAGGCCCCTAGGCGTTCCAGCTGGATAAAGGCGCTTGCAGCCACTTCATCTTTGTCAGTAGTCTGTTGGCTCTGGGCAAAGCGCTCACCAGTTGTTAATCCTTTATCTTGTCAGGGCAATGAATGGCATTCCATCAGAAAAGGTGCTTTAGGAATATACAGGTATCTACGCATAGATATTCTCAGGTTGTGGAAGAGTATGTTTTAACCCTCAAGGACTCACACTCTGTTCCATGACACAATAACTCACGTGGGGGTCTGAGCGCCACCTACGGGTTTTTTTACTTTTAAGCCCCAATTTTTCTAAGATAAAGTTAAGATAACCCTAATAAAATGGGAAAACTAAAATGAAAATGATGAATACGTTGGGTCATAAAAGAGCTGTCTGTTGCATCCTCCATTCACACAAATATTTCCTATATTCCACTAAATTTTCTGTAGGTATTTGAGTTGAAAATTATTTTACTGTTCCTGGTATGTATTTTATCGATTTTTAGCACATTTATCAGCGTAGTTTTATACATATATTTTTTAATGTTCTATTTTATTGTTAATAAAGTTTATTTAAGCAATTTTCTACGAAAAAATGTGAATTTAACGATTCTTAGCCGTTTTATGCAATTTTTCGTGATTTTTGCAGCACTTTTTTGAAATTTGACCAATTTAATGTGCTCAAAAAATGCTGTCCTTTCGTTTGGATCAGAATTGTTATCTCAATCCTAAGGATATTTATTCAGGTAAAAATCACCTAGCTCTTGTTAAATAAACGTAATGAAAAAATGTCTAAGGACTCTTTATAGTTGAGGCAAAAACAAAGAAAGTGGGCTCAAATTCTGATGTTTTATTGTATCTATCAAAATTACAAACGTTGCATAATATGAAACCTGTAACATAAATAATTATGATTGGGCCGAATAAAACAATTTTCGTGTAATTTATACATTGTAAAAAGAAAAATTCTTCAAAATATACGGTGATATACAGTCCTCTGCTCGCAAAACAATCCCCTGTCTCTAGGGAGGACTGTTTTTAGTGGGCATGGGGCTGTAGACAGGGTACTGTAATTTGTACAAAAATCTTCGATTACGAGCAGTGGGTGAATAATTAGCTGGGATGCAATAAAATTGTGTAACCTCAAGGAAGAGGAAATGAGATAGTATATATCATTAAGCATGAGTAGGCTTACTTCATTTGTGATCTCGTGACAGGGGACTGTTTTTTTTAATAAACCACCCCTGTATCACTTCACATTAACATCACTAACCACTGCTAGTTTGAAACTGAGCACTTGGAATTTTCTGATCAAAGAGAAGAAGCTTCAGGTTCACCAATGGTGAAACCCGAGATTTCCTACTGTCCATTCACTGGGAGATATGTTGTTGTCAAGTTGAGACAGGAGACTGTCAGCTAAACTCAGGGACACATAAATTTTAGCTTGTGTAAATGAGAATAATACAGTTGGCAGTGCTCACCAATCAAAAATCAAAGTTGTGAGGTAGATGAAGTACCACAAAAAGACCCAAAATGATATGAAGTTTATTACCATTATCACAGCTTTTCGAAATTCCAATTTCGACGAGGGGCAGGTCAGAGGACTGTAAAATGCACCCTTTGACCTAATGTTTAGGGTAGATACTTGGAAAAGGGTTAAAAAAATGATATTTCGATTTTGTACTCCTCATAGGTATGTACTATCCGAAGAAAATCAATTTAAACCATCCGAAGAAGCGAGGGACACGAACTTCCACTTTTCTGTGGAATGATCCAAATGAGAAGGTGGCACTCGAATTCCCCTCACGAGATCTGGAGTGTTAAGTCAGTTAGTAAAGTGAATATAAAGTTCAGTTGTTACATATCTCTTAGGCACGATCATGAATATTCAGTTCAAAATACCATCTGCATTTAATATTACTCAATTTTATGTCTAGCCAATAGGTATTAGATGAAATATTACATCATATCCTAAAGCAAGTATAATTTATTTTTCGATTTTTCTTCATTCCAAATCGCTCTATAAAAGAATCTACATGTTTATCCAAAGATTGTAGCTCGCCTGCTACACAAACCTTTCATGTACCTTTTATTAATGATAAACTTGTGAAAATTATCTTCCTAAATTTGATATTCTTTCTGTGTCTAGAGAGAGGAAGTTTCATGTCATCACCTATTTTAACATACTTTCTATAAGTTTCTAAACTTGTGTCTTTTCAACTATCCGGTGGTATGTCCTATTTTGTGGTGGGTGGTGGCAGCATGGGTACTTGATAGCCCGAAGTACCGCTGTGCTTTCTCCGAGGGTTACACTAAATTTTCAAGAAGGTAAATGGGTATCTACTCATTTCAAAGCTAAAAATAAATTCTCATCATCTTGCGTCAACAGCGGGTTACAGCAGTGGTGGGATATTGCCACTATAAATGGTTACGCCTAAAACGGCAGTGGGAAAAAATTATGCTCGTCATTTGGAGAGACTGCAGTATGAAAATCGCATAGTGGTGTTCTTCTTTGTCCTGTTTTAATTCCGGGCACGGTAGACTAGCATGCTAGGCTTCACGCTATTTTCCATACTTATTTATCATTTACAACATGTGATGCAGGAATTCAAGCTCAAAGGAATGACTCCTCCTTAAATCCTTCCTCTACCGCAAGAAAAATGCAAACACTGATCAGATGTGCTTGCTTCCCACCAAGTACACACAGCTTTGCACACTACCACAGTTTATTGTGGTAGTCTGCAAAACTGTTTAATGTGTTCAGTCATCTTATGTTCATCAGAATATATTTAGAATTATTGAGCAGAAAGTTCGAGATATTATGTACTTAGATTCTGGTGCAGGGTGTTAAACAGAAGAGTTGAGTGTGGAATGGCCATTGTCCAGTCTTCAGTCAAGTTTTAGGTTTGCCAACAGCTATCTTCTTCAACACAGTAAAAATATTTCTGCTGATTTACAAGACAAGAATAATGTTCACTTCTGATTTCAATTAGGGCCAACTATGCATTTGGTGTTGAATGAGGAAACATCAGTTTTCAGCATTCAAGACAAAAGAATATTATCTTTGATAAATTGTGCGTTTTTATTTAATTTTTTTCTTCTTAGTCTTTCTCAAACTTAAATCTTTTCTTCTCCCTTTGTAACTTTTCTCCTTATCTATGCTTGATTTCTCCTGAAGAGGATATGTACATTTTCCATGAAGGTATTTGTCCCCCGGTGAACAAAACTTTTTACCCCACGAGTTAGTATGAAGGGGATAGGTGCACTGAACACCCTCAATTTTATCACCAGGATGGCATCCGAGACTTCCACCAGATGGATGTTTCCCTCCTCCACCACCACCACCACTTATATCACCAGCAGGATACTTGCATTTTCCATAAACGAATCGATCTTCAGATCGACAACGTTTATTCTCATTAAGTGGAGAGTAAACACATTCTCCGTTTTCATACTTATCACCAGGCCAACATTTTGCACTATCATCAGATGGTTGATTCTTTTTTCCACCCCCACCACCAACTGGTTCACCTTTTTGAGCAGGATACCTGCATTTACCATTGATGTATTTATCACCTTTTTTACAACGTTTTTTGCCACTGAGTGGAGGGTACACACATTCTCCTTTTTCATACTTGTCACCAGGTCGACATTTATCACTATCATTAAACCGATGATTGTCCCCTCCACTCCCACCTCCACCTGGTCTACTTTTTTGAGCAGGATACCTGCATATACCATTGATGAACTTATCTCCATTTTTACAATGTTTTTTGCCATTCAGAGGAGGGTACACACATTCTCCGCTCTCATACTTATCACCAGGGTGACATTTGTAACTATCATGCGATGGTTTATGCTTCTCTCCACCCCCACTAGATTTACCTTTTTGAGCAGGATACCTGCATTTACCTTTGATGAACTTATCTCCTTTTTTACAATGTTCTTTGCCATTGAGAGGTGGGTACACACATTCTCCTTTCTCATACTTATCACCAGGGTGACATTTGTCACTATCATCCGATGGTTGATTCTCCTTTCCACCCCCACTAGATTTGCCTTTTTGAGCAGGATACCTGCATTTACCTTTGATGAACTTATCTCCTTTTTTACAATGTTCTTTGACATTGAGTGGAGAGTACACACATACTCCGTTTTCATTCTTATCACTAGGCCGACATTTTTTGCTATCATTAGATGGAAGATTCTTCACTCCTCCCCAACCAGGTTCACCTTTTTGAGCAGGATACCTGCATTTACTGTTGATGTACTCATCTCCTTTTTTACAATGTTTCTTGCCTTTGAGAGGAGGGTAAACACATTTTCCCTTTTCAAATTTGTCTCCAGATCGACATTTTCCACTGTCACGAGAAGGACGATTCTCCTTCTCACCACCTTGTTCATCTTTTTGAGCAGGATACGAGCATTTTCCATTAATTAACTTATCTCCCTTTCGACAACGTTTTTTGCCTTCAAGTGGAAGATAGACACACTTTCCGTTTTCATGCTTGTGCCCAGGTAAGCATTTTCCAAGTGGTCGTTTTTTCCCTGCCACCCCAGGATCTTGCTGAGAAGGATACCTGCATAATCCATTCTTGAACTTGTCTCGAGGTTTGCAATGTGGTTTCTCTTTCTGTGGGGGGTATACGCACTGACTATTACCTCCATACTTATCCCCCGGTCTACATTTGAGTCGACTAGTACTATGAAGTTTACTCTTAGTACGACCATATATTCTCAACCATAACCCGTAGTTGCAAATTTTCAAACATGGTTTGCAACTGCATATTGTTCCTTTGGTATGGGTCGTACTCGCAATTTTGCATTCATCCTGGCAAACAGGGCAAGTACATGTTTCCCAGCTTCCTTTATTTGTGCACATTTTGCAGGTTGCAGTGATATTCCATTTCACTAGAATCTTAGCGGATGCTGATGTTTTTCTGGAAGTAAAGCATTGTTCTCTAAAATCTGAAAAAAAAAAAAAAATAAACAAATAAATGAATAAAATAAAAACAAATAAAATAAATGAACTAAAAAAGAAAAAAAAAATTATTTCCCATGATTTTAGCACTAACGAGTAGCAATAACCTTAAACCGTGAAAAATAGAAACTAAAGGCCAAAACGTTCAGGATTGTGACTGTTGGATATCAGTTTCAATAGAATTTCAGGTGGGTAGATGTTGCGGTTTCTATGGGAAAAAAGAAAAAAATAAAAAGTAGCAAAGAATTCTAGTGTTGAAAAATGATAATACCTACTTCAGCTTCACAAAAGTGTAAAGGCCCGAAATTATTTGATACCTCGACAGAATTTGAAATAACATCCTTAATTTCTTTAAGCAGAAATTCTCTTTAGAAACAGTGCTCCAATGGGTTGAGTTTTGAGGCCAATGTAATCAAATCCAGGGACGTAGTATCAGGAGGCTAGGTGAGCGCAGCTTACCAATAAATTCTGGCGGCAAGAAACCCCTATCTGGGCATCACTTTCTAGGACATCTGGGACACTTCTCAATGAATATTAAAAAAAGGCGCAGAAACTTGTTTCCAATTAACAATATGCCTGTGCCTCTGCCAAAATGAATTGAGAACAGCGATCATTAGTACGATATTAAATTACATTAGATTTCCTTAAAAAAAAAAAAAAAAAAAAAAAAAAAAAAAAAAAAAAAAAAAAAAAAAAAAAAAAAAAACGCTCCAACGGGTTATGAGGCCAATGCAGTCAAAGCTCTGCGGGAGTTTTCCTTGGACTTGACAGAAGTACAAAGTGACTAGTAATAGTCAGTATGGAGTAGCGTCTAGCCCGAATTCCTAAACTTATGTCAATAGAGATAATCATGGTAATATAGAATGTTTAGTTAGTTGGTTCAATGAAGTTGATTGATTGATTTAACTCCAAATACTGATTAAAAGATTCCACTTGTGGGATGACTGTTTACTCTCCTGTCTATGATGTACCTTTTATTTGTAAGGCTTGTATGGACAGACTATTTACAAAGACACGTAGGGGGCCACAAGTGCCTATTCCGTATGAAAAAATAAGGAAAGCCGGATGAACTTGAGAAAAAGCAAAAAACCTTGAAGTATATTCGGGTGGGCGTGGGAGTATACTCTCAAGAAGGGGATATCCACAGGCAACAACTCTTTAGCAAATGGGTTAATGAAGGCTCAATTTTTAAAATTGACAAGGGAAACGTGAAGGTTATCATGATGACATCAACATTCTATAATTCGTTTGTGTGACCGAAACAAATGGTTGATGGACAGAAGATGCAACAATCGTCTTGGGAACAGCTGAGAAGTATAGCAGAAAAATGATCGTTTGATACTTAGTTTATATTAAAGGTAATAGTAGGAATGGAAAACGATGGAAACAATCGTTCATAGAGATCTTCAGTCAAAATCCAGTTCACACCGTCTCGGCTGCTCTACCATTCTCATCGAGTTCTACCATAAAAAGCAATGCCTCTAATCTACATAACATTGGACTTCTAGCCTGAGTATCAAATTCATTAGTCATTCAAGAATCATCTGCAAGGATGCAAACCACGTTTATGTCAAAACCCAAAACTCAAAAAAAAAAAAAAAAAAAAAAAAAAAAACACTCAAGATTTCTGGAAAACTTGGAACCAACATTTTTTGAAAAGAAGAAATTCAAGGGAAAATTTATGCAGAAAGGGAGGACATTCTAATTTCTGTTGCGCGATTCACTATCCAGAAATTACATCCAAGGAAAACTCCTGCAGTCGAACAGGTTTGATTCCTAAAGGGATTTATTTTTAAAGAAATTGAGGACATAAGTTTGAACTCTGTCGGGGTATCAAACATTTTTGGGACGTTACGTTTGGTACATGCCAGTGCCCTGACTTTAATATGAAATAATTAATTAATCCCTCTCGAGCCAGACTGTAAACATCACATTCACTGACATAGCATGTTTCACTTCCTCACTTGAGTCAAAAACACTGTGAAAATGAGATCGCTCGACTGCAACTTCTACCAGCAAGCATCTGTTGAGCCAGTGGGCAGCAGTTTCACTTTGTCATTCGTCTTATCCCAATCTGCTGAGATGGCTGGGATTTGACTCCGAGGAAATGGCATCAAGGAAAACTCCCACAGTTAATAGGTTTGATTACATTGGCCTCATAGCTCAACCTCTTGTAGCGCTGTTCCTATAGAGATTTCTTAAAGAAATCAAGGACATGAGTTCGAACCCTGTCGAGGTATTGAACGTTTTTGGGGCGTTACCTACATTTGGCGCACGTCAGTAGAACCGCGACTTTAATACGAAATAATTAATTAATTCTTCTCGAGCCAGACTGTAAACATCACATTCCCTGACATAGTATCTTTCACTTCCTCACTTGAGTCAAAAACACACCGTGATCGCTCGACTGCAACTTCTACCAGTAAGCATCTGCTGAGCCAGCGGCAGCAGTTGCACTTTGTCATTCGTCTGATCCCAATCGGCTGAGATGGCTGGTATTCGACTCCGAGGAAATGACATCAAGGATAACTCCCGCAGTCGAATAGGTTTGATTACATCGGTTCTTGCAGCACTGTTCCTAAAGAGATTCCCTCTTAAGAAAATTAAGGACATTAGTATGAACTCTATCGAGGTATCAAATATTTTTGGGCCGTTCACCGAACTTAGTAGCAATATTAACCAAAGTAATTGTATAATTATTAGGTACCTAATAATTAATAACATCTATCAGTTAAACAATTATATATCTGCAGGTGAGTGAGAACCTCCAGAACTGAAGGAAAAAGTTCCAGTCATGTAGCATGATCGTATGAGCGAATTTTCGTAAATTTATCGTAAATATGATATTGAATTGTTTTGATTTTTATTCTTTTCGAGTGCAAGGAAATTGTTAAATATTAATTTTACGTCAAAAAACGTATTCTAAATAATAATCTGTTATTCAAAAGAGGTTTTGGATTTTAGATTTTTCTGTGTGAAGTTTTTATCGATTTTTTTTAATAGCAAATTTTGATGGTATTTAAGTACTTTTTACGCATAATTTTGTACATAAATTTTTGAATGTTCTATTGTTAAACTTTATTTGAACAATATTCTGCTAAAAAAATATATTTAACAATTTTTCGGTCAGCCGATTTTTTTAGCACATTTTTTGAAATGTGTTCAATTTAATATACCTACTCAAAAAGTGCTGGCCAACGAACTATCCTTTCGTTCTGATAGCTTGATTTTTTGGCGCAAGAACGGAATTTTAATCTCAATCCTAAGGAGAGTTATCGTCTGGAATGACACATATATAAATGAATATATAAATAAATGAATATACAGGGTGATTCCCTCGCAGATGCAAAAAAAAAAAAAAAAAAAAATTTGGGTGAAACTACATCAAAAATGGAGTAAAATGCCGCCAACTCATATTTTTATCTCAATCCGTTCTAGAGATATGATTTTTTAAAGGTTTTTTCAGGAAAACCGTGTTTTTTCCCCCTTAATCTCAAATTTCTCCACATTTTCGGAATCAGCATTAAATTTACTATAAGAATAGTGTACTTGGGTTCTTAAAAAGTACCATCCAAAGGCCCTCACATCATCTCAAAAATTGACGATTTTGAAAAAATAATATTTCTGAAAATCTTTAAAACTTTACTACTCTTCCAGAACGAATCCTGGAAACTGGCAAATATCATGAAAACTGCTTCGTCTAATATTCTATCCAATGATATAATCAAAATTACTTTTATTTTGTTATTTAGTGGAGAAAATTATGTTTTAATGTTAAAAAATGTGGGTTTTTCAATGAAATTGTTGGTTTTCTCGAAAGATGACCCTCCATGAACCTACGAGTATGGGGTCGGTTTCTATGTATTTTTTCTCGCTGGATCGAATGGAAACTCTTGCAGATCCCTCAACTACGTTATAATCGAGTTTTACACTTTAATTAACTAGTTTTACCCCTTAACACACATACATTTAATCGTAACAAACAAACTAAACATTTGCGATTTTAAGTGTAAAACTCTGTTATAACGGAGTTGGAGAGATCTACAAATGTTACCATTCGATACAGCGTGAAAAAATACATAGAAACCGACCCCATACTCGTAGGTTCATGGAGTGTCATCTTTCGAGAAAACCAACAATTTCATTGAAAAACCCACATTTTTTAACATTAAAACACAATTTTCTCCACTAAATAACAAAATAAAAGTAAACTTAATCATATCGTTGGAAAGAGTATTAGACGAAGCAGTTTTCATGAGATTTGCCAGTTTCCAGGACTCGTTCTGGAAGAGTAGTAAAGTTTTAAAGATTTTCAGAAATATTATTTTTTCAAAATCGTTAATGTTTGAGACGATGTGAGGGCCTTTGGATGGTACTTTTTAAGAGCCCAAGTACACTATTCTTATATTAAATTTAATGCTGATGCCGAAAATGTGGTCAAAGTTAAAATTGAATGAAGTAAAGTGGAGAAATTTGAGATTAAGGGGGGAAAAAACACGGTTTTCCTGAAAAAACCTTTAAAAAATCATATCTCAAGAACGGATTGAGATAAAAATATGCGGTTGGCGGCATTTTACTCCATTTTTGATGTAGTCTTACCCAAATTTTTTTTTGCATCTGCGAGGGAATCACCCTGTATATACGTGTTGAACTCTAGGATTCGATGCAGAATGCCTCAAAACGGATTTTAATGAAGAAATTTTTCAAAAATTTTGGTGTTAAAATTTACCGAGCCATTACAATAGCTTCATTTTTTTTAAACGAAAATTAGCTGAATGATCTCGAATAAAAAAGTGAAGTAGTTTAGCATGAATTTGTGAGCAAAATGGTTTTTATATTATTGTTTTTTTTTTAATCAATATCTGCAGTAATTTGAACCTTTCCTAGGGTTACTTGATTTTTGGCAAAATGTCTAAGGTATCTGTGATCAGCTGAGTTAGTTACAATGGCACAGACAGGTAGGACCCAAAACAAGGCTAACAGAAATTTTTCTTAGGAACTGTTACCTGGAACGTTCAAAAGAACGCCAAGCGAGCTGATCAAAGTTCAGCTTCCTCTCAGACCCAGCATAACATCCATCAAGGTAAGATTTGTTCATGCAATAATTTATTATTACATACATCGATTCATTTACATCTATTGCCCCTTTTTCTATTCTGACCTACTGTCGCCCAGATAATTTCTTACCACCAATTGAATGTTATTCAATTTACCTCAACATCAAGGTAGGCCAATCAAAAGCGTAGGCAAATCGTAGAGCAACGTAGGCAAATCAAGACTAAATCAGAGACGTTTTTGCAGACATGGCGACTATGGCTTGGCGTGGAGTCTTTGAAGGAAGTATGGGAAGAATGGCTCTAGTTGCTGGCATGGCAATACAAGCGGTGTGGCATTGGGGGAGATTAAAGTTTTTGACAATCGCATGGTTAATGCTGACACTGTCTCCTATGCCCGCCTCGAATGACCTCAGGTAGCTGCATATGCTGCAGCATCGAAGCATAATGACATTGCTGCTGAAGACTTGAGAGCGTCATTGAGCCCATTTGTTTCTTCAATGGAGCTCTAGGCAAGGAATTTCAGTGCTTCCAACGACAGCATGCCATAGTGCGAAAATGATCTTGCCCATACTCGCCGGTCGCCTTGTGGACGAGGGTGAAAACCCAATTTACCATCATTCTCGCAGTTGAATTATTCGTCTCAGGGGCGCACAGAGGAAACTTCGATGTCTGGGACTTGAACATTTTGCAGCACTACAGTTCTGGGATGATTAGACAACCAGGGCCGTCGTGTGCCAGGCGCCCGAGGCAAGATTTCGGTAACCCCTCCCCAAATAGCCTTACGAAACTGATATTGGTTCTTTTTTGGAAGGTGCTGAATCCAAAGCCCGTTTTTCAAGTAGACGTCTAATTTCTGAGGTACGCCATCTGCTTATTGAAAAATCTCTTAAATTCCAGGATAATTTATGTTGAATCGAAAGGTTCTTGTACCCAATAACACTTATGGTGGGTCTGAAATACCACCTTAACGTCTTATGCCTACAAACTGTCAAAAACGTGGTTTTCCACCAATTTTTGACTATTTTTCTACAGTTTAAAAAATAGTTGTTGTACAAATTACGCCACTTGGCGACCTGAAAAAATTGTGCTATTACTTGGACTATTTCTAATCGAATGAGACCAACAGCTGCTCTGGAGGTGAGAAAATTGATTTTTTAAGATTTTTCAACTACCGAAAAACTTTTTCGGGCATATACTTGGAAAAATTTAGTTGTCAAAAAACTGACAAACACAATAGCAAAATTTATTGCAGGTCGGAAAGTGGTGTAATTTGTACAAAAACTACCAAAAAACTATAGAAAAATCGTTAAAAATAAGCGAAAAACCACATTAAGGAGGCATTTCAGACCCATCATATGTGGTATAGGCCTATTCAGCGTTAAATTTCCAACAAGAATGACATCTTTTAATTGAGCATAAATTATCTTGGAATTTAAGTGATTTTTTCAAAAATGCAGGTGCCGTAATTCAAAAATTAGATGTCTACGCGAAAACCGGGCTTCGTATCCGATTCAGCACCCTCGACAACCCCCAGGACCAGTACCAGTTTCGTGAGGGCACGACTTTAACGGTAGTGTATTGATACAGAGATAATACAACAGAAAATCTGAGGCCTACAACAGTGCAGTTCATTATTAGGCTATTATAACAGTATAGGCATAAACGAATCTAGTTGCTCCATTGCAAATATTTATTTGTTTAATAAATACATCTGACGTAGTAAATCCTGTTATATCCATCGTTATGATTGATATTACGGCTCGTGGTCAGCTGATCCTCACCAAAGTCAGCGAGGCAAAAGTTTCGACATGGTAATACAACAAATCAAAATTAACCTAGATTAATAAGAGAATCCACATAACTTAAGTTGTAGTGCCATCTAAAGAAATGTGTAGGTATTAAATTTCCAAATGATAGAATTTCGTATTCCACTCCATAACCCATTACCTTGATATAAATATAAGCATTTCTACAGAGAAATAGAAAATTTAGCCAAGACAATAATTTAGATTGAGACAAAGTAAGGAAAGTAATATAGATTACTACCGAGAACGTCAGGTCTGGTAGTGCCTGCTTGTTGTTGCACAGAATATGCAATTAGAACTACTCACCAACTATCGACATCTGAGAGCATATCAAAACGATGAAAAAAATTGTTTTCATGCTTTTTTAAACAAACGACATGGCGTAAACTGAGATTTAATGGTAGAACTACTGCCAAATCATTTTGCAGGGGTGGATCAATACTCTTGGACCACATTGGTTCACTTGTTATGAAATATAATCTTATTTTTCTTTAGGCTAACAGTTTCTATGAATTTTAAGTAGGTAGTTGTTTCTTTATTGAGTAGCCATCATGTTTCGAACAGGGCTAATGAACGTAATAGTCGACGAACCAAATTTTTATTGCTCCAATGTTTTCATTTATTGCTCAATTCTTTGTTCATAGATTGGTTGAATTACGATAACGTCCAATTAACCTTGATGCGCAGATAGAGATGAAAAAGAAAATTGAGCTAGGAGGAGTTCAGTGAGAAGAAATGTGGATAAATATGTAGAGTGAGAAGGGATGAGCATGACAAAACAGAAGTCTATTCGACCAAGAAAAAGTCCCAATCTTGCGGTATATTATGAGTAAATTTGGAACTATCCACGTATTGTAATGATCTATGATTTATTCATATTTTTTTCTAAATGTCAGTACAAATTTGTGCATAGCGATTTGTAACGTTCGTTAGTGACACAAAATTTTCGAGAAATCAGACTGCAGTTTTGTGCGAATAAAAATTTGCCCCTCAAACTGATAGTTTTGTATTTGATGCTTACTTTTTGTAGGCGGAATAAGCTATTTTTGTCTTGATTTGAAATAAGAGTCAATGGAAGACATGAGCGCATTGTAAATGGGGAATCATCACGTTGTCTCACTGTACTTCCAATGGGATCTGGTGGCCTTGATCTTTCAGCACCGGAGTTCAGGGATGCACTTGACCTGAGATATGGAAAATAATAAAGAGATGAAGATTAAATGGAGTGGGAGTGCCATGAGTGGTAGGTATTCATACACTCAACTGCTATAGAGAAGACTTTATCACACAAAGCCTAATAACGACGACGAGTGATTAGCCGTCCAGGCGTGGGCAGGAGAGATGTTAAAAGAAGGAATGATCAGAAGGATATCCCATGGTAAACCCAGTGGTGCATGTCAGGCCCTTGAAAGTTTGGGACAGGGAAAGGATTGTTTTTCACAACCTCATCGTGAGTGCCAACATCCCTTCATAAGTACCTATTTCCAGAATTGACCACAATCACCAACTCTGCCTCATCGGAGAAGCATGGGGAAAAAGATGCGACTATTGATAACTGAGGATAAGGCTACATTCAAGGATCATTCTCCCCTTTTGAAGGAGTGCTTCATGGGCTCATATCACCTCTTAGTCTTGGCAGGGAAGAGGGTGAAATGTAACACAAGTAGCAGGCTAGGTGAAAACAAAAGTACAATCATCTATAATGAAGCAAGTAAAATTCTCTCTCAGGATCAGCTACGTACCCTTCATGAACTGATTTGAGTGAATATTCTTACTTGCGAATACGAATATGACCATCTCTGAATGGGACTGCTAAATCAGGGAATTAAATGTTTGCAGTTGAGCTTGAGAGGGATTGCATATCAAGATTTTGGACTTTGGACTGCGCCCTTGTAATCAGCAGTGCTGGGAGGAAATTTCGGGTGGGTAGAATACCAACCTCAGAAGAATTCTAACTCAATTTTTTCTCCCTAAGCTTCGAGGGAAAGCTGCTGCCTAAGCGACTCGGCTATTAAGGCCAATTAATCCAGCAGGAAACACTGCATGTAACAGCAATGACACGTTAAAGTTTTAACACAGACTTCTTTCCTGAAGAAATTTCTTTAGTGAGGCAAGAGAGAAATTATTAAATTATTCGAGAATGGACTACTTGACTTCACGGAACCAAGTAGGTACTTAGCTTAACAGTGCGATTTACATTCATTGTCAGACTTCTTCTTCCTATGCTAGCTTTAAGACGTAAAAGTATGATTTAGATCTTGAGGCTGGAAATACTTGATAACCGAGCATAACTTGCTGTTCTGTAAAACAAAAATTCTGAGAATATCTGCAAAATTTGCCTGGGGAGGGGGCCACCAGAGAAACATACAGTATCTCAAAAGAAACCCCTTTAACTTAGTTTTCCATTTCCGTTATTATTAAGGTATCAAAGTACAACTCTAGGAATGTTTTAGTGGAGCCAAATGCCAACTTTTAGACCTTGATAAAATTGAAAAATGACTAGAACATTTTTTAAACTTAATTGGCTGTCAGTCGTAAGGTTCATACGCTAGAAAACTATGGAAAAGACAGCTGCATTATGAGGTAAGAAGACAAACATCAACTGTCAGATTGTGTCAACTCCTAGTCAGGAAATTCTGTACCCCTCTTTCTAATAGGTTTTTTGGTGAACTCTCGTCCAGAAAACCCCGTGAAACTGTGCACCAGCTGGATGTTTATCTGTAATTTTTTTCTAAATAATGTAAACTATCACAATATTGAAATATAAGCACGCAATAATGTATACCCGTATCAATCAGCTGAAGAAAATAAGAAAACTTTAATGATTCAATCATTTATTGACTTAAAATGGCTAAAGTGATTGTACTACTCGCTACGATCTTTTCAACAGATTTTAAATCCAAGGAATTATCTAAATTGAACAGTCAACAATCCCTTTCAGAGAAATGTAATTTCTTCCACAGGTACATTGCAATATACAGTATGTTTGTATGTCATATAGGCACTTATTAGTATGGAGAAATCACATAGTCTTGTTTGTACGGTATAGAGGATATACGTTACACTATGTGGAGCATTGCTAGGCGATGATGTTCGTGGATAAGTATGGTTTTTGAGGATGCGAGAGAGAGAGATCAGGTAGGTGGTATTATAAGCGGGAGTAAAGACTTCACTGGAGATTTGCCGAACGGCGGACCAAGTTGTGCGGGAGGACATGAGACACGAGGTAGGAGGTATCAGATAGGAGGCCGTAGTGCTGGACAGCTTCCCAAGCCATGTCCACCAAGTTAGGGATGCAGGCCCAGGCAGTCGTCACGTCGGCAATCCGCTTGCCATGCTCGTAGTCTGACGTCACTCCACCAAAAGAGTAGATTTTACCTGTAAAATTTGTTTGGGGTCAATCAATTGTTGAAGCAGAGCAGTAAGAAGTAATAATTGGAACAAGATGCAATGATAGTAGTGAGTAAAGTACAAAAATATAATTGCAGAAGTGGTATATAAGAAAGTTTAGAGATCTTGAAGAAATTTTACTGTTCTTATGCATTGGAAAACGTGATTGCACACAGTTAGGGGTGAAATAGATAGATTCGGTGGGGTGAAACATTAAGATTAGAGTTAAGGGCTGTACCTCAATATTGTAACCCCCCACCCTCTCCCACCCTACTTCGGGAAGTTCTCAATCCCTTATGATGGTCTTCATAAACGTTTTGAATTGAATGGGTTGTTCTACGTGGATCTGGTTACAGATAGCTATTATATTCGGTTTTGGGCATTATTAAAAAGTCCAGTAATAACTTTACACAGTGATACAAGTTTAATCTACATCCATATTTAAACTTAATTAATTATGATTTGTCGAATTATTATTAACCTTTTCGATGCCACGCCCGAATATATTCGGGGCGGAAGTGTCTTCCATGCCATGTTATTTTCGAGAATACTCGGGCTACTCGAGACTGCTTTGGTGTGCTATGCACGAATATATTCGTGCTCGCTCCCACAACCTACCGGTTGCGTTTATAAGTCTTTATTTCACCAGTACCCCTACAGGGAGCAGCACTGCTTGGATCTAACAATGTTTACGGACGATTGTTGCCATCTTATCTGCTTGATAACAGTTTGGTGTGTTTTCATTTCCCTGCATTGCATTTGCATTTCAAAAGTGAACTCACGATGTTGCGCTTCGTTTACACTGAACAGGAACTATTGAATGTTATCGAAAATAGTGATGATGAAGACGAATTATTTCTTGATTTGTTTTCTAATGGTTCAACCGCGAATAGTTCCCCTTCGATGTTCCCTGTTGAGTTACCTGTTTGCCAACGTCCCAATGATTCCAGCAGCTATTCTGATGACGAAGAGGAACCAAAAGCCGAACAAGTAAGGGACTATACATGGGATAATTCCGAACCAAATATTGGTTTTCACAATTTCATGGACAATAGAAGTGGGGCTCTGGCCAGCAACATCAATGATCAATCATCCAGATTGACCAAATGGAATGTTGCTCGTAAAAAAAGTATTTAACACAGAGAACCTGAATAGGCGTAGAAGCATGCAGCTGACGCAGCCAGGCGCAGCAGCTAAAAGGTTAAGAGTTCTACATGAGTTGACTGTTTCCCCCGCTACCCTCTGTATCAATCGTTTCTCCGTTTTCGATTCTCTCGACAATCATCTACTCCTCTGAGTGAGACTGAATTCCACCGTGACTCGCAGGACGCTTACGTATTGCGGGTTTGTCTGAAGGCGCAGCCAACTCTGCTAACTACCTACTATTTCCTACCTGTGAACCATGCGGAGCTGTGGTAATTGCCCAAAAGAACTGATTTCCGACGAAGCTTTAATATGTGCTGTATGTGGCTTACACTTTCACTTTGGCTGTGTTGGTTTGCGCGAAGCCAAATTCCGTTTGCTAAAGAAAGATTCGAGGGAGGTGTGGAAATGCATGCAGTGTAAGGACGGGCCCTCGGCTTCTGCTGGGGACCAGTCGAGGGCGGCACGGTCAGTCAAGCCTGATGGTGGCATTTCCCAAGAATTTTTGTTTCAATTGTTTGAATCCCTGAAAGTTGATTTGAGGAGGGAACTTGGGGACCAGGTTGCCGCTAGGAGTAGCGAAATAATCGGAAAAATAGACGATCTGTCCGGCAAAATTGACACCTGCCTATCCAACTATGAGTCGCTCAAGGCCAGAGTTGATCGTGTTGAGTCCAATTTCGAATCAAAAATTGCTGAAGTTTCTCAACGTATTGACTCAATTGAGTATTTAAGTTCCCTCTCTAAACATAAACCTTCTCCTTCAGATACCCTACCTCGTGGCCATGATTTGGAGGTGTCAGTGGCTGAACTTGAGGATCGCCAGCGAAGAGCTGGTAATATTATTGTTTATAATATCCCCGAGTCTGGTTTGTCCGACTCTGTGAGGTCAGCCGAGGAGGATTTAAGCAGGATTAAGAACGAACTAACGAAGCTATCCCCAGATTTTACTGATCTGGTTAAACGAATCGTAAGATTGGGTAAGAAGAGTGAAAATAAGGTTCGACCTGTGAAACTAGTTTTTGATAACCCTTCCTTTGCTAATCGTGTGCTCATTGCTAATCGTTCGTCACAACCTCAAGCTCTATCAGCTTCTTTTGATCGGACCCCATCTCAGCGGGCCTATCTGGCCGAATTGCGTGGACTGTTGCAACGGAGACTGGATGGTGGCGAGGCGAATCTGACGATAAGATATGTATCAGGGATTCCAACCATAGTGACCACTCTCAAGGATTCTAACCAGTCAAGAAACTTAGAGGGAAAGGGAAGTCTGAATCCACCAAGTAAACCGGATTACATCAAAACGTAAGAGGGCTCAACACTAAGTTGTCTGTTATTCGTCACCAGGCACCTCATCTCACTTATGATTTCTTAATGTTCGCTGAAACCTGGCTTGCACCTTCTGTTGAGTCGACTGAGCTTCGTCTTCCCAAATTACCTACAACGTTTATCGATATGATCGCTCGCTTACCTTCCTGGATACCAGCCTTTGATATTTCTCGAGTCTCACTTGATGGATGCCTTAAACTCTGCCTATCTTGACTTCTGATTTATCTGACTGATTTAAACTAGTTCATGTACCTTATTATTTTTTGTCAATATTTTGTCGTAAATTATATCTTAGTTCAAAAAATCGGTGTGCGTCGGACCACACGGTGGAAGTTATACTTCTGTGGCCATAATTTATAATTAATAAATAAATTATGAATAATAATTTATAAATTATAAATTTATAATTTATAATAATTATAAATTTATAAATTTATAATAATTTATAATAAATTTATAATTATAATATTTATAAATTTATAATAATAATCTATAAATTTATTATAATTTATTAATTATAATTTATATATTATGAATCGATAGTTCTTAAAAATTTGTTCTTAAAAATTTGTTCTTAAAAATTATAAATTTATAATAATTATAAATTTATAAATTTATAATAATTTATAATAAATTTATAATTATAATATTTATAAATTTATAATAATAATCTATAAATTTATTATAATTTATTAATTATAATTTATATATTATGAATCGATAGTTCTTAAAAATTTGTTCTTACTTTTCTTACTTTTCAGCGTGACGCGGTTTCTCGACCAACATCCCATCCCAAAGGGTCTAACTCCTCCTCCTCCTCCCTCACTCCTCCTCCTCCGCCTCCCTCCTCCTCCTCCTCCCTCCTCCTCCTCCTCCTCCTCCTCCTCGATTAATCGATAGTTCTTAAAAATTTGTTCTTACTTTTCAGCGTGACATCCCATCCGATAGTTCTTAAAATTCAGCGTGACGCGGTTTCTCGACCAACATCCCATCCCAAAGTGTCTAACGGGCGCAAAGAAGTATAACTTCAATAACATAATCTGTATCATGTAATATATTATTGAATTTTCTGTAATTGGCTATAGCCGTGAATGAATAAATAAATAAATAAATAAATAAATAAATAAATGAAATAAAGCTGTCGCAGCAATGAAACACATGTATGAAGATACTTTCTAGAAGCTAACCAACTCGATTCTTAGAAATTATTGTCCCTGTGTTTTGTCCATGACAAAAGTATTCACGTTTGTAGATGTATATGTTGGAACCCGAATTCGAAATCGGACCCGAGCTGATAAAAACGAATTCATTCCTGAGCCCGGAAGCTGAAAACTTTAGGTATTGCCTCCTTTCACTTGATCCCATCCCACTGGGAAAAATGAGTTTGACTCTGTCGTGAAGAGGGCCACAATGTTCACACCCCGAAGCGTTATGGCACCAAACTACAAACTGTATGCACAAAATGAATATCAGATTTGTGAAGACCGTTTCCCAACCGAAAATATATTACCAAATGAGTACCTACTTCATGTGGACGTGGGAAATAAAATTCCTCGATATAAATGCCTTCATTTCCTTATTTCCCTAGAACATGGTGCAATCAAATAAACACATCGTGATGCCATCAAATGGATTTTTTCCTGTTGCGATGGCTCAACAGAATTCTTCCTCATCAAGATGGGAGCAAACTCTGTTGGCCCCATCGTAGCGTGAGTGAACAAATCAGGCTTGGGACTGGCAATGCTCCCGTACCAATGGGGTCGTTTTCTTCGGACCGGGCACGATTTCTACCCGACGACTATTGTGCTGAGATAATATTTTTATAAAAAACCATTTTGAGAATACCTTTCAGTCTGAAAGAATAAACTATTTGTCGACATCCTATACAATACAAAGCTTTCCTGTATTCGTTAGTGGGGAAGCAATAATGTACTAAACAAACTGAGAGTCGCTAAAACTGGCTTATAGCCAACATAAATCACAGTATCGATTATTATAGCAAATATAATCTAGAAGTTGTTTGTGTGTCATTAGTGTGAACGTGTTACAAATGGTGGTTTTACTTCTACTCTATAAAATGATCTGGCAGTACCTGCTTGTAACCTTTACTAAGTGTTGTTGTGCTTACAAGAGTGTGTTCTGGGCGGCCTGGTAGATCTACCTACATATGAATATTTTTTTATTTATTTAGGTTTAAGCCGCATCTCAACCAGATGGGTCATTAGCGGCAACATATGAATATATCTGTTAAATTTGGGGACACTATCAAAGTTTAAGAATATCTACCTGCGGGGGTGATGGAGGTGGCGTGAAAGTCAATTGGACACGGAAGTTC
Organism: Adelphocoris suturalis; assembly: GCA_030762985.1. Lineage (NCBI taxonomy): Eukaryota > Metazoa > Arthropoda > Insecta > Hemiptera > Miridae > Adelphocoris > Adelphocoris suturalis. The sequence goes on along the minus strand of CM061041.1, from coordinate 69,984,083 downwards.
CATCGAGTCAATCCTCTGCCAGTTGAACGTCACCAGGTCGAGTTTCCATGTATCACCGAGGAATTCACTATCGTCCATGCCACCCATAATAATCACTTCTCTTTTCCCGGGAACCATCACAGAGCTGTGGAACTTCCTTTTCCTAGGATACAAATCTTCTGTTTTCTGGTCACCCTTCGTCTCGACGTGCGTCCATCGGAATTCGTCCAAGTCAAACACAAAAAGCTTCCTGAAGCCATGCGAAGTGTCGGACGTGCCTCCTCCGAGGATGTAGACTTTCCTGCCGTCAACTGCGATTTCGTGACGGTACCCAGGTCGAGGCTCGTGAGGTAAACCTTTGCAAATGTAACATTCTTCCCAAACCATTGTTTCCAAATCCAGGCGGTGAACGTCACTCGAGTATGAAAACCCAGTCGTACCACCAAACACGTACATGTATTTGCCATCTATATGGATAGCTTGCCCGTACCTGGGTTCTGGTTGGTTTCCACTCGATGGCAAGAATCTGAACTGCAAAGGAGTCCTCGTCAAGTCGCATATGTACACGTCATTACTATTAGCATTTCCAAAAGGCATTCCTGTGCCGCCGAAAATAATAATCAAATTTCCTTGCAATGCCATGCAATTCGATGCCAACACATGCGGAATATTATCTACTTCCAATTTAGTCCAACTTCTGCTCATCATGTTAAATCTCCACACTTCTTTGAATAGAGGCCTTGTCCTTTGCCACACACCATCATTAAGGTCTTCTGCTCGGAGTAAAGGATTATATCCTCCATAACAGTAGAAGTCCTGATCATTGCAGACGATCCTGTGGCCGCTCCTGGGTTTTGGAACGGTTCCGCCCTCAGCAACGACTGGCTCAACGAATTTAAATACATAGGGTTTGAATTTGTACAAATCTACTACCTTCGGTTGACTAGGTTCTTTAAATGTGGCTCGAGATCGAGGCATTATCAGATGCCCATCACTGAATCTTCTGTTCAGGCCATAGGATCATCCAGAGGTTCTCCGAGCAGCATGTCAATTCTTATTCGGCGTTTTCTAATATTATCTTGTTTGCAGTTTTCAATGGAGTAGGTGATGAGATACAGATTCGTCTTTGACTCCCTCGTAATCTGAAACGAATAAGAAAAAATGCCATGAATATTGATAGTCCAAACATATGAAACCAAATATGATATGGCTATGCAGCCGTGAATTTAATCCCACCAGGGAAATATTTTGTTCAAGGATTTATATTATTCTCATATTCACAACTAAATTTCTTTCAAATTGATAATATTATTTCAAATTTAGGATAGCCCGAAATATGTCCTTCATTTCTCTTGTTTGTAAGGTAGTTTGTAGGGTAGGGGAAATTTTCACTGTTAAACCATCAAGGATGCAAGAGTTTATCTAGTTACAGGAATTCTAAGTTTGCGTATGCGCATAGACTACCTTTTTAACAATAAACTGATTTCGACCCCAATTGCTCAATCCCTGAGAATTTAATCAAAATCAGACGAAAACAATGGTCCCCTATAAATGCAATCACTCAGAAATAGGAAGTTTTCACACCGCATGCCCAAACGTAAAATCCACGAAGCGTCAATTTCTCTAGACCTGTTCGTCTGATCTCGCTCAAATTTGAAGAGTAAATTACGATTTGATTGCCCTCGATCTTTCATCAAGATACCATTGATAGTAGCTGCAGCGCATGCGCGGACCTCAGCTCTTTGAAACAAGCATGGCTTTTACAGTTTTCATCTAATTTCGATCATCATTTGTGGGATTGATTGGTTCATATTTTAAGATTATTTAAAATTACAATGATCTTTACAGTCATGAAACGGATACGAGGATGCCACGCCCCACTTGGCGGAAGTTATTAGCGAATTTTTATAGAAAATGATCAAGAAATTTTCAACCAAAATGTTCGAAAATGTTCTCGATTTAAATCAGTTTTGTGGCATTCTGAAAAAAAATCCTCAAGTTTAACGTTTTTTGATTTAAAAATAAATAAATAATAAAATAGAATATAATATTATAAAGCTGTCCTTGCGCTAAAAATCAAGCTTTTCAAATGAAAGGATGAGTTCGTAGGCCAGCACTTTTTGAGTGCATTAAATTGATAACATTTCAAAAAGTTGATTGCAAAATTTAGGTTAAAAGAAATTGTTAACTATCAATTTTATGGGGGAAAAATTCGTTCTAAATAATATTCTGCAATTCACAAAAGTCTTTGTATATTTAGCTTCTTTTGTGCAGTTTTTATCTATTTTCAGCAAATATTGATGAAAATTTGGAATATTTTTCAGCATAAATTTGTGCATACATTTTTTAACGTTCTAGTTGATAATCTTATTTTGACCAAAATTCTGTTGAAAATATAAATTAAACGATTATTAGCCGTTTTCATCCATTTTTCAAGCACATTTTTTTTAAATTGACCATTTTAATGTTCTCAAAAAGTACAGATCAACGAACTTGTCCTTTCATTTGGAAAGCTAGATTTTTCGGCGCAAGGAAGGATTTTCATCTTAATCCTAAGGAGTGTCATCTTCAGTAAGGATATATATACTTATATATATATATATATATATATATATATATATATATATATATTTACTTTTACAGTCTTACGGCACAGGTTAACAGATCCAGTATTAGGGCACAGGTGCCCTAATACCGCTTCTGTAACATCCGTCTTTTATACAACAACACCGATTACAGGATTGCGGCGTCAACGTTGTCCCTCTCTGTCTTGCGCTTTCGTATTCATCTAAATCAACATGATCGTCCCTCGTGTAGCCAGAACGAGAGTAGCTCGGGATTTTTTACTTTCCCAACATCCCAAAAGAGTGGAAAGTAATGTCCACTTTTACTTTCCCAACATCCGAACAGAGTGGAAACTTATGTCCACCTTTACTCTCCCAACATCTCAACAGAGTGGAAAGTATTGTCCATTTTTACTTTCCCAACATCTCAACAGAGTGGAAAGTATTGTCCACTTTTACTTTCCCAACATCCCAACAGGGTGGAAAGTATTGTCCAGTTTTACTTTCCCAACATCTCAACAGAGTGGAAAGTATTGTCCACTTTTCCTTTCCAAATATCCCAACAGAGTGGGAAGTAATGTCCATTTTTACTTTCCCAACATCCCAACAGAGTGGAAACTTATGTCCACCTTTACTTTCTCAACATCCCAACAGAGTGGAAAGTATTGTCCATTTTTACTTTCCCAACATCCAACAGAGTGGAAACTTATGTCCACCTTTACTTTCCCAACAGCCCAACAGAGTGGAAAGTATTGTCCATTTTTACTTTCCCAACATCCCAACAGAGTGGAAAGTAATGTCCACTTTTACTTACCCAACATCCCAACAGAGTGGAAAGTATTGTCCAGTTTTACTTTCCCAACATCTCAACAGAGTGGAAAGTATTGTCCACTTTTCCTTTCCAAATATCCCAACAGAGTGGAAAGTAATGTCCATTTTTACTTTCCCAACATCCCAACAGAGTGGAAACTTATGTCCACCTTTACTTTCTCAACATCCCAACAGAGTGGAAAGTATTGTCCATTTTTACTTTCCCAACATCCAACAGAGTGGAAACTTATGTCCACTTTTACTTACCCAACATCCCGAAAGATTGGAAAGTATTGTCCATTTTTACTTTCCCAACATCTCAACAGAGTGGAAGGTATTGTCTACTTTTACTTTCCCAATATCCCAACAGAGTGGAAAGTAATGTCTATTTTTACTTTCCCAACATCCCAACAGAGTGGAAACTTATGTCCACCTTTACTTTCCCAACATCCCAACAGATTGGAAAGTAATGTCCATTTTTACTTTCCCAACATCCCAACAGATTGGAAAGTAATGTCCACTTTTACTTACCCAGCATCCCAATAGATTGGAAAGTAATACCCATTTTTACTTTCCCAACATCCCAACAGAGTGGAAGTAATGTCCATTTTTACTTTCCTAACATCCCAACAGAGTGGAAAGTAATGTCCATTTTTAAAATCACGGCTAAAGCATGTTCCATGTTTCTTGAATTTTAGACGAAGGTTCTAAGCAGTAACCATTTAACCATTATGGGGTCCAGAGGGGGCTTGTCCCCTGGCAAGGTCCGAAGAACCGAGGTTTTTTTTTTTTTTTTTTTTTTTTTTTTTTTTTTTTTTTTTTTTTTTTTTTTTTTTTTTTTTAAAGCCGCGTCTCAAATGTTCTGGTATTGTTCCTTGAATAATCCACATAATCCACTTCCGTTTTTGCAACTTGAGAAAACATTTAATTTGCTCAATATACTGTTTCTGCTACGTTTCAAGTACCTAGTGCTTATTCCAAATCAGAATTGCAATTCGGCCGAGAGAGCCATTTACCTTAGTAGAAAAATCGCAAAACACTTCTGGATGACACAACAATCGGATTCCAAAAACCTTCACTCGCTCTAAATAAAATGCGCTACATCTCGAGGAATTTAACCCCATCAGTCATAATCACAACGCTAAAAGTTGAAATAACATCTGCTATCCACCCAGCAAGCATTAATCTTGGAGAAATCGGCTTTGATCAAGCTCTCGGTCTTAGTAGACAGACTCGAAAAATTTGACACACATGCGCTCCACGCGGATGACTGGAAAAACAGAGGGCAGTGCCTGTAAGCTGCCTATATACTCATATACCTTGGACAATGGAGGAAGTAGACAACATCGGCTCTGCGCCTGCTAAGCTAGGGTTTGAAAAAAAAAAAAAAAAAACTATATATATTTTGTTATTTTGTAACAAAAATACTATTTTTTGAGCATTTAAATAATCTAAATTCGGTAGTGATATTACCAGATTTTTATAGTAGAAGTAAGTAGGTACCTGTGGAATATTATGCCCCAATTGGCTGGCCCATTGTGATTAATTTGTTATTCTCAGTTACCCGCCTATGGGAATGTACCTTGAATTGTCATATTTTCAAGCAAAGATTGAGGTAGGTATGTTCTACAGAATCCCTTTCGAGCTGTTTAAAAAAGTAGGTAGTTCAAAATTTATCTAGGATCCCTATATTTCCAGTTCCTATTTTCACGATAAATCATGGAAAACAATATTGCATGATTACATTCATTTCAATTTGTTATATTTATTTCAATTTATATATTTATTTAAATTTGTTTAGTAATTTGGTAATACGAGTGACAAAAATTAAATTTTCGAATGATATTTATTTCTATATATTTATTTATTTTATTGAATTTTTACAAAGAACACTTTCAATTAATTACAAGGAATATATCTCAATATACCTAATGCTAGATGGAAGGCAATAGCCCTTAAGTATCAAGCAAGCTTCGTTCCGAGCTGAGTTTCTAACTATTCACATCTTATACATGGGAGAATTACAAAAATTAAGATACTTTTAAAATGAATCTCTATCATCATGTACATAGTTAATAATTAATACTGATTAAATTTATACAGTGTAGGTACTACTGAATACAGCTTCACGTTTGCTGTGTCCAAGCTTGACCCACCTTCATTATATTATTTTTTCATAGAGCGCGGGAGTGAAGTTGCGGAGATCTCAAATTTCCGTCGATAGACCGGTACAAAATATACAAAATACAGGATGGGCTCCTCGTGGTTGGCGTCATAGATGGCTTTGGGTTAACTACATTTCCCTCCCATCTAAATCTTGTTTCATAATCATGGTCACAAGCATTCCTATTTATCATGCCTGGATTCCGATGGAACACTGATAGAAGTGATTTTACAAATAACTGATGAGGGGTAAATAGGTATTTTAAATTCTTCATAAAGTTGGATGTTCGGATATCGGTGTGGCTTTCTCATTATTATTTTCATAATAGACCTTTGAATCATATTTAACGGTTTAATTGTAAGACTGATTGTACCAAAGAATAATATATGAAAGACTAAGCTTATCATTCCTGAATACATTCCTCACATTAGAAAACAAAAACGAAAATCTCCTTAGTTTTTCATGTATAATGTCTAAATGTGATTACCACGTTAACTTATTATCAATATGTACACCCAGATAACGATAGGTAAATGCTCTCTCCAAAGTCGCACATGTACAACACGATTTTTCTAAACAGTAATCCATGATGGATAAACTAATTTTTCAAACGGATTTTTCTAAACTAATATCATATTATGACTCATATTTTCTACGATTTAATTTTTACTCCCTACTTAAATGTATTTAGTTTTGTTTGCATTTAGCGTGAGGTAACTGTCCGAAAACCAGTTATTCAATGAATCCAGAGCGTCATGAGCTTTAGTGTATACCTTCATTCCAGGACTAACCAGAAACCAATGTCGACGTATCATAAGCCAAGAGATATGTTTTAGCGTCCTGCACGTGAAGAGGTAAATTATTATACTAGCCTAGTTCTCTCGCTCGCTACACACGCTCGGTATGGCAGTATAGATCCCATGGTCTTTACTGTTGAGTGGGACATGTAGAATCATTGGAAACGGTGTATCACTAAGGGTGATTTGAAATGTGTGGGGAATGTTGCTCGCTTCGCTCGCTCTCAGTGGGATGCATAGATGCGATTGGATATAGTTAGTCCCCATACCATCGAGACTAACAGCCCATGGTTCAGGTGGGGGTGGAACATTTGAAAATTACTTACAAACCCTTTCTATAGACAATCCCAAGGGAATGAAATAAAAAATATCCTCATAACATATCCATAATTTCTCCCTTGATGGGAAAAACAATAGATCATGGATATGTCTAGTACCTACTGCTTACCAGTAGGTACCTACTACTCAATTGTATACCAACCATGTAGGGCCTTCTTTTCACAAGATTATTCCATTATGGTTACAAAACAATATTAGTTTATAACTTGGAGTAATAAATTAGCATTCCTTTACACTACAATGTCCTAGAGGTCATGAGATGTTGTAATAAAATGGGAGCATTCCAAGAAGTGGCGAACGATTTTCCTACTATGAAACCCGACGACTACGATTTTCCTAGCCTTCACTTTTCGAGTTAATAATAATCTAAAGTGCCAGGTCATCACAAATTTTGGTGTCGTTACGCAAATTTTAGAATGAACCCCAGCCCAAAAACATATCCATGTTAAAATAATGAAAATAAAATACGTAAATAAAGTTTATAAAAGGGGCAAAACGAAAATAATAAATTGCTGTGTAATAATTTGCTGCGTTTTCTATGTGGTTCCACGAAAAGTTTATTAGGTTTAATTATGATAGGCCATTTATCTGCGAAGAAGGCCATAGAGATCACGTGGAACCACAAACATTTTAGTATTATGCTACAAAACTGCCCACCCAACATGACAGACTTTTTTTGTTTTTGAAATTACTTTCACACCCGTCACCTCCATTGATGTTTTTCAAGAGAGACCACGAAAGATTATGTGGAACTAAGAAAAGTTTAGTTTTAAGAACATATCAGTACTATTTTTACTGCAGACTGCTGTATAATAATTCGGTGCGTTCTCTATGTGAGGAAGTTATACCTCCCACCCAACTTGGCAGACTTTTTTTTCTGTTGGAAATGACTATCAAATGCGGTACCTTATGTGGAACCACCAAAATTTTAGTTATAAGATCATTTACTAACAGAACTGTCGGATATTAAATGTTTGCTCGTATTTGTTTTCTTCGTCTATTTTTGTAAAGGTAGGCCATAATTTAATCTGCGTAGAAGGGCTATCCCTTTCCCTTTCTATTCGTACATGTTACAATATGTGAGGAAGTTATACTGCCCACCCAACTTGGCAAACGTTTTTTTCAGTAGGAAATTACTTTCAAACAAATTAAATCTTATAAAACTATGTGGAACCACAAAAAGTTTATTAGGTTTAATAAAGATATGTCATTATTTCATCTGCGTAGAAGGGTTATCGTTTTTACCGTCTATTTTTCTGTTGGATGTGTCTTTTAAATCAAGAGTCAGGTTCGAAATCAAACTTCAGACCTACATAACTTTCGACGAAACAGGAAGAGCGCGTTAGCTCAAAATGTAGCTTGTCTACTTTTTGTTCACTACAATCGGAAAAGAATATTTCATGTATCTGAACTCGCATGTGACCAAATTGGAACTTCAACGAACATTTAAGGACCAACCCGAACCAAGACCGTCAAACATTTACTGTGTCTATGGCGGGAAAAAACATAGCGGGGAACACTTTTTTTTTTTTTTTTTTTTTTTTTTTTTTTTTTTTTTGTCGTTTCCCGCCTACTGTCGCTGATTTATCCAGCAAGACATCATATTTCGGCAATTTTGACGGCACCATCGCGTTCTACTGATCCAGAAACGCAATTTTCTCGCTGACGTACGAAGTGCTCTCGATCAAATTTTAATGTGGCAACGGATAGAAGATCGAGCATCGAAAAATATAAGGATACTAATTTTGGTGAATTTTAGACAATTTCCAAGGGCGTTTTGGGGAGATTTTTATGAAATTCATGAAATTTCGTATATCCCGTGAACGAAGCGTCCTAGCGCAAGACGGATTTCAAAATCGGATTCAGCGACTCAAAATACATACCGTCAAGCATTTTCGTCGAATTTCCTGTGTGTTTTAATGGAGAAATTGCGAATTTAAGATAAAGAATAATTTTTTAAAACAAACAGTTTCTTCAGAATGAAGCCCAAGTAGTTCCAGTAAGTGCCCGCTCGGCTTTTTTGGCAAATTCATTTTCGTAAAATTTTTTTTTTAATTTTCACCCACCATACAGGGGTCAATCAGTGGGTGGGGTTGGGGGAAGACCTGAAATGTTTGATATTTTTAGTTGTTGCTTATGGAGCACCTGCTTGTGATGGGGATATAAAATTTAGTTTTTCCCATGTGAAATCGAACAAAGAAACACAATATGAAGGAAATTTGGGAAATTTCATGAAATTGTGTTTTTTGTCACTTGCCGGTGAATGGAACGGCGTAGAACAAAACGGATTCCAAATTCGGATTCAGTGCCCTGATTTCCATAATGTAACACAAGTTGATGAATTTTGAACAATTTCCAAGATGAATTTTGGGAGTTTTTCATGAAATTCATGAAATTTAATAAATCCGAAGAACTAAAAGTCGTAGAAAAAAACGGATTTCAAATTCGGATTCAAAGACATAATTTATCTACGAGAACACATTTTGATGAATTTTAATCAAATTCCAGGGGCTGTAGAGGGGTCTCATACAAAATGGTCGGATTCTTTTTTATACTATTCCGAAGCACCTATGTAAGCAGGGACCTCCAAATTTTGTATGTACCCTTCAAAAACTCTGTAGAAATGGCGTAGAGAATTATTTTTCGAATTTTCATGAAATTGTGGAATCTAGCGAACGCAGCTTCTGAAAGCAAAATGGACTTCAAATTTGGACTCAGCGCATCGAAAAATACAAGGGTACTAATTTTGGTGAATTTTGGACAATTTCCAAGGGCGTTTTGGGGAGATTTTTATGAAATTCATGAAATTTTGTATATCCCGTGAACGAAGTGTCTTAGCGCAAAACGGATTTCAAAATCGGATTCAGCCACTCAAATTACATACTGGAAAACATTTCCGTCGAATTTCCTGTGTGTTTTAATGGAGAAATTGCGAATTTAAGATAAAAAATACATTTTTAAAACAAAAAGTTTCTTCAGAATGAAGCCCGGGTGGTTCCAGTAAGTGCCCGCTCGGCTTTTTTGGAAAATTCGGTTTCGTAAATTTTTTTTTTAATTTTCACCTTTTAGGTAGGTTATCTGCATATATTATTGAATATTTCTAGTGCATTTTCATCACCATACAGGGGTCAATCAGTGGGTGGGGTTGGGGGAAGACCTGAAATGTTTGATGTTTTTAGTTAATGCCTATGAAGCAACTGCTTGTGATGGGGATATGAAATTTAGTTTTTCCCATCTTAAATATACCAAAGAAATATAATAAGAAGGAAATTTGGGAAATTTCATGAAATTGTGGTTTTTGTCACTTGCCGGTGAATGGAACGGCGTAGAACAAAACGGGTTCCAAATTCAGATCCAGCGCCTCAATTTACCTACAAGAACACATTCTGATGAATTTAAAACAATTTCCAGGGGCATTTTGGGGAGATTTTCATGAAATTTCAGAAATGCGGTAAAAGGAGCGTCCTTCAGCAAAACAGATTACAAATTCGGATTCAGTGCCCTGATTTCCATAATGTAACACAAGTTGATGAATTTTGAACAATTTCCAAGATGAATTTTGGGAGTTTTTCATGAAATTCATGAAATTTAATAAATCCGAAGAACTAAAAGTCGTAGAAAAAAACGGATTTCAAATTCGGATTCAAAGACATAATTTATCTACGAGTACACATTTTGATGAATTTTAATCAAATTCCAGGGGCTGTAGAGGGGTTAAATGTGGGAGGTTAAATAATTGTTCTTCTACTAATCCGTCCATGTTACAATATGTGAGGAAGTTATACTGCCCACCCAACTTGGCAAACTCTTTTTCTGTTGGAAATGTTACTGTGTCTCTAGTTTTCCTAATAATGTATTTCAACTTATTTCAATATTTTTATAGTAATCTTTTAATCGTTTACTGTAGGGTTGTTTAACTAATTTGCTAAACTTGTGTTTATCGCGTCTTGTAATAGAAATCGTTAGACCATTCGTAATCCACGGAGTATGTCTATTGAAGGTGGGTTTGAAAGTTTCAACTGTAGTATGATACTCAATAACATTTTTCAATAAATTAATAAATGCATTTGCCGACTGATTCAAATCTTCTTCATACACCGAAGACCGATCCATGTTAGAAAAAGAAACTCCTACTGCCTCAAAGCCAATTTTTTTCTTAAATTTTAAGGCGTTTTTGTTATCATTCAAGATTTCATTGTGTGAATCAACAACAGTCACCACCGTGCTAAAGTGGTCGGTAATCGCTCTCTTTATTTCAGCATGGTTGAGCTGTGAGTGCTTTGATCGGGCAATTATATGATCTAAGCAACTAGTTGACAACCCTTGAACTCGGGTGGGCTCAGTAATTAGAGAAAGAAACCCCATGGAAGAAATCATATTCAGATGATCATTACTATTATCTTCTTGCAATAAAACGATATTGATATCTCTTACAATGTAAGTAAAACAATCTCGATCAACATTTTCAAGTTCCGACCTCAAATCTCGAATAAACTTGATAAGGATTGGTTGTAGGGGATCTATAAATTCCATAGACCTTGTCACACACAAATCTAATTTTAAGTAGCTACTGTTGCATCACACAATGTTGATTCTTCAATACTGTAATCATATTTATCATTGCCATAAAAAAAACCCTGTCATTATTATTTCTATTATTCGATGATTTTGAGGCCCTGTACCCATTCATAAGTTGCAATAGAACGCAAAGTCTACCATAGACTTCATTAAGAATAATAAAATCTGGCTTAAAAGTAACAGTTTCCAACAATACTCTCATTTCATCAAAATTACAATTGTAGCTCCTAAAGTGCATATGAAAAATAATTTTTTGTTCCCAATAGCAAGTTCATTTTAACTCATGTAATCATTGAAAGATTGGTAAGACATTCAATTAGACTCACTACCAAATTACAAAAACGTCTGCCGAGTTGGGTGGGCAGTATAGCTTCCTCAAATATTATAACACGGACGTATAGAATTAGTTGAAGAACAAAGTACGAGTCAAAATGATCGATAAATCGTCGTTATAAGAAATAAACGTTTGCGCATGCGCACAAACTACCATTAATCCAACAGTAATGAAATTCATGAGGGAACGTCTAGGAGCTAAATTCCATAATCCTTGAAAATTTCATAAATATCGGTCCATTAGTATCGTAGTTATTTCTGTCTCGATCAATTTTAGTTTTGCGCATGCGCTATAGTTATTACTCCACCAATCTTGATGTAATTCATACGACATTCCTCAAACAGGCAGACAGACAGACGGACACGTAACCAAAATTGATCAGCAAGCTCTGAAACGCAAAAAGCAACAGAACATTTTGATTTTGGAGGACAAAACTTTTTTTCGACTTCAATCACGAACACATAGCTTTCCTAACTTCGGTAGTGAGGAAGCAAAATTCATTATATCCATCACTGAAATTGTCTACATGTGGATCAACCAATTTTCAAAAGCAAATATCACGTTTCGAATGTTATCTAGGTCGTCGAGGGTACGAATTACCTTCACTGGCTAATTTTCATTTTTCCTCGTATGGACTAGAAAGTTCTTAATCCAGACATATTTGATGCTTCTTTTCTCTGCTTTCTTCTTGATCATCCGTAGTATATCTGCTCTCAGTGGGGTCAAGTTTTCCGTTACGAATACTCGAGTGTTCGGCCAGGCTGAGACGAATTTATCAGCAGTTAAACTTCGAACATGAAAAAGTCAGGTCTTTTTGCCTTTCTTCTTCCGATCCCAATAAATCCACAACTTATTTACACCGATATAAATATATTTTTTGCCAACATACCAACTATATTTTTTCGAAATTTTGTGCAAAAATACCATATATAAAAAGCCCGTGAAGGCAACCCTACCTAATCAATTAAAAAATTATCCACCCATAGTTCATCTTCAACGTTAACTATTGGCCTAACCAGTCGTCAAAGTTAATAACACATCCTTATAAAATATCTCCCCCCCCCCCCCCCCAAAAAAAAAGTCTGCTAATTTGGGTGTGGCACATAGCTTCCTCGTTTGCGTATCATGAATGTATAGATCATTGAAAAGTTTTAAATGACCTTGAAAAATCCCATAGCGGAAAAGATTAAATCAAGAAGTAGCGTAAAACGTCATAACTGGTCAATTAAGAAACGAAAAAATGATACTCAATGTTATTCACATTTGCTCATGCGCAGAATGAACTGATGAGTTAAGAACGATGAAGTAGGTACGGGACCACCTACAACCTACCCGCGCATTCAATGACAATTTCATCAAAATCGGAAGAAAACTGTGGAAATTAAGGTCGTTGCAAGTATTTCACATAGGCGCATGCGCAGTAGCTATTAGTGATACAATAATGTTTAAATTGATATGGGATGATCAAATTGTCATCCCCCAACTATCATTCAAATTTGAGCGAGATCGGATGACTAGGGTGTGGGAAATGATGCTTGGTAGAATTTACGTTTTCGCATGAGCAGAGTGAAGTATTGAGTCAGAAACGAGATGCAACTACTCCTGATTTACTATATAACCTCGACTTCTTATCATCTAGTGGTACGATTTTGATCAAACTCTGGCGGTAGGTGGGTATACGTAATATTGAAATGAATTCATCACGAATTTTACTACTGAAAAACTTTTTTTCCGATTTTAAAAAGCTGATATATAACAATCTTCACATTTACCCCTTCCCTGCCCGACCAGGTCCTAGGGACCATGAAAAATGAATTCATCGCGAATTTTACTAGTGAAAAACTTTTTTTCCGATTTTAAAAAGCTGAAATAAAACAATCTTCACATTTACCCCCTCCCTGACCGCCCAGGTCCTCGGGACCATGAAAAATGAATTCATCGCGAATTTTACTAGAGAAAAACTTTTTTTCCGATTTTAAAAAGCTGAAATATAACAATCTTCACATTTGCCCCCTCCCTGACAGCCCAGGTCCTCGGGACCATGAAAAATGAATTCATCGCAAATTTTACTTGTGAAAAACTTTTTTTCCGATTTTAAAAATCTGAAATATAACAATATTCACATTTACCCCCTCCCTGACCGCCCAGGTCCTCGGGACCATGAAAAATGAACTCATCGCGAATTTTACTTGTGAAAAACTTTTTTTCCGATTTTAAATCTGAAATATAACAATCTTCACATTTTCCCCTGACAGCCCAGGTCCTTCGGACCATGAAAAATGCATTCATCACTAATTTTACTAGTGAAAAACTTTTATTCCGATTTTAAAACGCTGAAATATAACAATCTTCACATTTGCCCCCTCCCTGACTGCCCAGGTCCTCGGGAAAATGAAAAATGAATTCATCACGAATTTCACTAGTGAAAAACTTTTTTTCCGATTTTAAAAAGCTGAAATATAACAATCTTCACATTTACCCCCTCCCTGACAGCCCAGGTCCTCAGGACCATGAAAAATGAATTCATCACAAATTTTACTAGTGAAAAACTTTTTTTTCGATTGTAAAAATCTGAAATATAACAAACTTGATATTTACCCCCTTCCTGACCGCCCAGGTCCTCGGCCCATGAAAAATGAATTTACACGAATTTTACTAGTGAAAAACTTTTTTTCCGATTTCAAAAAGCTGAAATATAACAATCTTCACATTTACCCCCTTCCTGACCGCCCAGGTCCTCGGGACCATGAAAAATGAATTCATCACGAATTTTACAAGTGAAAAACTTTTTTCCGATTTAAAAAAGCTGAAATATAACAATATTCACATTTACCCCCTCCCTGACAGCCCAGGTCCTCAGGACCATGAAAAATGAATTCATCACAAATTTTACAAGTGAAAAACTTTTTTCCGATTTAAAAAAGCTGAAACATAACAATCGTCACATTATCCCCTCCCTGACCGCCCAGGTCCTCGGGACCATGAAAAATGAATTCATCACGAAACAAAAAAAAAAAAAAAAAAAAAAAAAAAAACAACAACAAAATTTTTATACCAACCCTCCAATTTTATATCATCAATCGCCGATGCACATATTTTATTTGAATCCCCAACCCATAGGAAGGTTTGTCTCCACCCCGGAGGTGCGGATCTAAAATAATCGTTTGTACCAATCTTTCAATCTCAAAACATAACCCATGGTGAGCCCCACGACAAGAGGATAGCTGTGCCGCTAATGACCCTTCTGGTTGAGGTGCGGCCGAAAAGAAAGAAAAAAAGAGAGAGAGAGAGAGAAAACACGGTATGTGTGCCACAATCCTGCGTTTCACGTTACTCACTTGAGCCCCTTCATTGGTTTTGGTTATACCTCGCCTTCAAGACAAGTGGTGCCGTATACCTGTTTGTCAAGTGAATTACAGGATTGTGGCATCGTTTTGTAGCACTGGGAGGTGACGCCGTAAGCCTGCGCCTCACCTTATAACGACGCCGTAAGTCTGTGTCTATATAGCTATATATATATATATATATATATATATATATATATATATATATATATATATATATTTATTTTCTACGAATATTCGATAAAATGTGCTCAAAAATAGCTAAAACGGCTAAAAATGGAAACATTCAAGTTTTCTAGCAGAATTTTAATCGAATGAAGTTTATCAACAATGAAATAGAACATTAAAAATCATACACAAAATTATGCTGAAAATGTACTGAAATTTCGTTGATATTTGCTAAAAGATAGTTTTTTTCTTAGGTTTCCCTAAACCTAAAAATTCAAAATCTTTTGTGGATCTCAGAATATAATTTAAGAGGAATTTTTTTCTTTTTCATAAAATTGGTAGTTAACAATTTCTTTTCGCTTAAAGTGCTCAAACATCAAAATAATGTAGTACGATATTTAATTAAAATTTGCTGACATGGTGATTGATTTTTAACCAATATTTTGATAAAATGGATGACACTGGGGGGACATTAAAATACCGTTAAGAATGGCAAGTTTCGTGGTTTTATGTTTGTACGGAAACATATAACACTCATGCAAGTTGAATATACTTAGAAACCTTAGCAGCATCTTCGATCTAACAACATCTAACTTCTTAATACCCATACCGCCTTATTGGGCGCATTTGGTTCATAGGTTGACATCGGGATGATGACGTATATCAATGAACAAACAACTGGGGATCACTCCCGGCTGCTTATGGGTGATATTCTCGAGACTTGGACACTAGCGCATCCTTACATCGAGGCAAGCAAAATCGAAGTTATTTCACCTTGCTGTCATGGTGACGAGTAAACATATGCGAGAATGCCCCATTTGTAGTCGCAGCTGGACAACAGCTTAACATAGTCTCACCTAGTTCCGAGTCAATATTTTCATTATTTGTAATATGCAAGGTGATAAATTGTACGCAAATTACATCAAGTGAGGTGTTGAGGTGTTGACCTCAAACGCTACGAATGCAAGATTTAATCTGTGGGGTAGAGATCCATATGAAATGTGTGTTGGGGAGTTGACATACAAGTGTTCTAGATGATCCAGACATCAGCCGCGAAAATTTGGATTACCTATCTAGTTTTAGAACTGTTCTTTGAATCAATTGAAACTAAAAATCTTTAGAGTACTGTGAAAGTGGTCTTGTGAAAGGATGTGTTATGAGAGCTCTGTTAGGCGGGAATAGTAAGTTGTATCACATGTGGAAAGGTAAGTACCTAGAGGTAAGGTATACCTACATACTTTCCGTATATTATTACTTGTTCATGTAGGTGCTTCATTGATCAAAACGAAAGTAGGTACCTAATTACCTTTTTTGTCCATAAAATTTGCGTAACTACAAAACTCGCGCAATAACTGCACTGCCAATGCCGTCTTTATGAAATCTTACCTTCAGAGGAATGCATTTCAAGGTTTTTTCCTTGCAGGTGGTTTTTAATTCATGTTGCATATTCCCTGATTCGATATTTGACTAACTTGCTAATCAGCGGTTGTATTCGTCGGCAAAGCAACGACCCACCTACTTTGTTTAGGCACTTTAAACCAACAGCAAATCTGGTAGGACGTACGTAACTACCTAAGTAATTTAGTTTCTTGGTGTAGCAACAACCTGCCTTGTTTATTTTGACAAACTATCAAAGCTCTCCTTTTATTCATTCAATATAACACATAAAGCTTCCTCAGTTAAGCATAGTACTACGAACTTATAATAAAACGCTGATGAAGCTACCTGAGCAATGGCTAGGTACCTACACAGCAGTACAGACACCTGAGGAATTTTCAATCATCTTTTCTTTACTATTTTTCAGATTAATTATTCTCAAAGCCTAAACGAATGAAGTTCTTTAGTTTTCTGACACTGATTAACTACTATAGTTAGTAGGCTTCTAGTCCAAATAAAAACTCGTTCACGTTAGATTGGTATTGTTGACAGCAATCTACAATCAATTATTGCGCTGGCAGGCATGATTATTATAACATTTAGTCAAATTGAAACTTTTTATTGCTACAATATTGTACTTTTTCAAAACAAAACTGTTGAAAAATGGCCTTATAACCACGAATTATGTTGACGTGAGACGGCAAACTTCTTGTCAGAAATAGGTTGGTTGAGTAGCGATTCATTGACGTAGGGTGGTATCATGGCCGACTTTGGCTGAAACGCGAACCTACTCCAGGCATGACGTCACGAGAATATGGGCCATAGGTTAGAAAGTACATAGGTAAGAGAGAAAGATGGCATCACTGCTAAATCGACCTTGGTCGGTGATACTTGTTTGATAAGTCTCGTTTTTTGAGATCAGTAGGACGCTGAGAAATGTCGGCTGGGCTACCAAGCCAGATTGGGACTACTAAATTTGGTAAGTACAACTAGTACGATATTTCAAGTAGATAACTTGTACATTTAATTTAAAAATGTTCATTAAGTGTAAACATTTCAGGTACCGTCTTTAAAAAAACTGTAGGCACTTTCTAGGGTCCGTTGGTCTACGGGTAGGTGAGTACAAATCACCGATAGAGGTGATGCAGACTCAATCTTCCATTAAAACGATTGTGACAAAAAACTAACAATTCACGCATTTTTCAAGGTTTTAATCTAATCTTGAAGCTCTATTGAAAAATGAGAAAGGCCATGTCATAGTTGCTAGGCACTGTGAAAACCCGAATTCGTCAAAACCAGTTTTAACTAGTCTCAACAGAATATTAACCTTTAGGTATGTCCAATAAACCTGAACTGACTACTACGGGATTCACTACTTGATCTTCTGTACTTTTGACGAAGTAGACGTGCTTATAATAGTTTTGACAAGTTGAAACTACTTGATGAATTTCGGGTATTTACGGTAACATATCACATATAACATACATCTTATTTGAAATAGCTGGTTCACCCGTGCGTTGCACAGGTTGACTTGAATATACGCAAGCCCCTGGGACACCCCAATGGATCTGATTCAAATAAGTCCTTACTTAAAGTACTTACTTATAAATAAGTACTTACTTATTAGGACCAAACTACTGAGATCAACCCCCACGCCCTCTCCACAAACACCCCCCATATTTCAGATTAAAAATATTCTAGATAGGTAACCCAAAAGAATATTCAGACTAATCCAATTTCATTCGTCCGAACATCGAATCACCAGTTCGTTCGGTGATGACCAAATTATTTCATTTAACCACCCCCTCCCTTTTTTTCCTTACCACAAACACCTCCCTATGGTTGAGGCTTGAAAAACTTTTAATAGCCTGTGATTGAGGTTGACATTATTCAAACATATTCGCCCAATCAGATCCCCAGTTTGTTCAGTCATGTCAAAGATAACCCTTTCCAAACCCCTCCCCCCGAAACACCCCTATGGGTCGGAATTGAAAATTTCTGAGTAGGCTGCGTTTTTTTAGGGTATCTAAACATATTTTATCAATCAGGTCCTCAGTTTATTCAATGATGTTCAAGATACCCTCATTCCACCCCAAACCGTCCCTCAAAATACCCCTTATGGTTCAGATTTGAACATTTCAAGTAGTCAGTGATTCAAGTTAGAGTATTCCAAACATATTTGATCAATCAGGTCCTCATTTTATTCAGTGATGTTCAAGATAACCTCATTACACCCCCCCCCCCCCCCAAAACCCCTAATGGTTGGGTTTGAAAATTTCAAGTACCTAGTCTACGATTCAAGTCTCATTCATGTTTCAACAATCACGTCTCTAGTTTATTTACTCCCCGTTTCACCCCCCCTTCTCTCCCAAAACACCCCCTATGGGTAAGATTTGAAAATTTTCAAGCAGCCTGTGATTTAAGCTAGAAGTCCAAACATATTCTCCCAATCAGATCACCAGTTCGTTCAATGGTGTCGAAGATACTCCATTTCACCCCCTCCCCTTCCCTAAAGCACCCCCTCTGGCTCAAATTTAAAAAACTTCAAATAGCCTATAATTCAAGATGGACTGATACAGACATTTTCCCCCACTCATATCAGTTTTCCGATGACCCCTGTAACCGTGAAAAGCGGACAAACATGCGGACAGACAGACTGAGAAAAATTGAGACAATGGTACCAACCGTCTACAAATAGCATGAAACGGAAAAGAAACGCAAACTTTCATGATTCTAGACAATGTGCAGACAGACATACTTACGATTTTATCAATATAGATTTAGTACTTTGTGTTCACAAAAATTGTTAACAATTTTTTCTAAAAACATTTACTTCTTCCTTCCTATACAAATCATTTTTAGAATAATTCTAAAATAATAGAGATGTTCAAAAGGTTTCTATTTTTTCCCTAGAGTGAATAACATAGAAATTTGCTTTGTGAGTCGCTCAGCTGATTCGGATCTTATGCATTGTCAAGCAAAAGTCCTGAAGAGGACACATACTACATTACACTTTCATGGAATGAATAGCCGGTGATGAACACGTTCTTACTCTAATAGAGAAGTGATTTTAGCGTATGATTACCAAATGGAAAAACACAAATGGAGGACTTGAGGGAGGACTAAACATCCGAACAAAGCAAATGTTTCAAGGTTGAAAAAATCATAAATAACTTCAAATTTATTCAAGTATGTATAAACAACCAATAAAGCACTTTTAAAGCAAACTCATCAAAAATATAAGTACCTAACTACGAATATCTTTGGAAAACGACTTAGAAATTGGCACAAGCTAGTGTGAAATTATTGGTACATAGGTACTAATCCTATACATAGGTATATATTCTAGAATCATCACATCTTCAAATCATATTTTATTAAAATCATCAGATCACATTCTTTAGGATTCGCCATCCATTATTTTTAATAACCAGAAATCACAATAAAATAATCTCTTCAAAACTACACATATTTTAGACCCCCCAATTTTTTCTTATTCATCTGCTCATTCCTGAAAGCCTACTTGTAAAATTGTTCGCGTGTCAGCCCCTTCATATTGCACTAAGTGAATATGAGTGATTTCGCTGGCTCCACGCAAAGTCTATTCCTTTTCTTCGACTACTGGGAGTTGATGAGAGAAAAAATCTCATTGGTGTTAAATGCCTAGAAACACAAAAATCAAATTCGACTTGAAGGTGTACCATCTGGTAACCATAGAGTTGGTATCTTTTTTAGTAGGTAGCTAAGGTTTTTTATTTTTGTCGGAAAACTCCGAAAATGAAGGACGTATCAGTACAGTGGAGGACATGGAGGACACAGTCGTAAACGGAGGACATGTCCTCCCAAAGGATACTATCTAGTAACCCTATTTTAGCGTTGCTATACATTCTAAATCTACTGGACGACGATTACCGTTTAATCAACTATTATTCAATAGGAAATTATTAGAAAAATCCCGCTAACTAGGGAAATGTAACTTTGCTGGTTTTCCACCAACACAAGTCGTTATCCACTATTTGGAAAGCTCTCAATTTATCTGACACGCCGCTGCATCTCACGTTGCCATTTTTTCCATCTATACATCAACTTAAATGTTAAATTTTCGTTTCAAATAGGAAGTTTTACGTTTCAAGTTGGAGATTTTACACATAAATTTGGAGGATCATTTCAAATAAAAAATAAGACTTTTTTTAGACCAGACATCCGCTCCTACAGGGCAAGACTTACTTAAGAAAAAAGTTTTATTCATCCATTTTTTTCCCCCATTCACGTTAGCTGATTACTTATAATTTTCGTTATGATTTTCTAATGAGTGTGAATGTCTAATTCCTATTCATATTTACAAGTTCCGTCACTATCTATTATTCCTATCACAAGTGCTCCCCTCCCCTTGATAACTGGTGAAAATTATGAAAACAATGTTCATAAGATGGGAGGAATATAGTATGACATTAAAATGGTGGCATGGTGGCTCGTAACCATTATTTTGATATTTGCTCCTATAGCTTTTTCATGACTAGATAAAATGAATTTCGAAAATTTCTTTTGGCTCTGCTGAAAAGTTGGGGTTTTGCATGTATGATAGTTTTACCTTTTAGGTACAGATTTATTTACTGATTTTCCATAAATAAATCGTCTATTTACTTACTAAATTTCCGTCATCCTCCAATTTGATGAGTAAAAAAGATCCAGTCATGCAGCATGGTCGTATGAGCGAATTTACGTAAATTATCGTACTACGTTACATTGTTTTGAAAATTGAGGGCTTTGAGTGAAAAAAATTGTTAACTACCAAATTAATGACAAAAAACTCGTTCTAAAATAATAATCTGCTATTCAAAAAGAAATTTTGGATTTTAAACTTTTTTCAGTTTCATTGTATCTTTAAGCACATTTGAATGAAATTTAAGTACATAATTCAGCATAATTTTGTACATCAATTTTGAATCTTCTTTTTTATAGCTAATAAACTTTATTTGATCAATATCCTGCAAAAAATATAAATTGAACAATTTTTAGCCGTGTTTTGCTATTTTTAGTGATTTTTTCAGCACAGTTTTTGAAAGGTGACCAATTTAATGTGCTCGAAAAATGCTGGCCAACGAACTCGACCTTTCGTTTGGAAAGCTTGATTTTTTGGCGCAAGAACGGATTTTTTATCACAATCCTAAGGAGAGTCGTCTTCTGGAAGGACACTCACACCACACACACACACACACACACACACACACACACACACACACACACACACACACACACACACACACACACACACACACACACACACACACACACACACACACACACACACACACACACACACACACACACACACACACACACACACACACACACACACACACACACACACACACACACACACACACACACACACACACACACACACACACACACACACACACACACACACACACACACACACACACACACACACACACACACACACACACACACACACACACACACACACACACACACACACACACACACACACACACACACACACACACACACACACACACACACACACACACACACACACACACACACACACACACACACACACACACACACACACACACACACACACACACACACACACACACACACACACACACACCACACACACACACACACACACACACACACACACACACACACACACACACACACACACACACACACACACACACACACACACACACACACACACACACACACACACACACACACACACACACACACACACACACACACACACACACACACACACACACACACACACACACACACACACACACACACACACACACACACACACACACACACACACACACACACACACACACACACACACACACACACACACACACACACACACACACACACACACACACACACACACACACACACACACACACACACACACACACACACACACACACACACACACACACACACACACACACACACACACACACACACACACACACACACACACACACACACACACACACACACACACACACACACACACACACACACACACACACACACACACACACACACACACACACACACACACACACACACACACACACACACACACACACACACACACACACACACACACACACACACACACACACACACACACACACACACACACACACACACACACACACACACACACACACACACACACACACACACACACACACACACACACACACACACACACACACACACACACACACACACACACACACACACACACACACACACACACACACACACACACACACACACACACACACACACACACACACACACACACACACACACACACACACACACACACACACACACACACACACACACACACACACACACACACACACACACACACACACACACACACACACACACACACACACACACACACACACACACACACACACACACACACACACACACACACACACACACACACACACACACACACACACACACACACACACACACACACACACACACACACACACACACACACACACACACACACACACACACACACACACACACACACACACACACACACACACACACACACACACACACACACACACACACACACACACACACACACACACACACACACACACACACACACACACACACACACACACACACACACACACACACACACACACACACACACACACACACACACACACACACACACACACACACACACACACACACACACACACACACACACACACACACACACACACACACACACACACACACACACACACACACACACACACACACACACACACACACACACACACACACACACACACACACACACACACACACACACACACACACACACACACACACACACACACACACACACACCACACACACACACACACACACACACACACACACACACACACACACACACACACACACACACACACACACACACACACACACACACACACACACACACACACACACACACACACACACACACACACACACACACACACACACACACACACACACACACACACACACACACACACACACACACACACACACACACACACACACACACACACACACACACACACACACACACACACACACACACACACACACACACACACACACACACACACACACACACACACACACACACACACACACACACACACACACACACACACACACACACACACACACACACACACACACACACACACACACACACACACACACACACACACACACACACACACACACACACACACACACACACACACACACACACACACACACACACACACACACACACACACACACACACACACACACACACACACACACACACACACACACACACACACACACACACACACACACACACACACACACACACACACACACACACACACACACACACACACACACACACACACACACACACACACACACACACACACACACACACACACACACACACACACACACACACACACACACACACACACACACACACACACACACACACACACACACACACCACACACACACACACACACACACACACACACACACACACACACACACACACACACACACACACACACACACACACACACACACACACACACACACACACACACACACACACACACACACACACACACACACACACACACACACACACACACACACACACACACACACACACACACACACACACACACACACCAACCATATGAAAAAGCGTTAAATTTTAGGATTCGTTTCAGAATGCCTCAAAACGGATTTCAATGGAGAAATTTTTCAAAAATTTTGATTTTAAAATTTTTTGAGCAATTAAATAGCTTTATTTTCTACGAAAATTCGATAAACTCCACGTTGAAATGGAAAACCTCCAATTTGATGTGTAAAACATCCAAATTGATGTGGATATGTAAAACCTCCAATTTGATGTATAACAACTCCAATTCGACGTGTAATTGCTATATACAGATTGATTGACCTAATGAAAATTACGCAAAACTATCATCAACAGAAAACAGGAACGATTATGAGGTAGGTAATGAGGTTGAGAAAAACTCGTTCATTTGAAAGTTCGACTCGGGAAAACGGGGAAGGCTTCCAAGGGGTGGAAAAGCAGAGAACCCTTAGAGTATAAATAATGTTTTCATTAACACAATTTACCGTCCAGGCCTTTATGAAACCCTGGCAACCTCAGGGCACGCGGCGTCGCTCGGGGGGAAACCATTAAGGGAGGTTCCTTTTACAGTTAATACACGTTATATTTGGTCGACCGCGCGTGTAAGCTGGTAAAGGTCTTGTATCCGAGGGAACGTACCAGTTATGAAAACGCGAAAGGGCATTTCCCGATAATTGTGGGTTTTAGCCCCGTCCACAATTCTTTGTCTCGCTTGTTGTGGATTAATTCTCCAACGCCAATATACTGTTTTAAAGGTAGGTAGGCAGCTAAGAGACTACCAGGAACAGAACTCTGAGCTGAGTACATTTTTTCTGAGCAAGGGGTAGGTATATTTATGGGTCGGAACTTACAGTTATATTAATCACATTACTCTTTGCAGTGTATCTACATTGCTGATTATTATAACCATGAGCGTAGGGTGGCTCTGGTGAGGAGAGTACCGCACTCAAATCTCCCCCCCCCCCCCCCACCATATCCTTCGTCTCCCACGAAAAAAAGATAGAAATGTAAAGCAGTTTTTAGCAAGCTGTTTGGTCAAGGGAATCGTTGGCCTTCTAAGATTAGTTAGATACTAAATACACTGCCAAGAAAATGGCACATGAGCTTCCTCGTGACCTTCACAGTACGTCACCATTAAATTCCAGAAAACTAGAAACGAACGGTTCTTGCATCAGGGAATTAATAAGGTGGGAAATAAGGGGACCATGTAGAGCTATACCCGCACGATCCCTAAAAATTTGAAGAAAATCGCATCAAAATTGTGGAAATTACGGTTGTTGCAAGGACCGTAACAAGAATATTTCGTTCTCGCATGCGCAGAGCGTACCGCTAATGCAATTATGATGATTGTCTTATGGGACCTCAAGGGACCTTACCCACATCATCCCTGAAAATCTGACCGAAATCCGTTCAACATTGACCGAGTTATGACCGTCTCAAGGAATTCACATTAGCGCCTGCGCAGAAGTTACCGTTGATTCGATCATGATGAAGTTGATAGGGGACCATCTAGAGCTTAACCCGCACAATCCCTGAAAATTTGGTTAAAATCGGATCAAAATTGTGGAAGTTATGGCTGTTACAAGGAAATGTGGATGGACACACAGACAGACAGACAGACACACGGAACCAAATTTGTTCAGGAGGCTCTGAAACGCAAAATGCGAGTGGAAATTTTGATTTTGGAGCAAAAAATTTTTTTTCATTTCGAAAGTGAAAACAAAGTTTCCGCTGCCTTGCAGTCTCGGAAGCAAAACTCCCGCGCAAATAGCCAGTATCCAGGACTTGCCAATGGGGAGGCAACTGCTTCTAAGTCACTGGCTATAGGTATAAAAAAGTTGAGTATCTACACTAGATGCAGATACATCGGTACGTGGATATGTCTTATTTTTCACCCTGTGAAATATGTGTTTTGTGTTTCATGTTAAAAATGTCTCAATTAAATTAGCTTAGTCAGCTGATCAGAAAAGACCTAATCAATTCGATCGTATCTTAGTGCCCCAGAGAGTCTCCCTATCAAATCTCAACTTCCTAGGATGAACAGGCGACAATTTAGATCACACAGCTGATTAAGAATGAGCCAAATCATGCTCACTGCTCAGTTGAATATACAGCAGTAGGTCCAGTTCAGTAACCTGTAAGAAACTGTCCAGTCTCCAGTGTTTCTCAGTAGATATCCAGTAAATTTGTATCGTCAACTATCAATCCGACCCAGCTTTACGCAGCTCATAATTATAAATGACCTGGATGTCTACATGTCTGACTGCTCTTCTTCAATAAAGCATTCAAAACTTCCAGAACAGATACAGATCACCTTGTGAACCCACACCGTTTACTTAAATGTGACTTGAAATGTGATATTGTCAGTCTGCTATTCTTAGTCAACTGAAAAGCAATAATTTTTCTAGCACTTCTTATTTTTCAGCCACCTGGTGTATCTCTGCACCTCACCTCATGGTTTCCTTGGTTGTCAGACCTAGGAACCTTACCTCACGGACTTGCACTACTGGCCAGCACCCATTATGGCCCTTTGCTTTATATACGCACTACAAGCAGTAACCATTTCCTTTTGTATGTATTCTATTCAATACAAATCTTTCTATCAATGCCATTCAATTATTAATAGTACGTATTCTCGGGGTAATATAGAGCAGTGATTCGGTGCACAAAATCATGCCAGTACAGCTCACATGCAGTTTTTGAGACACAGGACCATCGGCTACTAATTCCATCTCATTTTATGTAGAGTTTATTAGGAACACATACGGCTTTATCCATCAGACGAAGAAATTACCGACCTTCAAAACTTGTTCACGAACAATGGAACTCGTTAGGTGTAGGGTAGGTACCAATATTTTCCAGGACCGCCAACTTACCCGTTCGCGCACCTGCATCATAATGGTCTTCACAACTCTCATCGAGGCGGGTGGTGGTTTCCAAAGTGTCCCACTTTGCCCGAGTATGCTGCCGCGGTCTAGACGTCGTTATGGGAACATAAAGTCGCTCGATTGAAGGGACATATTCGGTGGTTGTTATAAACACCGCGACTCATGAGCTTCTACGGCTTTTCCCTTCCTCAACGCTCGTTTGCACGGCAGTTCAACACCGCAAAACATTACTGTTATCCAAGGCTTAAGATAATATCGTAACCATGCGATATTTCAGGAAGAAATTCACAAGCAATCCTAAGGATCAAAGAAAAAATAGATAATCGCGGTGGAACAAAGGACAACTTTCGAGTATCGGAATTTTTCATTTTAACGAATTTTAGAAGAAAATGAAGCTATTTCAATGGCCCCAAAAACCATAAAGTACTAACTGCAGCACTAAAGCACTGAGCAGTCAGGGCCGCACATTAACGTCTAGTGGTCCGCACGTTTGACATGCCCGACGTAGTCCACAATTTCATTCGTCTATTGATGTCTCATCTCATTTTAAAGCATTTTTGGTGCTCAACACGATGGTGAAACCAGAATTGAAATATCTTATTTAGTTCTCAGATTAGAGCTGAAGAACTGAAAAGAAGCGTGATTTTTTCCAACACAGGTACTTTTAGAAAAAATCGCGCTTCTTTTCATCAGCTCTAATCCGAGAACTAAATAAGATATTGTAATTCAGGTTTATCATCGTGTTCAGCATTAAAAATTCTTCAAAATGAGGTGTCACTCGGCAGACAAATGGAAACATTTTTTTCGAAGTTTGCCTGAATACTTACTTTTGGATTTTTTTCCTGATTTTGATTTTCTTAAAACTTAATATCAGGCACCCAAAAAATGCTCTCCAAGTTTCACTTCGATATCTCATCATAAATTGTGGTAAGAGTTAGGAATGATGGGGGGGTTACTTTTGAGACACCCTGATACATACCTACTATGTATGTGTGTGTCAGCATTAGGAGAGTGTGAGTGTGTGTGATAGAGGGAGACACCCTGTATACATACCTACTATGTGTGTGTGTGTGTGCATTAGGAGAGTGTGAGTGTGTGTGATAGAGGGAGAGAGAGGGAAAAGGAAAGGAGGGAGGGAGGGAGGGGAGAGAGAGAGAGAGAGAGAGGGAGAGAGAGAGAGAGAGAGAGAGAGAGAGAGAGAGAGAGAGAGAGAGAGAGAGAGAGAGAGAGAGAGAGAGAGAGAGAGAGAGAGAGAGATTCCCAACTAGAAACTATAGCGACAACTCCAGCTACAACTTGAGCAGATTTTCGTGATTATATTTTCGTTCCATTAAAATTCCGTTTAGTTTTTTAAAATATGTCAGGAGTCTTAAATCTCCATATGAAAGGGGGTGGGGAGTGTACAGACAACAGTGTTGTTCATAATCGTATCGTCGAATATGAATACGATTGTAATCGCGATAATTATTCGTTGATTCTGAGTCAACTGCGATTATATTCGTATTCGTCCGTAGGCGATTTCACGAATACACCCCATAACAATGCGTCACGGTCATCAATTTCAATAGGGCGTCCCTCTTATAATATGGGAAGCCTTGCTAATATTACCTAGCTTCAGAAGGACGTCCTAGTGAAATAGATTAAAGACAAATAGGCTGGGCTCCAATCGTTGAATTCGCTTTAAGGACGTGATATGCAAAGCCTTATTACCTAGCTTTAGAGGGGACGTCCCTCTAAAGCTAGGTAATAAGGCTTTGCATATTATAGGAAAGACGCCCTATTGAAATTGAATGACCGTGACGCATTTTTATGGGTTGTATTCGTGTAATCGCCGACAGACGAATACGAATATAATCGCAGTTGATTCAGAATCAACGACTAATTATCGCGATTACAATCGTATTCGTATTTGACGATAAGATTATGCCCAACACTGCTTCCCCCCCTTTGGGTTGTCTGAATACTTTTGGAATTTTTCCGGATTTTTATTTGCTTAAAACTTAATGCAACCCGTTTCACTTCGATATCTCAAAAATTGTGGAAAGGGTTAGGAATGGTGGTGGGGGTTACTTTTGGGGTACCCTGTATACATACATACTATGTGTGTATGTGTCAGTATTAGGAGAATGTGTGTGTTTTGAGAGAGGGAGAGAGCAAGAAGAGGGTGGGAGAGAGATGGTAAGAGAGATAGGGTGGGAGGGAGGGGAGAGAGAGATTTCCAACTAGAAATTATAGTGACCAGCATCCTCAATTCGTTAGAATTTTTTCATACAGGGCTGTAGCACAATCACTTCCTCTATTTGACTTCCAAGCCTCTAGGTACGACAGGGATTGCTAATTTACCAGTAGCATATTGTGATGAATAGAACAATAGTTGCATCACCGTTCTTTCTGTCTTTGGAAAGGAATTAGCAATTGAACCTGCTTAATGTAATAGTTGTGGGATGTGTAGATAGGTCGGTATGTGACATATTCTAATTCGTCTAACAATGCGTGATTTCTCGCACAATTTGAACCTGCCAAACTTTACCCGTACTTTACGGATAACGGGGAACGGCACCAGGAGAGCTCCCTAGGGTGAAACCCAAGTACCAAAGCGTTAATGAAGTAGGTAACTAATTATTTACCCTCGCTCCCTTCGCCCTCAAGCTGATCAGGCAGGAAACTCCGCTGATAACAAGACCAGCTGAAGGAGGAAGGTTTAAATTGCGTTCATTTATATTCAGACAGTAACCGGCGAAGCCCCCCGAAACGACGTTAGACGGAACAAAGCCGTCTCTGGGCTGCGGCATTAGCCTTTAAACGTCTCCGCCCGTCCGGTTTATTACCTCTTACGGAGCAGAGGTTAAATGGGATACAGTTTATAACGGAATCTAATTAGAAACCGTCGGGAGCCCTCCACAACGAAATGAGGGTTTTCGCCATTCGCAGTCTTCTACCCGAGGGAAAATCGAGATAACCAAAACAAAATTTGGTGCTTCCCAGACAACCAAGGAGGCGGATTCCGAAGCATTGTTTTCACTTTCGGGAAATGAACTATTTTTTTTAGCGAATTTTAGTAGAATATGAAGCTATTTATTGCAATGACCTAAAAAAATTTCAAAGTCAAAATTTTTAAAACATTTTCTTTACTGAAATCCGTTTTGAGGCATTCTGAAACGATTCCTGAGGTTTGCGCTTTTCCTCGAGCGCACACACACACACACGCACGCACGCACGCACACAGACACACACCTACACAATCGCGCGCGCGCAAGCACGCACGCACATATGTGAGTGTGTCATTCCAGACGATAACTCTCCTGTATTGAGTTATCCGTTCTTGCGCAAAAAAATCAAGCTTTCCAAATGTGAGGATGAGTTCGTTAGCCTGCACTTTTTGAGCACATTAAATTGGTCAAATTTCAAAATGTGCTAAAAATCACTAAAAACGGCAAAAAATTAATTAAAAAAACGTTCAAGAACCGTAGCAGTTCACCGGTGACCCGTTGCCGTTCATTCTGTTAAATTTATCATTTTTAGCAGAATTTTAGTCAAAACAAAGTTAAGAACGATTAACTAGGACATTAAAAATTGTTTAAACAAAATTATGATGAAAAACGTACATCAATTTCATCAATATTTGCTGAAAAAAACATAAAAACTGCAAACAAATTCGAAATCCAAAATATTTTTTGAATTGCCGAATTTTATTCACGTAGTATGAGTTTTTTGCTATAAAATTGGTTTTTAACTATTCCTTTGTACACAAATTGCTCATATTTCGATGCAATTTAACATATTCAAGATAATAATTTAAGATAACTCGCTGCATGATTGGATTCCGATCATGCTGCATGATTGGAAATTCTTTCCCCCACCAAAACCAAACTTTCCAGAAGCATTTTACGTAGAAGATATCATTCTGAACAACTTTGGCCAACAACAGCCCTGGCTGTCTGATGGTATGTGCGCAAATCCTTGTAACAAGCTAAACTTCCATCAGATTTTGAGGAAATCTTTAGGGAATGTGCGGGTTTCGTTTGTGTATGGGTTCTTTTGCAGAATAAGGTTTGCGTTAATAAGGTTTATTTTATTAATAGGTTTAATAATAATTTACAACATCTTAAATGGGATACAGTTAGGAATCCAATTAGAAACCGTAGGGAGCCCCCCCCACAACGAAATGAGGGTTTTTCCCCCACCAAAATTAAACATTCCACTGGCATTTTACGTAGACCATTCTAAACAACTTTGACTTCGAGTCTGTCGGTCTGTGAGTCTGCCTGTTGAATGTCCGCAAATCCTTCCAACAAGCTCCATTCCCACAAATTCCATCCGATTTTGATGCAATTTTCAGGAAATTAGTGGGTCTTTTTTGTGTGAACGTTCTTTCGCAGAAGAATGAAATATCAACGACGAGTCGCGATAACCAAAACAAACATTTTTGCTTCCCAGACTACCACGGTGGCGGATTCCGAGGCATTGTTTATACTTTCGTCAGACGAAATTTTCTTCAACCATAGCCAGACTTTCCACTGGCATTGTACATTGAAGACCATTCTGAACAACTTTGGTCTCGAGTCTGTCTGTGTCTCTGTCTGACGCAAATTCTTGTAAGAAGCTTAATTTCCACAAATTGCATCAGATTTTAATGTAATGTTCAGGGAATGTGTGAGTTTCTTTTGCGTTTGTATAAGAATGAAACATTAACAAGGTGCATGTCCGAGTACCTCCTCTGTACGTAAATTTCAAAGCAATCTGCCAAGTTGGGGGTGGTACATAATTTCTTCATATTCGTGTTATGAATGTAAAATAGTTGAAATTTATAATTTAATTTTGAATCTTTTATCTTAACTATTTCTAAAAATGTTCTTTTCTGCAAATTATTTGCCAAAATTCTATTTTTATGAAAATTATTCCCAGAACTTTGACATTTTCGAAGTTCTTAGAATAACCTAAAGATCGGAAAAGGGCAACCAACGCGATTCTTGAATTTTCTGGTCGTAGATTCGATTTATGTTTTGAAAAAACGACGACAAACTGACTGAGATTTTTCGCTCACGCATACATTTTTCCACACTCACCACTACCACAAGAGATCAGGTAGACCAAGCCTTAACCTTTTGGTGTGAAATCTTTTAGTATAGAGAATAGCAACCAATTTAAGGACAGGAAAGCCTATTATGTAGAGTTTTGTTACAGAAAAAACTCCGAGACTAATTGACCGATTTTGGTGAAATGGTCAGGGATCGTGCCGGTTGGCCCTAGTTGGTTCCCTATAGACCTTAAGTTACATTTTGTACGGGACGACTGAAACGATGATCGTTCAACAATTATCGCTGCGCACTATCTCTTTGTTTTCCTTATGGAACTGCTTCACATGACTGCCGCTTGGATTGTTAACGACTAACGTACAGCAGGAATAGTCAAACGAGAGTGGGGTGGATATAACCGTCAGTCGTGAACGATTATTTGGCCGAACCGGTTGGTTTTGCAAAAAATGGCTCCTTCATTTTCTGTTGCCTATGACGGGGTACTGATAGAGGAAGTGGCAACGCACCCTGCACTGTGGCTGACGTCTCATCCGTACAACAAGGGCCAAAGGGTGAAGGTTAACGAATTCGGCGAACATTTCGCTGTCTTCACGAAGAACAACACGGGTACCATAATACCATGCATCCAGTGGTCTTGTGAAGCTGGGCTACATAGGTGAGCATAATGGTCTCCCTCCCTCCCGCTCCCATAATGCTCGGGCTGGGCTCATCCCCAGTGAGAGGGAAAAGTGGAATATACAGAGATCACTTCTTTGTATTAGGCTAGCGAACATTCTAGCCTTAATGGGGTGGTGCTGTTATATGTGCCAACCCACGGACGTAAGTCACAGCACCACCAGTCTGCCCAAACAGAACAATCCAACCCAGTTGTGGTTGGATTCGCGGGGGCAGTGGTTTACTATCTCAGCATGCTATTCAATATACGTGCTGAGGGAGGGGTGTTGTTGGCCATGCGCGGGGGGTGCGTGTGGTCCTGCACACCCTGGCATTGGGAGTTGTGTGACTGTGCCAAAACTCGGGCACCAACCTGGTTAGTTGGATGTGTGGCAATAACACACGCCCTCACCTGTGGCTCAATACAGGAGCTTGGCCAAGGACTCTGACTGAGTGCACAGCCTCCTCTCAGGAGGATCTTCCCAGGTTGTCCAATCTGAGAGGAGACCACAGGGCTAATTGCCTCAGGACTCCTTAACACGACTTCCATTTCTTTGGAAGGAGATACCTATTGGATTCTAAGTCTTCACGAAGATGATTTTGAATCAATTGTTGGTACATCCCTTTGTATCTCTGTGGACAAAAATTGGGTGATTTTCCGCCCGTTTCAGTCCATAAATATTCTGAAGTACTTCTTCGTCCTCTATTTCTTCGATGCGAAGCCACCGAAGCACCAGTCTTCTTTGTTCACTCATTTAACTCAAACCCATTCATGACTCGAACTTCACAAGCTTCCTCTTGGACGGCCAGGGAGCGAATGAGAAACGAGAGGTTTTCGTTGCTCGAAAATCGTCACTCTGAGAAACGATCCGAGCAAAATGTTCACCAACGATTATTCGTTCTACAATAATCGCTGAACAATCATCGTTACAGTCGTCCCGAGCAAAACGTACCTTTAGATGGTGATTGCCGATGTCTTGAAAGAAGGGTGTGCACTTGCGCAAAATCAATGACCTGAGTACCAGTAGTTCCAGTAGTAGCTCGTATGCAAAAATCAATTCCATGTTTAATTGTGATTTACCACGCTATTTCAATAATTTTTAATAATTTGTTTTTCATCATAGTATGTATACGACCATGTTACAAGTGAGGAAGCTATAATACCCCAAGTTCCCAGCCAACTTGACAAACTTTTCTTCTCAGTTTATAAGATGTATAACAACGGTGGTTTCTCTCTCTCTCTCTCTCTCTCTCTCTCTCTCTCTCTCTCTCTCTCTCTCTCTCTCTCTCTCTCTCTCTCTCTCTCTCTCTCTCTCTCTCTCTCTCCACAAAATCTCTCGTAAGAACAAAACATCCTGAGTAGCGCTTGGTGGCCTTCACACGTTTCGCATAAGCCCAAGCTATTGCCATGCACCCGCGAAACCACGTTTATACTGCGGACTGCAAACAAATACTTTTTTTACCTTCAGAACTTAAAACAGCCGCCGGATGCAGTCTGGAGCGCTGCCCTGACTCCCAAATAAACCCGACGAGAAAACGCACGTATGAGAGAGCGCACGTCAAATAACAACGAACGAGTGATTTAATGTGCGGGCGTGATTAGCAGGTTTCGCGGCTCATTAGCGCCTTTCCGCTCGCCGGTGGTGCTGACGCGATCACGTAGAAATGGGAAATCGCTCCAACGGGCACTCACTCCAATGAAAACAAACATGGAGTAGTTATCGGGAATTCAGCAATTCACAACTCAGTTATGTACTAGGGGTGGATATGAACGACAAAATATCGATTAGTGACATCGATAAACAATTGATTTACGTACCGATTAATTTATTACACTGTCTAACAAAACAAAAATCAAAGTCGTGCCCCGGCGAACCTCGTACTGGTCCTGGAGGTATTCGAGTGTGTTGAATCCAAATCCGAAGCCCGTTTTACTTGTATACGTCTAATTTTTGAGGTAAGACACCTGCATTTTTGAAAAAAATCACTATAATTCCAGGATAATTTATGGTGCAGGATCAATTAAAAGATACTATTCTTGTTAAATTCAACGCTGAACACGCCTATAACACACATGATGGGTCTGAAATGTCTCCCAACATGCCTTTTGCTGAAAAAAAAGCCAAAACGGGGTTTTTAACCGAGTTTTGACGATTTTTCTTCAGTTTTTTGAAAAATTTTGTACAAATTACACCACCTGGCGACCTGGGGGAACTTTCGGCGTCGAATGAGACCAACAGCAGCTCTGCAGGTGTGATAATTGATTTTTTCCTTTTTCAACTTTTGATCCGGAGGGTCATAAACACCACATTTTCAAGTTTTTAGTTTTTTCAATCAAATTGTACCATCCTTATAGGAAATTTAATGCTGACCACGCCTACACCTCAAATGATGGCCTAAAACGCCTCCTCAACATATTTTTCAGTAAAAAACGACAGAAAAAACGCGTTTTTTTGTGAATATATCTTTTCCCAATCTAATTAAACATTTTCCCAATCAAATTAAACATTTTCCCAATCAAATTTCACATTTTTCCAATCAAAGTCAACATTTTACCAATCAATTTCAACATTTTACCAATCAAATTCAACATATTCCAACCAAATTCAACATTATTTTATAGTCCAGTACATTGGTAACATCTCTTCCTTTAGCCGGGCGTCGCGTGTCCTCTCACTTCAGTAAGCCGGGCAAAAATGACAAGGGGGTGCATTTCATGTATTACGAAAATTCGGTTACACGATCTCGCTGTTTTTTATTTTTTCTCAACTATTCATTCTTTCCCATGCTTTTTTTGTGTGTCTAGGAAATAATGTTGAATTTGGTTGGGAAAATGTTGAATTTGGTTGGTAAATGTTGAATTTGATTGAGAAAATGTTGAATTCGATTGGGAAAATGTTGAATTAGATTTGGAAAAGCTACATACCGAGAAAAAATGAGTAATCGAAAAATGGGGGGGGGGGGGGACGGACGGACGGTTTTTTGTGAAGTTTTTTTTTTTTTTTTAACGAAAAAACAGGTTGAACAGGCGTTTCAGATCATCATTTTTTGTGTAGGCGCGATCAGCATTACATTTCCAATAAGGATGGTACAATTTGATAACTAAAAACTGAAAAATTAGAAATATGGTGTTTAAAAAATATGTTTATTTGAAAATATTGCAAAAAATCAATTATCACCTCCAGAACTGCTGTTGGTCTCATTCGACGCAGAAATAGTCCAATAATCCACAATAGTCCAGTAATAGCACAATTTAAGATGTATGTAATCTAAGATGTATAGTATTTATCATTATATATGTATGTATTTGTAAGCATCATCTAGTCGTACTTTAGTTTTTAATACGGGGTATCTTTATCCGCTGAAGGGGCTATAAAGCAGTCATCGCTGTATCCCTTGAGACAGAGCGCGGCGATGCCTCGTTTTGCAGGTTATTATTATTATTTAAAAAAAAAAATAAATAATAAATTGTCAAAAATTGGTGAAAAATCACATGTTTTTGGCAGTTTTTAGGCAAAAAGCACGTTAGGGAGGCATTTCAGATCCATCATGTTATAGGCGTGTTCAACGTTAAATTCCCAACCACCTTTAAATTGAATATAAAATTATCCAGGAATTTTAGTGATTTTTCCAAAAATGCAGGTGCAGTTCCTCAAAAATTAGACGCCTACATGAAAAACCGGATTCGGATTCAGCACCATCGAAAATCCCCAGGGCCAGATGCCTTAATGGGGAATTCCCACCATATCCCTCGAAATATCGCTACGTTTCCCTCCGGTTTCCCTCACAGCACCACAATATCCCTCCAACCCCCCCCCCCCCCCCCCCAGCCGCCGAAGTTGAAGAAACCCATTTTGGGTTAATAGGGGTTCCCATCTCAAGTATGAAATGAAATGATTTTCATTGTTACAATTTTATATTATTAACCTATTCACAAAACAAAGTAGGTACATTACCTACACCAATTTTCTTGAAATAAATGTATAAGTAGAAAAGGAAATGTGAGTAAATTTTATATAATAAATGAACTACAATTTCAACAATGAATTTGCTTTTAATATTCTTCAAAAGTCTTTATAAAACAGGTAGGTACTTTTACCCCATAACGAAATTCTTTGGAGAACAGGGAACACTCAAATATAGAATAATATGTATCGCTGCTTTAATTGAAAATATAAGTCAACACCTGAGGTGGAGTTAAAAATTGTTGATATATGCTAATATTATAATGAGAGCAGAAGTTCACTAACTCCCTTGTTCCATATTGCACAGAAAATGAACTAGGAATAGAGAGAAGGTGCTGAACTATAATTTAAAAATGAAATAACTCGGATGTATATAAAATATTGTATATGTATATAAAATATGTATACAAAATATTGTATATAATATCAATTGATCGTACCTATTTTAAAATTACCATGGAAAAACGTTCTGTTCAATGAAAAAATCGCACCTAAAAATCCGACCCGAAAAATACGTATGCCGTGGGCCAGGGCCAGATTCTTGGAGGCGCAACTTTGATTTTTTTTGGCAGTGTTATAAAATTTCTTTGACGTGCTTTCGTTCCTGTGATTCCAAACATGGAGAGAAGTTTTCGAGATTCAGAAGGCATATTATAGAAATATACTTCCGCAAGTTATATATATCGGGGACGTTTTTGGGGACACCCTGTATGCGGTAACTTACGAAAATTTGCTCTTTCGATCATGCTAAGTGATTAGAACTTTACGTCGTCATTACGAAATGCACAAGTGAATTCAAGATGAGAGTGAAAACACATGGACTAATATTAACTTTTATTCGAGCGGGGCTCGGGCGTTGGTCAGCAGAGGGGATTTTGGGCTCCGGCCAAGTTGGGCCCCCTGGACGACTCAGCGGCCGCTTATCTTCTTGCCCCTGCCGGTTTTCTTATAACCCTCACAACAGGAAGTGGCCTGCCAGGGACACATTTCCCTCTCTTTAAGACCGACCGCCACCGTATCAGAACAATTCTCGGCCGGGAAGATTAAAGGGGGAGAACCCTCGACGTGTTTACTGGGCTCAGCAGAATCACACGCCCCCAGATTTGATTGGGTCTGCCAAACTGAAACCTCAAATATTAGATAACCTCAAACGGCAACTGAAGCCTCCCAAAACGGTTTTAGGAGCAAAAGAGGTACTAGGTGGAATCATTCAATGTGCTGTTCTTGCTTTATCGAATTTTCGTAGAAAATGAAGTTATTGCAAAAAGTTATTCATGGAAATACGCTTTCAGGGATTCTCAAATGATTCCTGCAGTTGGCCTTTTTTATATGTACTTCCATATATTTATGTTAGTCATGTAATTTCCAAATTTATACAACGGTTTTACATATATCAAATTAATGTTTCCCCCAAAAATATGAGAATTTCAACAAATTTTGTTCTTTTCAACCATTGGTCAGATTTCAAAAAGGCGATGTTAAATCATTAAAAATGGCATCAAACTGTGAAACCGAAAATCTTGCATACAAGTCTACAAAGACATTGAGACATTTCATGTCTTCACTTCACAGTCTAATAGTGGTTGCGATCATGTTTACAAAATTAACTGAAAAGGATCACCTGTAAGAAAACATTTATTCAGACAACAACGTTCATACCTAAGATTGTTGGACACGCATTGCGCAGTGGTCAACATAATACTGTTAGGTAAATCGAGAGCTTTCCAATGACAGGCGAACGATTTTCGTACGATAATAAATGCCAAGATACAGTTCCGTAGCAACGATTTGGTTGTAAGCGATACTTTGTAGCGTAACATAACACTTTTCGATTTTATGTGCCAAAGTAAAGATATAAAATGTCAAAATCATTCAATTATGTTGACATGGATATGTCTATGGGGTTAGGGGTCATGTTTTTTTTTAATTCAACCCAATTTTCAGATTAAAAATTATAAAGCGATACCGATAAACAAATTCGGTCACATGAATAGCCGAGTGAGCTGAATCCTGTTCAGTCTAGAAAGTCGGGATTTGATAGGGAGACTCTCTAGGACACTAAGAGACGATTGAAATGGTTGGGTCTTTTCTGATCAGCTGACTGAGCTAATTTAATTGTGGGGTTTTAAATTTGAGACACAAAACACATATTTCATAGGGGGGAAAATAAGGCATATCCATGTACCGGTGCATCTGCATGTACTGTGGATCAGTTTATTGATTATTTACGATTTTGTATGATTTTTCATTGAAATCGTTTTTGTAGAAATGCACCGCTGTGGAAATGCTGTCGGTACATTACGTAATGTGTAAT